>CM077210.1:5909435-6429435 GCA_039654625.1 Rhinogobio ventralis | reverse complement strand
GAAGCAAGTTAATTAATCTTTTCTTTCTCAAAGTTTGGCCATGGCTGCATTAGCTTATAGTTTATTTTTTATTTCAAAAGTATTAAATGTGTTGGAAAATTTAACATGTAACATTTTAATTAGATTCTGCTGAAATGAACAAAATGACTTGAAAAAAGATTCGTTCATTTTGCTGAACGAGATTCAAAGATCCGAGTCAGTAAAATGATCCGAACTTCCCACTACTAGAGGCAATCGGTTACATAAAAATTTTTAAGTTAAGAAATTTAAAGTTTAAGTCAGCGGAACTTGCAGATTTCTCGCTTGATTGAACAAATTTGTTTATTTTGACTTGGCTCTACTCAAACCAATTCATTATTTTGAGCGTTAGGGTTTACAGTGTATATCTCTTAAAGGTGCACTGTGTAACATTTTTTCAGTAAAATATCCCAAAACCACTAGGCCAGTGTTTTATATTTTGTTCAGTTGAGTACTTACAATATCCCAAATGTTTCCAACTATTTGTAAATCGTGAGAAAATTGCTATTTTAATCAAGGAACAGGGACGTGTGAGGGTGTCGCCTGTCAATTGCGTCATATCTGCGTTACCCTCGGTTTCCGGTTTTATTTAGCAGAAACGCTTTACCCAAGTGTCATAGCAGCTGCCGAGCGAACGCACAGAGTAACGTCATAACATCATTTTCAACACACTCAAATGTATCTAATATGATAAACAGAGCTGCGTTACCTCATATTCATGACCGGAAAAGCGGAAATGGCGCCGGCGACTGTGGCATAATAAAAGTCCCGCTGCTCACGAGGCGTGTGTTGCGTTCATCTTATTAACAATCGCTCCAGCGGCCTTGCGCAGCTCCCACACCACTCGGCTCTGCTTCATACTACAGTAACGTTAAAAATCGCATCCATGAACATGATTTCTGCCCGAGTCCTATCCCGATTTTTTTCCACCGGCTGTGAGGTGAAGACCACATGTCCCAGGATTCTGCGCTCAAACTTGGCGTCATCAAACTACACCTTTGTTTTGAAAAGGCGACCTCTAGCGGACGGAAAAGTTACATAGTGCACCGTTAAACAACGACTTTTTAAAAAAATCCTTATGGGAAAATACTGTTGCACTCTATGTAGACCAATATTGTACAGTACAGTCTCAGTAAAGCACGCTAGATCAGTAGTTGCTGCATCCTCCACAATATGGCACTGAAAACTGGCCTGCAAAATGGGGGATTGCTTTGTACAAATTGCATTACTTAGCCATTTATGCACATTACTTGATTTGCACAATTCCATTATTTAATAGAGTGCTAAAATAAACAGAGCAAAATAAACAGCACTATCATTCGCTGTCATTTCCCTCAATTCCCTCCTCAGACATCGGTGTCATTTTTTCTCACACTTCTTTCAGTTAAATAAACACCAACGTGTATCTCAATCTGTGAGAACAATGAAACTGAGTTTGTTTGTGTTGAAATCAAGACAGAAAGTATTGAGAAATAGCACAACAGATCATTTTCTCAGGCTTTCCCAGTGTTTCATGGGACCGCACTCATGATAAGAAGGGACCAGTTTGCAAAAAGGGGATGATGGGAAGAAAGGAAGGTAAGAGAGAGGGAGGAAATGGAAGGATGGAGGGAAAGCAGAGGAAATCGATGAGAGGGTATGCGTCTAGAGAGACACATCTGGGCTGCATAGTGCTGGGGCTTTTTTCTTGCCGTTTTTTTTGTGTTATAAAAAGAGAGAAGTTGGACGAAGCGAGACTGACGCTAATCTCCCAGAGGAAAATTAAATAAAACAGCCAAGTTTTACTGCAGGGTGAATGTGTATGTGTGTGAGGGTGGGTGTGTGCCGCTGGCTTGTATTGCATGTTACTGTGGGGGTGGACAGAATAAAACTTGCCTGCAGTCGGACTCGGGACCACCCGATTCTTGGAGCCACGCTGCCCCCTTGTGGTTTAATAAAACCTGACGGACAACTTCCCATGAAGTGACTATCCCACGAAGTGACTATCCCACACAGCACTTGAATGTTATGTTTGTGTTCTCATGTTCTTTTATTTGTGTTTTGTTGCGTTAACGTGTTTTTTTTTGTTGACCGAGTCACGCAAATTTCATGCTTCTCTATGAGTGCAGAGTTTTAATGTAGTTCTACAATATATGGTTAAGTGTTTACTGTTGCAAGTTCACAGGCAAGCCTATATATGACACGTATGACTCATTTCAGCAGTGTTGACTGTACCTGTTTTAACCAGCAGGGGGAAGTGAATGTTTCTTTTTCTTTTTTGTTAAACTTTTTTAGTGTTTATAGAGGAAAAATGGGTTATTTCAAAACCTAATGGTGTTTGTTTAGTGTCGGTTAGCACTCATAAAGTGTCATGTATTGTTTTCACTATACTGGGAGTTGTGGCGCTTGCTTAGTGGATGAATAATATAATGTAAAGTCTGAAAACATCACTGTAACACTTGTCTGAGACTATTTTAAAATCCACAACCAGAAATCCATTAAGCATAAGAGAAGTTTTATTAAAATTGCAAGAATGACTTTGAGTCAAATGCATCAATAAGAAAAAGCTGAAAAATACAAACCAAACATATTTTGCGTCATATTGCATCATTTTACATCCAAATTCATTCATGAAGTTTTAAATGTATAATTTCCAGCTAGTTGCTCATTTTATTTTAGTACTTGAACGTTTGAAAATGTTCTTTTGCTATGAATTTTTGCAAAGAAAATGTTGCATTTTTTTTGATGGACTTCACAATAGGGCTTTCAAACGATTAATCACATCCAAAATAAAAGTTTGTGTTTACATAATATATGTGTGTGTACTATGTATAATTATAATGTGTATATATAAATATAAAAAAATCATTCTTAAATCTTAATTAATCGTTTGATAGCACTACTTCACAAACTTAATTTTCTTTTCTTTTTTTAAAGAAATAAATGTGGGGGGAAATTAGTAAAATTGAGTTTTCTTGTGTGTGGTTAACAGAGAGAGGGAGTGAATGACATGTAAATGAAAAAATGAATGAAAAAATGTAGTCACTGCAGATGGATGGCTGAATCGACACAGAAAAGGAGAGATCTTTAGTTATGAAACAGGGTGAAACGAGACAGGATGTCATAAACATGTCTTTCAGGGCTTGTCTCAAAGGACGCACAAGTTCAAAACCCATTTCTCTGACACTTACTCTTAGTGTGTGTGTGCGTGCGTGTGTGCGTGCGCGCGCGCGGAGATATGCTTGTTGTGCACCAGAACCATATGTTTGTTTTTCAGAGTAGTAATGGGAATGCCAGGTGTCATTTAACCCAGAGGGAGAAGGAGCATTTCCCCCAAAATACACACACACACACATACACACACCGATTCATGCAGTGGACGCAATGCACAGCGGTTACCTCTTCATCCCTGATACTTAATCACTTCACAGCAGGGTGCACAGGAAAACTCACTTAAGGGTCAAGCTCCTCTCATACTGATGAAAATATGAATTCACACCACAACACTCACTGAAACGAGAATAAAATAGCTCATTAGTAAATATAAATTAATATTTCGTTCATGTATTTAATAAATAAATTGGAAAATGAAATGAGAATATGTATTCTGGGGGTATCTTGGCTTTTGTGTTTTATGGAGTTGAATGTGTATGACGCTAGTTGTACTTCTGTGAGCTAAGGACAGAGGGCAGTGTTTCATTGATTATTATAGTTGATGCATAACAGACCTCAACTGATCAATCACAGTACCTTTCATTCTCTCTTCATCACACACTGGTTTCTTTATTCCTGTTTATTCTTTACACATAGTGATGTCTAGATATTTTCCAACCTGCTCAGACACAGGCCACCGATATGTCTAATGAAATGTGTGCATCTTAAATAAGCTGCTTTGTGTAAAAGGACATTCAGTGCAGTTTGAATCGATGGCCATTAGTTGGCACATTTCTAAATAGCTTGTTGTCCTTTTGTGGTCATTTGTTCCTGTTCTTTTCAGTTTGATTATTAACTTCCGTCTGTGTTGAATTTGTTTTCATTGTTTGGTCTATTTACATTCCCTTGCCTTGTTTTTCTGGGTCTTGACAGATAGTGGAGTTTGTGGCATCATGTGTTTAGAAGTGAATCCTGTTAGTGAACCTACTTCATTTATTGTTGTGTTGCTCCCTTTGTCTGTCTCCCTGATTTTTGAGTACTACTTCTCAAATGTTGCCAAGATAACCCAGTGTAATAATACAATTCACAGCCTAACTACATGTTTTCTAAAATGGCAGAAGTTTTATTTTTAAGTTTTAATGAACACGTTATATCAAATGTGTCCTGATTAGGCAAACAAGAAAGTTCATATTAAACAACGTTATTGATTTATTAAAGGAGTATGTGTTCCCAGCATGCATTGCAGCATGAATAAACTCTATGGATACTTTGGTATTTTATTTTGGTGTTTGGAGACTTTGTTAAGCTGTATTCAGGGTCTATATGTTTCTTATTTAGGGGGGCAGTAAAGCCACAGGACATTTATAAAATCTCAAGCTCTTGTAGAATTAGGAAGCACAGTGAATTGACTTGAATTATATTTTGAATTAACTTTACTATGTACTACTGTACACCCAAAGCACTTTACAATCATATCAGAGTCTCTCCTCAACCATTTGGATGATGCGACGGCAGCCACAGTACATCGGTGCCAGTGCGCTCACCACACACCAGCTATAGGTGGAGAGGAGAGAGAGTGATAGAGCCAATTCAGTGGATGGGGATTATTAGAAGGCCATGATTGATAAAGGCCTATGGAGGAAATGTGGCCAGGACACCGGGGTTTCACCCCTACTCTTTTACAAGTGCCTAAAACAAGAATTTTTAAAGGGATCCTATAATGCCCCTTTTTACAAGATGTAAAATAAGCCAGAGTGTGTATGTGAAGTTGTAGCTCAAAATACCCCACAGATAATTTTTTATACCATGTTAAAATTTTCACTTATTGAGGGTGAGCAAAGGGGTGCTGTTTTTGTGTGTCCCTTTAAATGCAAATGAGCTGCTGCTCCCGGCCCCCTTTCAAGAAGAGGGCGGAGCTTCAAGAGCTCGTGTTAGCAGCTCCGATTACCTCACACAGACACGCACTGAAAAGGTCAGAAACTGTTCAGCCTTTTATGTTCAAACTGGAGTCAGACAAGAAGAAATGAAAACATGTAGAATTCAACAGTTTCTGAATGTTTAGTTGATAAATGTATGTTGATGATGTGGGGTTACTATCTTCAAGTCATTGATTAACATATTCTGTCATGATAATCTGTAAATCGCTCATGTGGGAACTGTTGTAAAATGCACAGAGCCAGAGAATATATGCTGCATGAAGATAGAACAGGTATAGTTTAGTTTAAGTACGGTTATAACTTATGTTGTCATCTTGCTTTTATGAAATGCTATTACATTTGTGTAATAAATGTGACAAGTTGGATGCGACAACTGTGGTTGTGATATGGCTGTGGCTCATACTCTAAACCCTGAGCATGTTTATCACGGTTTCATAGCCATAATAGGATCTCAATTTAGTTCTAAACTGTGACTCATGGCTTTCCTTGAATCTAAACCTCAAGATATAGGTCACGGACTGAAAGGGGTTTCATTAGGACTCTTTACACAAGAAAGTGTTTGTTTGTGGCACTGATTAATATTCATTGTGTCATGTGCTTGTGGGACTAGATATGAATGTAGATAATTGCCACTTACATGAAAAGTCGCACTGGCAACAAAGCAGCTTTTAGAAAGATAAATATTAATGTACATGGAGCAGGCTACAGCAGATCCTATCTATTAATGTAAGATAATTAACTCATATACATATGCCAACTCACTCACTTTATTTAAACACACATGCTCCCTCTATTTACATGTCTGTGAGATGAATGGATTTATCCTGAATATTGCAACACATCTCTTGAATCATACTGAATTTGCGTGTGTATTTATTGCTCTTCCACACGCTCGCACACACTTCATTGTGATTCTGTGAAAGTGTCACTGACCTGCAGGCCCATTAAGATGATAAAATGAATTAAACTGCAGCTCCTCTGGCTAGCTGTAGTCTACAGTAGAAACTCTGAGGAATTCACTTTGTCTGTCTGTGTTTAAAGACAGTTTTATAACCATTTTAAACACCCCACCATAACAGTTTTATGGTAGATGGGAATGTGTCTGTCCAGGTTATTTAAGAAACTTGACTGATATCATCCAGTGTTTTTGTAGAGCACTGTATATTACTGCACTCGCATATTTAACTAACATATTTAACACTTACTTTGTTTCTTGTTTAGAACACAAAAGAAGAAATTTTGAAGAACTGTACTGGTCCCTCTGTTCCATGCAGTTGCAATGAACAAGGACTTAAAGCTTCAAAAAGGATGGAAAAGTACCATAAAATTGGTCCATATGACCATATATGATATATTCCAAATGTTCTGAAGTCTTGCAATAGCTTTGTATGAGGAACAGAACTAAATTTGAACCATTATTCAATGACCTTTTTTTTCATTATTCAACCCAGTACTAGCAAGGTGTGTCTAATAAAGTGGCCGGTGAGTGTATGACACCATCACCAATCCGTAGTTTTTCCACCAAGCATGCTAAATGTTTATGCACACTAAATAAGTTTACATTTTACATTTCATCTGCCTGTCCAAGTATACTAAATGTCTAGTTACATGTGTGTGCAGTGGATTCAACACCAAATCATTTGTATTTTTTTCCTCAGGCCTATTAAAGTGCGCTCATTTACCATTGCCAATCCACGTGATCAGGAGTTTCATGTTAGGCGAAAAAGTTCTCCACACAGATTTTGCTCATGTTCAAGTCCATGCACAAATTCGCCACACTGACTTTCTTGGTTTGAAAGTGACTTCTGTGTGAGCAGTGATTCATACATCTCTAATCTCCAGCTCCTTTGCAGAATCATTTCTCTCATCTAGACTTTATATTCTAACCATTAGTTATTTTTGCTCTTTCATCCAAAAGTGCAGAATAATCACAGCGTAATTTAATTTTTTTACTCTGGAAACTATGACCCACTTTTTCCTACGTCAATGAAAATCATGCAATTTCTAAAAAATATTACATTTATGTTCCTCACGGGTCATTCCGTTTTGATAATAATTGAAGCGGTAAAACTACTTGTTTCCCACGAGATTTCTCTCATGTCTTGATGAACAATGAAAGTCAACGATCAGCCCTGTGAAGTTTGCTTTATTGGAGATTAAGATGCAGTTCATAGTCTTAATTCATGAACTAAGATGAGATACTTTGATCATTTTATAAATGTTTTAAAGATGTTTTAGTCATTTTTGTACTTCAACTTAAACTCAACTTTTCATCTATTTTATTTGATTTCAGCTTTATTTTAATTATATTTGTGGTGGATAACATTGATCCTTTTCCACTTTCATTAAAATCTGGTACATTTATGTTTATGCAGTTTTCAGACTCTTTTATCCAAAGCGACATATATTGCATTAAAGGTAGTTTTGTGCATTTCCATTTATGCATTTCCTGGAATCAAAACCATGACCTCAGTGTTGCTAGCATCATCCTCATTTCAAGCTAGTGTTTTGAACTAATCAACATAAATATGGTTTGTGCCTCTTAAATCAATTAATGTCATTGTCTCTGTGTAATGCTCAATGAGATATTGAACACTCACATACACACACAGTCTCCTGCTTGTAGAGGACTGAGCATCTTTAATGAGGACAGTGAGATGGATTGTGTTAGAGCTCATGCTTTGTGCTTTAGTCATACACAGGGTAAAGGGGGGCAGAGATGGAAATTTGTGTGTGTAGGAGCTCCATTGCATGAGCTGCAATAATTGAGGCTCAGTGCTAAAAATATTGCATACTACCTTTGCCTCAATCTATACTTTCTATCCAACGTGATCACCTTGAAATAATACAACTGCTGAAATCATATATTCACATTGCACGCAACTCTGGAAGAAAAAAACCATCTGAAGACTGTGGAGACCCTTCAGCCAAGGCAATCTAGCAGCCTGTTGGAACCAATTAGACTGGTTGTTTGGTGTGCATTTATGTTTTCAAGACAGAGAGATTGTGTATTATTAGGGGCCAAGAACTGAATGTGCATAGGCATCTGTTTTGTTAGTTTTCTTATTGTTCTTGGGAGTCTAGGCAGTCCATGGAACTCAAATAAATGGGTCAGTTGAACTCTTTAGTGCCAACATCAGATCAAATTTTGACTTTTTGTCTGTAACATTTGAACCATTTGGCCTAGAAACATAGGTGTTTAATCTGATTCCTTGGCAATAACACTTGGTCACCATCTTGGAATTTTGATAAAAGTATACTTTTTCAAGCTCATCTCCACAACTTTCATCAGATGTTCACCAAATTAGTATCAGATTATCTTGAGAACATGCTGGCCTAAAGATATTAAAATATTTTTTTCGATTATGCCAAACAGAAGTAAGGCTGTATCTCAGCTGTATCTACATTGACACACAGTTTATTATACTATATTTATACATTTTATACTACTAATATAAAAATTGTTCAAACTCTGAATATTTGATATGTGCCATACAGAGTTTGATAATACCAATTATGTTAAGATCTGCCACATTGTGACAAACTGCTGTATGTTACTAACACTGTGTGGTGCATTTAAATAGAGGTAAGCATGATTGGCACCGTTGACACTTAGTGGTTACAAAATTAATTGTATTGAATTGTAATTGACAATACAGTTTCGTAATTGACGAAACTCTGTGGAGATTTCTTATCGTATCGTTTTTGGATCTTCCCTAAGCTTTAGTCAGATAATCTTGAGACCCAGCTGGCAAAAATATTTTTCCCATTCCAAACTATTTTCCCGTAACATGCCAGTAAGTAAATTTGATTTATATAGCACGTTTAAGCACAGCAAAGCTGACCAAAGTGCTGAACAGAGTAGGGAAAAGTTAAATGCAAAATTGTCTCTGAAAACACCAATCATGCTAATCAAGTGAAGTTGTCAAAGCTTTGGTTCTCACCAAATTTGGCTCAGATATTTTCAAGACATGCCTGACAAAACCGGTGTGTCTCTCAAGTGCATGCCTTTTTGTACTTGACAAGAGGTATGTATGTCTGTTTGGCGACACACCAAAGCTAAATTTGTACTTCTGTTGTTGTACTGTTGCAGAATTCAGTGTAGGTAAAACTTACGGCCCACAGGTCTTATTTCGATTGGCCCTTAAATTGCTTGCAGCTTTAGTATTATAATGGGTTTGTACTTCAAGATCTTCTGATATTCACAGGCTTGTAGGATGTTTCTGGGTTCAGACTTATTCAGGCCATCTGTGTGTATTTTTCTTATGTAAGACCACTCTGTGGAATGAAATACTTGTCCTACATCTTGACCCAAATTCACAACAAGACTCATAGTATATACTTCATGTGTGTGTATTTAAGCTCCATTTTCTATACAGTGTCCATGTATATGGTAAATAAGCATACAGGCAGGGCTTTGTGATCATGTGCATGTGGATATCTGAACTATATCATTGTCTTGGTGTGTTGTTTAATCAAGGTCAAAGAGACGATGGAAGGCCCTTCTGCTTACTAGTACACATAGACGTGGACTGATATATAAGCAATGCTTTTATTTATATATTATAAATGTTACAATTTTTGGGGCTCTTTTTTCATGTTTTTAATCAGGTTAGTACTTCAGATGTGGGATTTGGACAAAAAAGCTCATACATGATCCGACCCTTTGATCTACATTGCTCCAAATGAAACTTCCTTTCTATGTGACTTGGTATGTTACACACACTTGAAGATACTGAAGAGATGGGTCACACACCGTAACTCTTGCTCTTCTTCCTTTTTTTGTTCTCTCTCCCTCACTTATTTTCTCTCTTTCTCTCTCATCCAGCCATGATTAAAAGGATTATTATGAGTCTCGCATCAGGGCCAAGCGGTTATGGTTTAAAGGATTAGAGTAGCAGAAGTAAAGAGGGTTGAAGTGTTCCTGCCGGAATTCTCCTCTTTCCTGGATAACAGTTCAGCTTCAGAGATCAACATCAATTTCCTGCCTTTATCCTTTGTTCTGGATCTCAAAACTTTTCAGATGTATACAAAGGTGAGCTTAGGTCATGACCTTGTCCTACAGTTTCCCTCAACACTGGCATCTGTGTCTTAATGATTTTTGATGAGAAGAGTTGACAGTGCAAAGCTTTATTAGAAATAAAGCTGTGCATTTGTTAAAGATTTTATGTATTACATGCTGTCATTACATCCATATTATAAGTTTAGTTGTAAATACAAAAATATGTACAAAGATATATTAATGTATACAAACATACAAAATTGTTTTGTAGACTCTATCTCATTTGGTGTTGTGGCCGGAGAGACCTGGCTTGTGTTTTGTTCAAGGTGGATGGCATGTCCAGATAAGGTCAGTCGAGTTAGAGTTGGGTGCCAAGCAGGCTGCGATTTATTTTCCATTTAGACATTCGTTTGATTGAAAAGATGCTGGTACACCTGGAACTGAACACATTGACGACAGTACAGATGATTGTGGACCAACAGAGGATGTCAAGAATGTTAATCTTTCCCAGGCTCAATAGCCCAGTTTTTCACAACCTTCACTTGGTTTATCCTTACCTCATTTGTGTATAGGTCACCAAATGCAGTTTCAGTCTTTCAGTGGAAAGTAATTGGTGGCTTGAAAAGTTGCCCAGTCAGGCTCAGTCAAGGATCAGGAAGCAGTGACATTGTTAGAGACACCCTTGTCATCACACTTCTCCAGCACTGCCTTCCAATAAGCAATTCAGAGCCAGGTAAAAAAAACAGTGTTTTTCTTTTTTTTTATTGCACAGAATCACTATCACACTGTAGAATTCTGGAATGCAGATATTCAACACTTTCGGGTTAAATTTACATATTTATACAGCAGCGAGTCTGCATAGTTGGAATATAGTCATTGAATCTTTCACTCAACCCACTCATTCAAAAACATTGATTCATTCAGAAGCAGATTACAGCACTACTGTGTGTTTCTTGGAGAAGCGCAACCATTCTGTTTTGATTACTTTGGAACTATTACATGAAATTACTGGCTATATTGTGTCTAAAAGGTAAGTTAGTCAATATTAACATCTGGTTTATTGAAATAACTTAAATATGACATTGCAAGCGGTCTGAATATCAGCACGGCTGTGATTTCTCAGCCAAAACCTGGGAATTCCATACACTACACTGCCTCAACAATATTTACTCTTATTTACATTTACATTACATATTAGTCTCAGCCTCAGACGTCACACCCACGAACCATTGGCTGAACATCTGATGCATATGGCACACTTAACTGGAAACACTTTAGGATTTTCGAAGTCGCCATCTGATTGGTTGAATTCTACAGGATGTATGGGAGATGTGTGACACGTTCTTTAATGGTCCGCCTGTAAACAAATACCGTAAAGACGCACACGGCTGTGAGGGACATCGACTTTACATTTTCATGTCCCTAAACATGAAGATTGGTGATTAGTTGCGTTACATGTCTCTTGGGCTGTCTTTCCCCAATGAAAGCTGCGATAGAGTCGAGACCTTTTGCCGTCAGTCTTAAGGTCTGGCTACCCTAAACTACCTTCATATTACCTCATATCCTCTATGTTAATTATATATTTTGTTTACTGTGACTTTGGGACTCGCCAAGTCATTTTATTAGTTATTTGGTCAATAAACTATTTTTTATTGTAATTTTCAGTCTCCGAGGCTTGGTGAGATTTGAGATTTGGTCTTGCTTCCCACTTATAAAACTCCTCCAGGGAGAAACTATGGACAAACCTTCCTTAAACAGAAGAGAAACTATGGAAAAACCTCTCTAAAACAGGACCCTTGGTAGTGGTGAAGTGTGAGGTATGGAATGTTGAAATATTGTTTGCTGCTTCTGGAATGCCGAATGTGAGCCAGCACTGCTGTTGATTATTTGGAGGTGTTGAAGACTTCTCAAACTGCTGACAGAGCTGGTTGAATAATGTAAGGTTGCTGCCAACCTTATGGAATGTCGATGGCATTATTCTGGACATCTCTCAAACTGTAATGATTTTTTGTAGTGTTTTTTTTTTTTTTGAGTGAGTGCAGGAGGATCTCTCTGAGATCTCTGAAGAGCACTTCGTGATTAGTGTGATGAGCAATTTTTGCGGTTTTCGAAAAAAGCTGTGTCACTTTGCATTGGCTATATGCCTCTATCCTTATTTTTACCTTCACAAAATATCTCTCACTCCAATAACTTTTGTCTTTTTCTCTTTTTCCCTTAGCAATTTCTTCTTTCTTTAACTCTTAAACACACAATTGTGTGTATCTAAATAGCATTATTGTGTTATATAATGTTCTGTTAGAGATTAGAGGAGCAAGAATGCTGCGCTGAGAGAATGGAAGTAAGACTCAGCATCAGTCTGTCATTAGAATGGGAATGTGTGGCATTTTTCTGTCATTTAAACAATTGCCTGAGCCAGGCTTAGATTAGTCTTGTGTTTTCCGTTGGATCTTGATAAGGGGATTAGCAAAGAAATGTGGGATTTTTGCTTAAGATTTTAAACATTTTAAGCTCTCATATCTTTAATTATCATAGCTATGGCTTTCAACAGGTTGTAGACTTTACTAAACTAAGTATTAAGGATTCCTAACCTCTGTCACTAACAAAAAGTACCATGTTATTTAGGATATATACCATGGTAATATTTAAAGTTTATTGGAGCTCCATGTAAATAACCACACTCTAAAAAATGCTGGTTGTTTCAACACATTTTTGGGTCAAATATGGACAAACCCAACAGTTGGTTTAAGTTTTTGTATTGAATTTTTAACCCAATGGTTGGGTTTGTCCATATTTGACCCAAACATGGGTTGAAACAACCAGCATTTTTTAGAGTGCATTGTAAATGAATGTAATCATTTAGTACTATGTTAGATATCAAAGCACCATATTATCATCTGATACTGCAGTTTTTCCTGCACTGCAGAATCTTCAAACCTCAAACCATGTCAAAATCTTCACCATGTACACAAAAAAAACCCTCATATTTTATCTTAGTGACTCACTTGAGCTGGCTCTTGTACTGGAAACACATGATTCTTATAAACCAGTTCTTCTAGTGAATCAAAAGCGCACAGTGATTTTGAATCAGTCTGACGAATCCTTCACCGAATATAAGTCATTCCGTCTCTACACTGACCACTGCATTCTTACTCTCTTTCACTTTCGTACAATGCTGTGTTTACATTCCAGTAGCATATGCAGCAGAATTCCCAGGTCTAAACCAGAATTCTATTATGGATTAACATTATACAGAGATGTTCTTCTTTTATTCCCAGGCCAAGAAGACGGCACTTTGATTCACAGACTATAACGCATGAAGGCACACGCGCATATCCTGCTCCATCACCTTTTTAGTCCGATTGCTAAAATAAGCATTGCTATTAATAGTACCCGAGACTGAATTCCTCTAAAAGAGGCTTGAGACTAAAGCTGGCGTGACTATGTGAGGAGGGCAGGAAGACAGGGATGGAGAAAAGAAAGAAGTTTATAAAGGTATCTACATTCCTTTAAGGATGGAGCCATTTTTTGTTGTCAGGGAGATGACTCTGTTTAGTCCAGTTTAGACTCTTAGACTTTATTGCATTCAGGAGATTGTTATGTGATTGTCTGTGGGGGGGATGAAGTAAAGGAATGTTCTTTTGTTCTGTCAGATGCTTTCCACCTGCATTGATTACAGGGTTTATGATTAACTATTGTACATCATAGTTCATAACAGTTCATAACAATAAATTAAAGCATGTAGGTACAAGTAATCAGTGGAATAATATATTATAATCTTACTAAAGCAAGAAAAGAAAACACAATTTTTACCTTTTTGCACTTTCATTACTTTCTCTACTTTCATTATAATATTTATGAATATTTTGAATTAGCTTTTATTTTTATATTTTCAATTTTCATTGTAATTTTGTTGTGCTTTTGTCATTTTTATTAGTATTTGCTTTTTAAAAAAATCAATTTAACTTTATTTTTTATTTTTATATTAGTTTTAGTATTTTTAAGTAAATATAGTTTTTTACTTTTTTGTTTCAATTAGTTGCCAAGAATTTTTTTTTCAACAATTATTAATAGTTTTTGTTTTATTTAAAAACTTTGCAGATTGGCACGGCATGACATTTGTAATACTGTCAAAGCGTATACTGTTCTTATAGTACCGAAATAGACAATACAGAAAATAGATTAGATAAAGTATATAAAGAAATATAGAACATTAAAGGGGAAGTAATAGAAAAAGACAATGTAAAGATAAGAAATAATACTAATATTCAAGACAAAAAGCCACATATTCACATTTTCATGTTCATTACTGATAAGGAGGCCATCTTTCCATCCTCAAAAAAGATTTTTTTTTGTATCTGTTAATGTGGAAAGTCTGGTAGCCTGTTTTGCATTTTTAGGAGATTGTTCGGTGTTTCGCTTCTAGGAATTTTGTGTCTACCCTTTTCCACGGCTGGACTGTGGTCACAAGGTTGTATTTGGTTGCAAATAACAGACTTTCCAGTTTTCAGATTATTAAAGACCGGTGTTTGGCTGCATGTGTGTTTGTGGGTGCTGCAAATCAAAGGCAAAATGCAGTAACTACACGTTTTGTCAAAACTGAGTTAAAGTCGCAATGTAACGGAAGTAGCCACAGGTCATTTCTTCCATATTGTGACGTACATCTTAGTGAAACAGATTATTGAAATCAGAAATAATTGTAGGGTGAGGACTTAGTTCTATTCACCGGTTGTTGATTGAATGGAGGCAGATCTGAATGCAAGCTTGAGGTCGATTGTAAAAAAAGAGTTTAAGTGAAATAAATGATTATTAGATCTCATTAGGAATTTACAAGGCCACATTTTACTGATTCATTTGACAGACTGAGCTTGTTTCAGTCACATGCACAAATCAGTCTTTGCTGTGTCTTGTATCTTTCTAATCAACTGTCCTTTCTCTGGGGATCATGTACCTATTGTTTGGTTAAAGCAGGCGGACACGCTCAAGAAGATCTTGGGTGTTTGTTTGGGTGTTTATGAAGTTAATCTTCTGTTCTTCTCTTTGGTATAGTAAACAAACATTGGAGGTTGCTACGCACATCTGTATTTCAAAGGGAAGGGTTTGCGTGAGAGGAGAATGTGGGGGATATGCACACGTGTATGTGTGTGACTCTCATCTGTTCTCACACCAGCACCTGGCTGTGGCTCAGGATTTGGTGTTGTGATCACCATTACCATCTAAACCGCAGCCAACACCCACTTGCACTGCTGCACTGTTTGTGTTGGCACGCGGTCAAATGACTGTCTGTGGCTACATGAAAACGTGCGCACACAAACACACATATTACATCTCTGGCAGTTTCTTAGTCAGGGGCAACTGTTGATGGAACAGTATAATTATGTGGCAATACATATATATACAGGTGCTGGTCATATAATTAGAATATCATCAAAAAGTTGATTTATTTCACTAATTCCGTTCAAAAAGTGAAACTTGTATATTATATTCATTCATTACACACAAACTGATATATTTCAAATGTTTATTTCTTTTAATTTTGATGATTATAACTGACAACTAAGGAAAATCCCAAATTCAGTATCTTAGAAAATTAGAATATTGTGAAAAGGTTCAATATTGAAGACACCTGGTGCCACACTCTAATCAGCTAATTAACTCAAAACACCTGCAAAGGCCTTTAGATGGTCTCTCAGTCTAGTTCTGTAGGCTACACAATCATGGGGAAGACTGCTGACTTGACAGTTGTCCAAAAGACGACCGTTGACACCTTGCACAAGGAGGGCAAGACACAAAAGGTCATTGCAAAAGAGGCTGGCTGTTCACAGAGCTCTGTGTCCAAGCACATTAATAGAGAGGTGAAGGGAAGGAAAAGATGTGGTAGAAAAAAAGTGTACAAGCAATAGGGATAACCACACCCTGGAAAGGATTGTGAAACAAAACCCATTCAAAAATGTGGGGGAGATTCACAAAGAATGGACTGTGCTTTAAGAACCACTACGCACAGACGTATGCAAGACATGGGTTTCAGCTGTCGCATTCCTTGTGTCAAGCCACTCTTGAACAACAGACAGCGTCAGAAGCGTCTCGCCTGGGCTAAAGACAAAAAGGACTGGACTGCTGCTGAGTGGTCCAAAGTTATGTTCTCTGATGAAAGTAAATTTATGAAAGTATAATCAGGGTCCCAGAGTCTGGAGGCACACAATCCACGTTGCTTGAGGTCCAGTGTAAAGTTTCCACAGTCAGTGATGGTTTGGGGTGCCATGTCATCTGCTGGTGTTGGTCCACTGTGTTTTCTGAGGTCCAAGGTCAACGCAGCCTTATACCAGGAAGTTTTAGAGCACTTCATGCTTCCTGCTGCTGACCAACTTTATGGAGATGCAGATTTCATTTTCCAACAGGACTTGGCACCTGCACACAGTGCCAAAGCAACCAGTACCTGGTTTAAGGACCATGGTATCCCTGTTCTTAATTGGCCAGCAAACTCGCCTGACCTTAACCCCATAGAAAATCTATGGGGTATTGTGAAGAGGAAGATGCGATATGCCAGACCCAACAATGCAGAAGAGCTGAAGGCCACTATCAGAACAACCTGTGCTCTCATAACACCTGAGCAGTGCCACAGACTGATCGACTCCATGCCACGCTGCATTGCTGTTATCAGCTGTTTGTCAGTTATAATCATCAAAATTAAAAGAAATAAACATTTGAAATATATCAGTCTGTGTGTAATGAATGAATATAATATACAAGTTTCACTTTTTTAACGGAATTAGTGAAATAAATCAACTTTTTGATGATATTCTAATTATATGACCAGCACCTGTATGTATGTATGTGTATACATATATATATATATATATATATATATATATACACTCACCTAAAGGATTATTAGGAACACCTGTTCAATTTCTCATTAATGCAATTATCTAATCAACCAATCACATGGCAGTTGCTTCAATGCATTTAGGGGTGTGGTCCTGGTCAAGACAATCTCCTGAACTCCAAACTGAATGTCAGAATGGGAAAGAAAGGTAATTTAAGCAATTTTGAGCGTGGCATGGTTGTTGGTGCCAGACGGGCCGGTCTGAGTATTTCACAATCTGCTCAGTTACTGGGATTTTCACGCACAACCATTTCTAGAGTTTACAAAGAATGGTGTGAAAAGGGAAAAAACATCCAGTATGCGGCAGTCCTGTGGGCGAAAATGCCTTGTTGATGCTAGAGGTCAGAGGAGAATGGGCCGACTGATTCAAGCTGATAGAAGAGCAACTTTGACTGAAATAACCACTCGTTACAACCGAGGTATGCAGCAAAGCATTTGTGAAGCCACAACACGCACAACCTTGAGGCGGATGGGCTACAACAGCAGAAGACCCCACCGGGTACCACTCATCTCCACTACAAATAGGAAAAAGAGGCTACAATTTGCACGAGCTCACCAAAATTGGACAGTTGAAGACTGGAAAAATGTTGCCTGGTCTGATGAGTCTCGATTTCTGTTGAGACATTCAGATGGTAGAATCAGAATTTGGCGTAAACAGAATGAGAACATGGATCCATCATGCCTTGTTACCACTGTGCAGGCTGGTGGTGGTGGTGTAATGGTGTGGGGGATGTTTTCTTGGCACACTTTAGGCCCCTTAGTGCCAATTGGGCATCGTTTAAATGCCACGGCCTACCTGAGCATTGTTTCTGACCATGTCCATCCCTTTATGACCACCATGTACCCATCGTCTGATGGCTACTTCCAGCAGGATAATGCACCATGTCACAAAGCTTGAATCATTTCAAATTGGTTTCTTGAACATGACAATGAGTTCACTGTACTAAAATGGCCCCCACAGTCACCAGATCTCAACCCAATAGAGCATCTTTGGGATGTGGTGGAACGGGAGCTTCGTGCCCTGAATGTGCATCCCACAAATCTCCATCAACTGCAAGATGCTATCCTATCAGTATGGGACAACATTTCTAAAGAATGCTTTCAGCACCTTGTTGAATCAATGCCACGTAGAATTAAGGCAGTTCTGAAGGCGAAAGGGGGTCAAACACAGTATTAGTATGGTGTTCCTAATAATCCTTTAGGTGAGTGTATTATTATATGTGTGTATATGTGTGTGTGTGTTGTAAGTTGTAAGTTAATTTTAGCAAGTCAGGTTACGCTGATGGTACAGAAGACCATTTACACCTAATGTATAAAAAAGGGATAATCACTTTATTTTTACTTGCAATTTTACTTGCATAATTGCCTTCCTATATCTGTATTGTACATTTATATCTCACAATTGCTACTTTGTTTCTTATAATTACAGCTTAATATTATTATAATAGTAATTGCAATATCTCAATATCTCCTGATCTGATTATTCATTCGCTCTGAGGTGGAAACAGTCTTCTGTGAGAAGGTTAAAAGGTTTCTGTGAATTGGCTGAAAGTAACAATCTATCATTTCAATATAGTTTGTCTCCCAAACAAAGTTTTTACTGTTGTTCCTGTAGGAAAGTAAAATGATGACAAATGTCTTTGCATGTTGAATTGCACTGATTGGGGGGAAAAATGCATTGCCTTAACAGTGCTTGCATTTTAATGCATTGTATTTTTGGGGACTGAAATTCAGCATGGTTGTATATTTAGCTGTGAATATTTAAAATGAAAACATTTCACCCACAATTTCATTATTAAAAATTCCATAATCCATATTCACCTTTTTTCCAAAATATTCACTGTT
The DNA here is from genome assembly GCA_039654625.1 of Rhinogobio ventralis. NCBI lineage: Eukaryota > Metazoa > Chordata > Actinopteri > Cypriniformes > Gobionidae > Rhinogobio > Rhinogobio ventralis. The sequence goes on along the minus strand of CM077210.1, from coordinate 6,410,618 downwards.
CAAAAATACCACCTATAATATTCAACATAGGTCCAATTTATATACTCACTTGCACAAATTCAGTGGTTCAAATTCAACAGAAAATTCATTGCATTGCACATCCGGGAACAGCAGGAATAGCAGTAGCTTTCAAACTTTATGATGCCAAGGACCCCCAATATGATAAACCTTTTATAAGGGACCCCCTAGTTGTATGTATGAAAAAACATTGAAACTGTTAGATTAATAGTAAGAGTGACTTTATAAATACAACATATTGTATAGGCTTAAATTGGCCTATACTTAATGTTGGATGTATAAACCTGAAGAAGAACATTTTCAATTAAAATAATTTGTATAAGCAACTTTCACAATAAATGTATGTAAGCAAGCAGCTCACGTACTGCATTAAGGAAACCCAGTGAGCAAGATAAAGGGGACTATAGTGAGAAAAACACACTAGAAAGATACAAAGCAAACATATACAATTCTGGAAAGTATGTATACGGCAAAAAAAGGAGAGAAACATTTAGAAATGAAATAATTAGAATGTTGAGTAGACTTTAACAATTTTTGCTTTGTCTTTTTATTCTCTGAAATTTTCTGGGGAACCCTTAGAACCTTCTGGTGGACCCCTGGGGGTCCCCGGACCCTAGTTTGAAAATCCCTGAGCTAGAGTACCAATGCATAATATCTATCTACTGTTAAGCCCCAATCACACCGCCAGCGATTTGGTCACTGCATTTCGCTAGTTTTAAGAAAATGCAATCACAAATGATATATAAAACTAAGATATTATTCTAATTTAACTATCACTTGCATTTTTTTTTCAACTTAAAATACTGCATAATTTTTTGTCATACAGATACAAATCATTCCAAAGGTTTGTAATGTTTTTTTGTGTGTGTGTACGCTCACAATAACAACAAAACGTGCTTTTGTAAAATAAAAAAAACAAACAAGATGCGCTTACTGCCGCACGTCACATAAATTAACCGAAACTCATGCGTATAGGCTACTTGCCTTAGAGACATGAGAAATATATCTATAGAAAACTTGAAATAGAAAACTTGAAATCTTTAAACGAACCAATTCGAATGTAAAACAAATACTCTCTGATTATGTAATCCATATAAAAGGTGCATTTCTCTCTATAGGCGCGTCCTCTATACTGCGGAGATGACGAGTCAGCATCGTCAACTTCATCTCTGCAGCCGACGCTCACTCAGAAAATACTAGTTTATTAATAAACAATTAAAATGTCTCATTGCTATTTTTTAGACACATTCATTTACCAGTGCTTTATGGCAAGCTTTATATGTGCGTTTGAGCGCGAGGCATATATTCCACCCCAAGTATTTAAGTAATTCAATTAATATAAATGTGCAATTAGTCGACTAATGGTTTAAATGAACGAATACTCGACTAGAAAAATCTTTAGTCGAGGGCATTAAATTAAATGATGATGAATTGTATGAAATGAATGACCCCTTTGACAGATTCTCTATTTCTTTATGAAAGGGTTTATAGCTGCACAATCAAGTTAACTCTCACTAAAGTACACTTATTTTGGTTACTAGTAGTTTTATCTCCATAGATGCCTTGATTTTCTTCAGGCATGTTATATTTACCATGCCTTTCCATCTTCTGGAAAAACAAACATTCACATCCGAATCTGCCTGCATCCCTCTATCCATATCTCTCGCTGAGCTGTCAAGAGTGACAGAGCAAGAGAAAAGAACAGAGACAGAAGAGGCTAAATAGCACGCATTTGGGAGAGGCGGGGGAAAAAAACAAGCAAATCAAAACAAACAGCCTATCAAGCTAAATATGAAACCGGTTATATTTGGGCTGACAGTAAGTACGGTCAAAACACAGATAGAAGAGAGGCTGACTCATCCACTCACTCCCTTTTATTTAGGATATGTTTTGATATCAAGCTTTAATTTAGAATTTCTAGAACCATCTAGAATGGAAAAACTGCCAGTCAGAGGCTTTCAGGCCCAAGAAAGCCGGCTCTGGGTGGTTTAAACAGCGGCCACTCAGGCAGAGTTAAAATGCTTCTCCTTATAAATATTTACACCAAATGCAGATTATAGCTCTAGACAAACACTCACATTCATTACTGTTTGTGTTGGGTTTCCTCAATACGTCTTCTTTTTTTTTGTGGAGTTAGTTATATAACTGCAAACGCACACACACACACACACACACACACACACACACACTGCAGGCACACAGGGTTCACAAAGCAGTGTTTTATTTAGAAAGAGCATCCATCCACCCTAAGAAAGACCTTATGTCCTATATGTCTTTCCGCAGTGAACACGGGGTGACACGTTTACAATAAACATACTGCATAGCTCGAGTGAGTGTATGCAGACCAGGCCATGATTCCTGCAGTCACAGAAGCCTGAATTGATCATTAGTGCTAGTCTCAGAAAGAATTGCATAACCACTGTGCATTTATGCACTGTTTTCATCATTGATAAGAAGAAGACATGTTTCTTAAGCACCAAATCAGCATATTTGAATGATTTCTGACTGGTTTAATGGCTGCAGTTAGCCTTTAGCACACTGGTTCCCTCGACAAAAACCCAATAGAATTTTTCCATATGCTTTTGGATTATAAACAAACAAAAAAACAAGCTCTGTGATCAACAAAAGTTTATGATACTTACACGTTTTGCCATCAAGATATTTATCACAGATGAACACAACTTTTATGAATTTTGAAGCATGAATGCATTCGCCAGAAGTAAAAAGCTAAAGGTAGCTATAAACTAACTACACCACGGTCCCACAAATTCAACATCACCATCACTATGCTTCTGACAACTAAATCTAAAAACATTTTCCCATAACAATTGAGTTAGAATAGTTTATGAGAGCACAATTATGAGCATACCAAGGCTGTAAAAGCGGACTGAGCGTACCTTTTCAACGTGATGACGTTTAATCTCCCCGACAGCCTCTGTAGTCCCATTTAGCCACTTGTTAGCAACCACCTTTTTCAAAAAATCACGAGTGGGGTAATATTGATGTATTTTATGTCGTAAAATATAAAACGTGAAAGTGTCTGTGTTCACCACAGACCTTATTTCAGCCATGTAATCAAAATCCCGTTGACTTGACCAGAAGTGCTGAAATGCTAACTCGCTTCCGTGTTTTGGCCTACAAAGTGATGTCATACCTGCACCACTCTATACTGCTTGTTAACAGTTGAAAACATTCGTTAGAAATTTTTAAAAGTAATCAAATGAAACACATTGAATTACCTTAATAAAGTAATTGAAATAATTACACTACTTATTGCATTTTGAATCGAGTAACTTGTAATCTGTAACCTATTACATTTCCAAAGTAACCTTCCCAACACTGTCAGTATCATATGAAGCATTTGAACTGTGATTTTTGTGATTCATCATTGGTAGAAAATAAATCAGTTGCTTGTTCTCATTCTACCATCAATATGAGTCTTACATAAGTGTACTGCTCCGCTCTAGCCATGCGTCTGCGGGTTTGGCAGGGCCAGGGAGGTTTAACTGGCCGAGCAGAATGTCTTATTTTTCAGGTGCAAGATTGTTTATTTCTGGTTGAAGGATGGACGGCTCTCTCATTACCCAGATATTGCATTCCACAGCTGGCGCAGGATGATGTGCCAGCCTCACCACCCATGTTGCTATTCTGTCCTCCATTTGTCTGCTCTGAGTCTCTCTTTGCTTTCAGCACTATCAGAGCTGCTGGAATGACAACAAAGTTTGTTTTTGTCAAACACCTTTGTTCACGCTGCCCCCCCCCCCTTTAAATGAAACTGAGACATTCTCTCTCTCTCTCTCTCTCTCTCTCTCTCTCTCTCTCTCTTTCACAGTCTCTCACTCTCTCATTCTCCAGCATCTGAGTTTAGTGAGTGCACATGAAATTTTGATTAACTACGGAGCTGCTGCCTTCCAATAAAAGAGCTTTTGTCCTCTGATTCCCTTTCAGCAATACAACTCAATCTAATGTACATCCCACATCTACAAAATTCTATACAATATATTCTATCAATATATTTATTTACAATATAATTTATTACAACTTTCAGTATCAAAAATAAACATAAATATGTACACTACCATTCTGGGGTCTGTAAGATGTTTTTATGTTTTTTTTAAGTATCTAATGCTCACCAAGGCTGCGTTTATTTGATCTAAATACAATATTGTGAATTATATTATTACAATTTAAAATAATAGTTTGCTACTTTAAAGGGGTCATGAACTGCATTTTTTTAACAATGATCTCTGAAGTCCACTTATAATCAAGATTAATATCAAGATTTTTATATCAAAAACCTCATAATTCAGAAGTAATAGGCTATTTTCTGTCCTGTTTTTGACCCTCTCTTTCGAACACTCCGTTTTGATGGGTGTGCCGCATTTAAGACTTGGAAGTAAATGCCTACTGCTATGATTAGATAACAGTTTTAAATATAAAAATAATTTTTTGCGTCCCCGCCATTACACATGTGGAATTGCTTTGAAAACTTCTGATGTTGAAAAATATATCATTCATTACAATGAGTAAAACCTAAGAATATAGTTCTGATGTGCAACAAAATAGAAAGTTGCTGTAAGAAAATAGCTAAAGCACTGAAAATCCACATTTCCACCATCAGGGCAATAATTAAGAAGTTCCAATCAACTAAAGATGTTAGGAATCTTCCTGGAAGAGGACGTGTGTGTATATCGTCCTAATGCACGGCGAGGAGGAGAGTTTGAGTGGACAAAGACTCTCCAAGATCACAGATGGAGAATTGCAGAGATTAGTTGAGTCTTGGGGTCAGAAAGCCTTTAAAAAATGTATCAAACAGCACCTTCAGAAAAATCCTCCTCGCTCATCCAAAAAACAAACTCCAGCATATTCAGTGTCAGACACGACTGGAACTTTAAAAGAGACCTGGTTCTGTGGTCAGATGAAACTAATATAAAGAGCTTTTTGATGTGTTTGGTGCACACAAAGTACCCCATGCCTACGGTTAAATATACCGCTGGATCTTTAATGTTGTTGGCCTATTTTTTTGCTGGAAGTCCTGAACATGGTATTATGGATTCTAGCAAATACCAACAGATAAAAATATCAAGACCTAACGCTTCTGCTAGAAATCTTATAATGGGCCGTGGTTGGATCTTCCATCAGGACAATGATCCAAAACAAACATCAAAATCAACCCAAAAATGTGTGACTGAGCACAAAATGAAGCTTCTGCCATGACCATCCCAGTCCCCTGACCTGAACCCTATAGAAAATGAGTGGCTGAACTGAAGAGAAGAGCTGGGAATCTAAAGGATCTGGAAAGATTCTGTATGAAGGAATGATCTCTGATCTCTTGTCAGGTGTTCTCCAAACTTATCAGGTATTATAGAAGAAGACTCAGAGCTGTTATCTTGGGAGAAGGACGTTGCAATAATTGGGTGCCAACGTGAACTAGAGAAAAACATTTATTTCATAATGAGATTTCAGTTATTTTACTTCAATGAAAGGTAAAAATTTTGCAAATTCTTTTTAATGAAAGATCAAAAGGATAAACCATGCAGATTTATTTTCACAGCCGCCTTACCATATTTACCAAGGGTGCCAATATTAGTGGAGGACACTGCGTGTCAAAAGATCGAGGAAAATTTGATTTCTCAATTCATGACCCTTTTAATATACACTCACCTAAAGGATTATTAGGAACACCTGTTCAATTTCTCATTAATGCAATTATCTAATCAACCAATCACATGGCAGTTGCTTCAATGCATTTAGGGGTGTGGTCCTGGTCAAGACAATCTCCTGAACTCCAAACTGAATGTCAGAATGGGAAAGAAAGGTGATTTAAGCAATTTTGAGCGTGGCATGGTGTTGGTGCCAGACAGGCCGGTCTGAGTATTTCACAATCTGCTCAATTACTGGGATTTTCACGCACAACCATTTCTAGAGTTTACAAAGAATGGTGTGAAAAGGGAAAAACATCCAGTATGCGGCAGTCCTGTGGGCGAAAATGCCTTGTTGATGCTAGAGGTCAGAGGAGAATGGGCCGACTGATTCAAGCTGATAGAAGAGCAACTTTGACTGAAATAACCACTCGTTACAACCAAGGTATGCAGCAAAGCATTTGTGAAGCCACAACATGAACAACCTTGAGGCGGATGGGCTACAACAGCAGAAGACCCCACCGGGTACCACTCATCTCCACTACAAATAGGAAAAAGAGGCTACAACTTGCACGAGCTCACCAAAATTGGACAGTTGAAGACTGGAAAAATGTTGCCTGGTCTGATGAGTCTCGATTTCTGTTGAGACATTCAGATGGTAGAGTCAGAATTTGGCGTAAACAGAATGAGAACATGGATCCATCATGCCTTGTTACCACTGTGCAGGCTGGTGGTGGTGGTGGTGTAATGGTGTGGGGGATGTTTTCTTGGCACACTTTAGGCCCCTTAGTGCCAATTGGGCATCGTTTAAATGCCACAGCCTACCTGAGCATTGTTTCTGACCATGTCCATCCCTTTATGACCACCATGTACCTATCCTCTGATGGCTACTTCCAGCAGGATAATGCACCATGTCACAAAGCTCGAATCATTTCAAATGAACATGACAATGAGTTCACTGTACTAAAATGGCCCCCACAGTCACCAGATCTCAACCCAATAGAGCATCTTTGGGATGTGGTGGAACGGGAGCTTCGTGCCCTGGATGTGCATCCCACAAATCTCTATCAACTGCAAGATGCTATCCTATCAATATGGGCCAACATTTCTAAAGAATGCTTTCAGCACCTTGTTGAATTAATGCCACGTAGAATTAAGGCAGTTCTGAAGGCGAAAGGGGGTCAAACACAGTATTAGTATGGTGTTCCTAATAATCCTTTAGGTGAGTGTATTTTATAATGTAATTTATTCCTGTGATTACTCCAGTCTTCAGTCTAAAATTATCCTTCAGAAATTATTCTAATATGCTGATTTGCTGCTCAAGAAACTTATTTCTAATTATTATCAGTGAAAACAGTTGTGCTTAAAAAATTTTGTGGAAACAGATACCTTTTTTCAAAATTTCTGAGATGAATATAAAATTCAATAGATTAGCATGTATTTGAAAAATACATCTTTTGTAACATTATAAATGTCTTTGCTGACACTTTTAATCAATGTAATGTGTCCTTGTTGAAATAAAAATATATTAATTTATTTTTTTTTAAAAAGTAAAACTCTTACGGAAATAAGACCTCTTGGTGAATAAGAGAGCCAGAAAGATTTGCTATTACATGAACATTAATGTGTTTAAACTCTTTCCTCTCTCTGTGTGTGTAGGAGTCTCCAGCCTTGAAGAGCTGACAGTGGCGCACGCTCACTCTGCCCTGGAGAATGTGTTTGAGACGCTGAGGGGAGTCAGTCACGCCCGAGACCACCTGAAGCAGTTCAATTCTGTGTACACTCCCAGTGATGGAGCACACCAGGTCAGTGAACCTTGAGTTACATTTAGATAGCATGCAATTTACGTTTCTCAAACACGCAATGCCACATATTGATGTTCAGCTGGCCTCTCTACATTGTAAATGTGAAAAAACTTGACCCAAACAAGACTCTTGTAGCTTCTCTGATATCCTCATTCTCCTATTTTTTGTTCACTGTTTAAAAGCGTAAAAATACTTGTATTGAGGGTCCAAAAATCTACTTGCCACGCCCCAAATAAAGTTATCAAAATTATGTCCGAAATCAGCAAAAATAAATAAAAAGAATGATAGAAGTATACAAAAAGGGGTATGATTTACTACATTTTTTTTTATTATTGACACTTAAGCCACTAAAACGTGTTAAAATAAATAAATAAATAAATAAAAAGAGTTTCTCAGTGTTGCAATATGCTTTTTGCATATTTTGATATACTTTTATATATACTTTTATTATTTATGGATGATGGAATAAATGTAGTAATTCATTTATGTAAAGAATAAATGTTTATTCCTTACATAAATTATTTACTACATTTTCGGGTTACGGAAGCCGTCGACAGTGCTGTCATTTTGTTTTTAGACCACGAAATCAACAATGTCACTAAAGAAGTGTGTTTCTGGTTATTTGGTTAACCTTGTTCAGCTTCCCAAATAACCCAGAGTTAAGTAAACAGTGGATATAGTTCTGCAAATGTGTTTGTTCCCGGTCATGAGTCGAAACTGCAGGCGGTGAGTGAAACTGCATCAAATGTCTGTTTTGTCGGCAATCGGCACGTAAGTGCATATAATGTGAACAACACAAATGTATAGTGAATCAAAAGTTATGCGGGGATAATGCCATGATGTATTGTGTGTGTGTGTGTGTGTGTGTGTGTGTGTGTGTGTGTGTGTGTGTGTGTGTGTGCTTGTGACTTGTTAGCTCCGCCCAATGCACACCTCCACTAGTTTGGCTGTTTTCGGAAAGAATCGGTACAGCGTATCTGTCGTAACCCTGAAGGATGCAATACTACTCTATAGGTACTCAAGATTAACATGAGATTTGCAGAAACTGTGTGTGTTATGTACCCTTTAAGAGCTGGTTCATCTCATGAATGATGCTGCGAGTGACATTACAAATACACATGGTAACAGTTAAATAATTCCACAGTCAAAGTAATGGAAGTACTGTGTGTCAGCTGGTAATTCCGTCCAAACACTGCATTTTTCACCCTGTGCGTATACAGGAGCAGAATGCCTCTGTGATTCATATGGATATTATAATAATTATCTGTCCTGTTGCTTCATAAATATCATCTGTCGTCCTGTATTCATGCAGAACCTGCTACAGACTGTGTGTGACTGTCTTTGACTACAGGAAGCCAGAGTGCGTCACAACCTTTTAACTATACTCTATGACAGAACTGAACATCCACTCTTGTACCTTTAAGAGTGTTTCATGTGCTCTTATGTTCATTTGTGTCAGTCAGTGAAAGAGAAAGAGTCAGCCTGAGGGACAGAGGTGTAAAGAGCTGATTATATAACGCACTGATGTCTTCTTTTCCTAACCAGGAAGCACTTGTGCTACAGTCATTCAGAGATGTTCTCTGCTGGTTCAGTAGTTTTTAGGAGTTTTATTCATCCGTATTGGGGGGATAATTAGCTAAAAGTAATGATGCTAGTAACTCAGTGCAGTTTTTGTAAAGTAGCACACAATGTCCTCTTAACTTGACAGCAGCTCAGATGTTTTAAAAATAGTGTAGCTTTTTCTGTGACAAGCTTTTTCCAGGTGTATCACGGACGGTGCATCGCTGTTTTTAATGTCACAGTGTTTCTTGAGCACCAAATTAGCATTTCATAAAAAATCTTACTGACCCCAAACTTTTGAACGGTATTATATATTTATATCTGACCCTTTATTCTAGTTAGCTTCTATTGGTTAGTAGTTTGTAGTGATGCTAACTATTTTTTCAAAAGAGTAGGGTTGTTTTATTAGTTATCACTAGCTGTTTTGAATTATGACTAGCTTGTAATATGGCGGTTTCAAAGTAAATTCCCTAACACTGTTATTTATAGATTTTTAATTTAAAGTGCCACTATTATGCAATTTTACGGTTCCTAACTTCCTAACTCTCCTACAACAGGTTTACATGCATCAAAGGTCAAAAAACACTTTCATTTTCTCATAATATATATTGCACATCACCACAATGTTCAATGATTCTCAAACGACTCGTCCGAAGATTCAGTCTCTCTAAGCCCCGCCTTTCCGAGAGCTACTCTGCTCTGATTGGCTTACAGCACATGTCGGAAACGAAATGCCTGTACCCATAACTGAATTTCAGCTCCAGAGGCTTCCTAAAGCTCAGCGATTGTACACACTGTAAAGAAAGTAACGATGACACTGATTTTACCATATCAATCCAAGCGTGATTCCGATGATGAAACACTGGAAGAACTACTTATTCAACCTGAACCTCCATCGCAAGGACGAATTGAGCAGGACGTTTCTCAGTGATACGCTACTTATTTTGAGGTACATTATGAGATGTTGCAGCTTTAATTCATCAGCATTAACAAGTGTGTGTCCATCAACAAACCCATGTGTATATTTCTCATTTATTGCGGTGCACATTCGGGAACTGTATCAATAACAGCGCATACGTTAGCCCAGCACTGACGTGAATGACTGATGGAACATTAAAGTGTGTAAAACAAATCTTGCTCCATCCTTTATCTTTACTCAAGTATTTCAGTAAGACAGTAATAACGCTAGTTAGCCGGAAACTTACACAATATAAAACACAAAACTACGTATTTTGAAAACCCGGTAGAAAATATATACATCAATAATTAATCATACTTACAGGTTGTGATTCTGAGGAGCTGGTCCAAATAAACTGGTACTCACCCATATTTCAAGAGCAAGCGTTCTGCGAATCCCATGTTGAACTCCGAGACTTGAGAAGCAGTCGTCAGTAAAATGAAGTTTGAGGGTCAAGTTGTTCGCCGGTAGACGACGTACAACATAGGCAGGCATTATGCAAATGTATTTTCTAGTGACGTAGAACCGTCACACAGTGACATTCAAATTACAGACTCGTAGGTGGTTCAGAGTCGATTCTTAGGGAGTCGATTCTTTCTTTTGGGAGACAGTACCTTTATTTATTGTGCACTTTCGACTTTACAACTTTGCAAAGTATAAATAATAGGGGCACTTTAATTGCATTTTAATAAGTAATACTGTCTTTTGAACATTGTTAGTTTGAGTCTAGTTTTAAAACAGCCTTAATCATATCAGTCATGGTGATCTGAGGAGTTTGATCCACTGTGTTCCTCCAGTTGTTTTTCACAGATGGAGTGTCATGAAACTGTAAGCGAGCCCTCACATCAAAAACACCGCACCGCTGCATTCATGATGGGGATCAAATAGCACATCCTTATTCAACACTAGTAGTCTGCATTTATTTTTTTGTTTTTGATGATAAAAGAACATTTTATCCTAGTATTTTGCCATCAAAATTACATTTTTGTTTTGTTATCTCACTTTTGCTTTGGAAATGCATCAGCAAGCCACACTGCTCTGCTAGAATGAGATCTCAGGAGAAACACAGTTAGGAAGTAAAGCTGTTTGCCAGCTGTGAGCCTCAGATTACTTCTGTAGATATGCTTTGAACCAAAGTAAATGATAAGGATATAAAGCCAACGGTGGAAAATGCTGTTGAAACTGGAAAACATTTTTTTATAAATGGGCCACAGAAAATATGTGCTAAGTGCTGGCAGAGAAATATCAAAGCTTTTTGGTCACCCTTTAACCTTGTCTGTGTGTATATTCATTGTTGGCCATTTTTGTGGTTTCTCAATCCCATTCCTGCTCTCGCTCAGTAGTTCTGTGTCGCTCTTCACTAATATACACTACCATTCAAAAGTTTGGCGTTGGTAAGAGTTTTTAAATGTTTTGAAAAGAAGACTCTTGTGCTCACCAAGGCTGCATTTATTTGATCATTTGATTTGAAGACCGTAGGAAATGGTAATATTACAAATGAAAAAGAACTGTTTCCTGTTTTAATAGATTTTAAAATATTTTCAGCTGCCATTACGGCAGTCTTCAGTGTCACATCATATGATCGTTCAGAAATCATTCTAATATGCTGATTTGAAACATTTCTTATTATTATCATCAATGTTTAAAGTAGGGATGCACTAATATGAAAATTTTGACTTTATATTTGAAAGATGATAACCGATATATCGGCAGATAAATGTAAATAAATAAAAAAAATTGAAAGCCGATAACCAATAATTTGGCAGATAAATCTAAATAAATAAAAAATTGTATGTAATTTTTGAGCGCATGATTACATAAACAAAAGTCTCACCATTAAAAGCCATGTCCCCCGCACACAATTATAATATTCGCATATAATTGTATGTAGCCTATAAGACAGATTTGCACTGCACATGTTGCACATTTCCTTTTTTGAAGTGATTTCAAAATTTCAAGCAATTCAAACCCATCATGGCGAACAGTGCGCATCTGAAGTGTCTCAGCGGAAGGAAATAATCCATTATTTATCGGCTTTAAAATATCGGCCAAATTTTCTTATCAGGCAGATAACAATAACATTAAAAATTAACATATATCGGCCGATACCGATATGGTGGCCGATATATCGTGCACCCCTTGTTTAAAGCAGTTGTGTTACTTAATTTTTATGGAAACTGTGATACATTTTTTTTTCAGTATTCTTTGATGAATAGAAAGTTCGAAACAGTATTTATTTGAAATAGAAATGTGTTGTAACATTATGTCTTTACTGTCACTTTTGATCAATTTAATGCATCATTTGCCAGAAAAAATCAGAAAAAATCGTATTGGCCCAAACCTCTTTTTAATTATAGTGTAAATGAATAATGAAAATACCCAAAACAACATATAAAGTTATGTTTAAATATTAAATATAATGAAGAAAAGATCTTCTCTCTTAATTCTAGATCAGGAGTATTTTGGTGGAACATTTGAGTGAAAGTAAAGAAAGCTGAGCGAGGAACAGACAGACAGGAGAGAACATCATATTTTAATGTGTTATGCTTTGTGTCCCTTCACTGGAGGTCAGAATTCTGTGTTTAACACACATCAGCTGTAAAGAGCTCACGTTACATACTTAAGAGAACATGTACTTAGACACAGACTTGGCAGTGATACACTCACATTCACAAAGACACGCGTCAACAGTAAAACTCAGACATCTATTTGGGAAAGTTTTCAGCAATACACACGTATGTCTGAGGTTTAGGATGCTAAACAGATGAGTTATGTCAGAGAGGTTTGGTACATAGTGTGACTTTGGCGAGACTCACAGTCCAGGAATGTTCCTTGCGAATTAATTTCTGTCATCGTAATTTATTTACACACGGTGTGTGTGTGTGTTTGTGTGTGTTTGGTTTTTCATTTTCATAAATCTACTTTCTATCTAAAAGCACAAGCTCAGGCTCAAGTGCTCATACAGGCCATCTCGTACTCATCTCTATGTGACAGCTATATATATATATATATATATACATGTATGTGTGTATATATATATATATATATATATATATATATATATATACCTATCAGGCATCAAATTATGACCACTGACAGGTGAAGTGAATAACACTGATTATCTTTTAATCACAGCACCTGTTAGTGGGTGGGATATATTAGGCAGCAAGTGAACATCAAAGTTGATGTGTTTGAAGCAGAAAAAATGGGCAAGCGTAAGGATTTGAGCGAGTTTGACAAGGGACGAATTGTGATGGCTAGACGGCTGGGTCAGAGCATCTCCAAAACTGCAGCTCTTGTGGGGTCCAAAACTGGATGCTCGATTGGATTGAGATCTGGGGAATTTGGAGGCCAAGTCAACACCTCAAACTCATTGTTGTGCTCCTCAAACCATTCCTGAACCATTTTTGCTTTGTGGCAGGGCGCATTATCCTATAAACGCATAATACCGTTTCCATGAAAGGGTGTACATGGTCTGCAACAACTCTTAGGTAGGTGGTACGTGTCAAAGTAACATCCACATGACCCAAGGTTTCCCAGCAGAACATTGCCCAAAGCATCACACTGCCTCCGCCAGCTTGCCTTCTTCCCATAGTGCATCCTGGTGCCATGTGTTCCCCAGGTAAGTGACGCAACCGGCCATCCACGTGATGTAAAAGAAAACATGATTCATCAGACCAGGCCTACTTCTTTCATTGCTCCGTGGTCCAGTTCTGATGCTCACGTGCCCACTGTTGGCGCTTTCGGCGGTGGACAGGGGTCAGCATGGGCACCCTGACTGGTCTGCAGCTATGCAACCCCATACGCAACAAACTGCGATGCACTGTGTATTCTGACACCTTTCTATCAGAACCAGCATTAACTTATTGAGCAATTTGAGCTACAGTAGCTCGTCTGTTTGATCGGACCACATGGGCCAGCCTTCGCTCCCCACGTGCATCAGTGAGCCTTGGCCGCCCATGACCCGGTCGCCGGTTCACCACTGTTCCTTCCTTGGACCACCTTTGATAGATACTGACCACTGCAGACCGGGAACACTCCACAAGAGCTGCAGTTTTGGAGATGCTCTGACCCATCACAATTTGGCTCTTGTCAAACTCGCTCAAATCCTTACGCTTGCCCATTTTTCCTGCTTCTAACACATCAACATTGAGGACAAAATGTTCACTTGCTGCCTAATATATCCCACCCACTAACAGGTGCCGAGATGAAGAGATAATCAGTGTTATTCACTTCACCTGTCAGTAGTCATGTTATGCCTGATCGGTGACATATATATATATATATATATATATATATATATATACACACTCACCTAAAGGATTATTAGGAACACCATACTAATACTGTGTTTGACCCCCTTTCGCCTTCAGAACTGCCTTAATTCTACGTGGCATTGATTCAACAAGGTGCTGAAAGCATTCTTTAGAAATGTTGGCCCATATTGATAGGATAGCATCTTGCAGTTGATGGAGATTTGTGGGATGCACATCCAGGGCACGAAGCTCCCGTTCCACCACATCCCAAAGATGCTCTATTGGGTTGAGATCTGGTGACTGTGGGGGCCATTTTAGTACAGTGAACTCATTGTCATGTTCAAGAAACCAATTTGAAATGATTCGAGCTTTGTGACATGGTGCATTATCCTGCTGGAAGTAGCCATCAGAGGATGGGTACATGGTGGTCATAAAGGGATGGACATGGTCAGAAACAATGCTCAGGTAGGCCGTGGCATTTAAACGATGCCCAATTGGCACTAAGGGGCCTAAAGTGTGCCCAGAAAACATCCCTCACACCATTACACCACCACCACCAGCCTGCACAGTGGTAACAAGGCATGATGGATCCATGTTCTCATTCTGTTTACGCCAAATTCTGACTCTACTATCTGAATGTCTCAACAGAAATCGAGATTCATCAGACCAGGCAACATTTTTCCAGTCTTCAACTGTCCAATTTTGGTGAGCTCGTGCAAATTGTAGCCTCTTTTTCCTATTTGTAGTGGAGATGAGTGGTACCCGGTGGGGTCTTCTGCTGTTGTAGCCCATCCGCCTCAAGGTTGTGCGTGTTGTGGCTTCACAAATGCTTTGCTGCATACCTCGGTTGTAACGAGTGGTTATTTCAGTCAAAGTTGCTCTTCTATCAGCTTGAATCAGTCGGCCCATTCTCCTCTGACCTCTAGCATCAACAAGGCATTTTCGCCCACAGGACTGCCGCATACTGGATGTTTTTCCCTTTTCACACCATTCTTTGTAAACTCTAGAAATGGTTGTGCGTGAAAATACCAGTAACTGAGCAGATTGTGAAATACTCAGACCGGCCCGTCTGGCACCAACAACCATGCCACGCTCAAAATTGCTTAAATCACCTTTCTTTCCCATTCTGACATTCAGTTTGGAGTTCAGGAGATTGTCTTGACCAGGACCACACCCCTAAATGCATTGAAGCAACTGCCATGTGATTGGTTGATTAGAAATGAGAAATTGAACAGGTGTTCCTAATAATCCTTTAGGTGAGTGTATATGTATATGTGTGTGTGTGTATATATATATATATATATATATATATGTGTATATATATACTATTAGTATATATATAGTATATATATAGTATTCAGCTATTTATGTATTGTATAGTAAGTATAGTATGCAAATTTTCTGTCTGCATAGCATACCTGGATGACCTACACTAATTTTTATTTCTGAGATGCTAACTGGATGCAAAGTAACATGATCATTATTAGAGCATGTGACCACAATGTAGCATACTAGTAGTGTGTAATATATACTGCAGTATGTGGTAAGCATTAAGCTAGCAATATGCCAAACAAATCCATACACCAAAAGATGTTTCAGAAAATGCACACACAACATGCGCTGACGTCCGTTCTCTCTGGGTCTGCTGATGAGGACTCAAGAAAACATATCAGAATTCTGTCTTGGTCAGAGCAGCAGGACAGGTTTTTTAAAAAGCTCTCAACTACCCATAATCCACCCACTAGACACTGGTACACACCAGGAAAACACATGAGTCACTCAACTGAAGAATAGAAAGTCTTCTTTTATTCGCTTTTTGTGTCGTCTTTTTTTAGCTGTTAGTTTAGCATGCTGAGTATTCTTTCATCTAGAGGTTTATTTTTTTTAGGTATGAGCTAATTGTGGCTACGTGTCATTAACAGACTATTTTTATCCAAGCAATGGGTGCATGTTATTTTTGGAGATTCTTTGTGACAAAGGTCTTTTGATTTGCAATGCAGCATTTACATGAGATTTGGGGATTTAAGTCTAAATTACAATTAAATTTTGACACTTATTTGGTAGCAAGTTTATTCTTTGCTAAAAGATCTTGCTTTGTTTTGCTGTCATTTTCTGACACCATGTCAACATACACCAGTAACGCAATACTTGTTTATCAAATACACCTTCTTTTTTTTTTTTTAAGAAGTTTAAGTCACAATGAATTGTAATGAAGTAAAGAGTATTGCATATTGAAACAGTATGTTGATCAATTAATCATGCATTTTATTAAACATGATTCTGTATTGTACTTTGCTGAGATGATCACTTATTGTGGACTTTGGCTTTGAGTTGGGCATGATTAATCCATGTTTTTTTTTAATATATTTAATAACCCTCAATTAATATGATTTTTTTTCTTTGTTTACAGTATATGTACGTATATTGAGTTTCAGAGACTGATTCAGTATAGCTCATTTCCCCCCTCAGCACTTCATCTGCTGACGAACACATTACAGGCATGTCACTGTGAACCGGAAAGGCAAATGATTGTTTTGGGTTGGCATAAATACAATTAATTTAATTGTTTTGTGTTTGTAATAATGGTGGTAGTGGGTTCCAAAAGGACTCATTAGATGACTAAACCTGACAAAGTGCATATTCACTTATTGTAAATGTAGGTGTTTTCCTTTCAGGCTGTGTATTGTGACTGAGGGTTCAAAAGTCAAATTTGAATTAATCATTTCATTTATATGTTCCTATTATAAGCAAAATGTTTCATTTCATATCTTCCCTTAAATGGGCACATTTAGAGTGGGAAGGGCTGTTAATAAATGTCATAGTTTCATCACTCATTTATGGTAAAAGCAGAATTGTGATGTAGATTGTCAATCATCTTCTTTAGAAATGCCAGGAAGTGCTGTTTCTCCAGGTACACACATGTGTCGGGAGAGTAGAGATAGGATAGCAAAGACAACAAAGGTGATTCTTGAAAGCCCATTAATGGAGGTGTGTCTCTGTGCGGGGCTTATGCGGAACCCAGCAACATGGCCAGGTATGAAATCTTTAGACCCAGGTGCAGATTTCAGGGAAATCTGAAATTTTTAAGAAGTGTGTGTGATTACTGGAAATCTGCATCTGGATGTGTGAGGTTGAGCAGGTCAGGTCATGTCAACCTTCTGGAATGCTAGTGCATTTCATGGCTTACATAAATTCTCCAGTGGCAAAAAAAAAAAATATATGTGTTAAAGTAATGTGTTTTTCAAAGTCAAACTTGACACTGAGAGGGCCCTATTTTAATGATCTGAGCGCATGTTCTGAAGCGCAGGTGCACTTAGGGTGTGTCCGAATCCACTTTTGCTAGTTTAACGGCGGAAAAAAGGTCAGTGCACCAGGCGCATGGTCCAAAAGTGTTGTCCCTATTCTCTTAATGAGTAATGGGTGTCTTTTGGGCGTAACGTGCAATAAACCAAGTCTCATCTCACATTCCCTTTAAAAGCCAGTTGCGCTTGCACCATGGCGGATTTGCTATTTACATGGCGGAATTTGTGAGCGGAAAGACTGAACGCCTCTCCAGAGAGGAATCCTTTTATTTTTAATATTTGGCATGTTTGTGTGCTGCTGCACATCCCTGTGTGTAATAAGCAGAGTGTACACACGTTGTGCACTCGCCAATAGGCGCATATTACTAACGCACCCTTTAAATAACACTAAAAATACTGCACTGTTGACTTTAGACCAGGTTTTTGTTGGTCAATGGCGCAGTCGTTTTCAGTTTCAATAGCAACGTGCCAACAATGCACCTGAGCACACTTAGTTTTCAGACCAGCACGCCCATGGGTGAACAGATGGGCACGAGTGCATTTGCTATTTAAACAACGATGCGCAGGACGTGAAAATGATAACTGCGTCGGGCTGAAACTAGCAAAAAACACTTGCATCGCGCCTGCCGTCCTATTGTGCCGGGTGTATGATAGGGCCCAGAGACACAGTGGGCAAATACATTGTAAAAAAAATTGTTTCAGCATATCATGTAGTTAATTTTATTAAAACTTTGAATCAGTTGACAGCCCTAGGAAAACACATTGTAGGCTCAGAGAGCTGCTACTTTTTTTGCTTCCTTAATACAAACACACATCTATTTAACATGTATGCTCCTCCTTTTTGTAATACTTTCACAAACAATATGAAATGGTATTCCAGACCATGTTCAAAAGGAATTGTATTTGCAATTGCATTTCCAATTTGTGCACGCATATGTTGTGACATAATGGAAACACAAATGCGTGATTTGCAGTCAATTTTCTTTTCCGTGTAAGTAACATGTCTGCCAAATTTGAAAATGCAATTGCAAATACAATTTGCAATTCCTTTTGAATATTGTCTGGATCATTCCATAAACAAACACCCAGTGTAAATAGCTTAGGCTGTAAGATCAGGGTCCGTGTTGAACCCAACAAACGCGTTATTTCAGTGCAGTGTCAATGTAAGTTAAACAGTAGGGGTTGATTAGAGTGGCCTGAGGCTGTACATTCATATTCAGGGAAACCATGAATCATCACATTACTGAGTCTTCTGGCCCCTGCTGATGGTGTATATGCAGCAGATAATAACTGTCCTAAACAACCCTCACTAAACCTGCTTTTGTCAGCTCCTACATTTACTCGCAACAGAACTGGAAACAGAACATTACAGGAACAACATGATGGGGAAAATGTAGCTGAAAATGAGAAATATAATTTTTCAATTTTCCAGTAAGGCAGCACACACTATTGTACTTGTTTCTTTCTCTCATCTTGCTATGTTCTTTTTGTTGCAAAGTAAATTGCTTGTGAATGACTATGGGTTTCATCAAACAAAGAAAAAAAGACAGCTTGTTTTTTTGGGGGGGGTTTTAAAGAGCGCTGTTGCAGTTATGTAAAAAAAAAAAAAAAAAGTTAATTATATACATTCAACACACACATACTGAGTTGATGGCTCTGTAAACTATAAGCCATTGTTTTAATATTACCCACAATGCCATCTGTCATAGTAGTCAGAACAACAACTGGTCAGCTTAATCTTTTATAACTATGGAGTACCTCAAGGTTCAGTACTGGGTCATCTCCCTTTTCTTGATTTATATATTTATATATTGCTCTGTGAAGAGAACAGTGTTTTAGCAAGTTTATTTCAAATTTGTTTTCTTGTTTGTCACTGTAAATGATGCTTGCATGCTCAGTTGAACTTTTTGTTAACATTGTTATTCTTCTCTCATATATTATATCACTTACAGTTGTAAATATGTACCTCTTGGGGTTCTCTTGAATCAGGCTTTTTCTTCGAAAAGAAAGATTGTGCTTTTTGCATACTAATGGGCCAATTTGAAATCAGCATACGCTGCGGGTTAACCGAGAAGTGTTTGTGAGTGGGAGAACAGGCCTTTCTTCCCAGTATTTTCTTCTTCTTTTTTTGCATAATTCCTCAAATTTTAGAATTTCCTTAGGAATTATTCTGACACACATACAATTTTGTTGTTTTTATAGGCAATATACCGGCCATTGCTTAAGCAGGTGCTAGAGGAGATCTTCCACCCAGACAGACGTGAATGTCCTGATGTTGAGCACATGTCGGGGGGACTCACTGACCTTCTCAAGACTGGATTTAGCATGTTCATGAAGGTAAAGTTCTTTTTGACCTTTTTTTGTTATATCTTATAGTGCTAATAAGTCTACGCCTTTAAAATGAAATGGAGCCTCTTATGCATCCACCAAGGATTAAAAAAATCCTGTACACTTCTTACTAAACAACGACCCTCAAGGCTTTTAGTCCTTTAAATTCCTTTACAGATCTTTACCCATAATGGGGTGATGTGAGCATTAGGGGTGTAACAATACAGTAATATGGATCGATATATATCGATCAAATTACTAACGATAAGATGCATCGATGCAATGTGTAAAAAATCGATACCTATATTTTTTTAAGAGACACCCTCCACATCTTTGTGCAATGTCTGTCTAATATGCATTATCAGCGCTAATGTGTGCATTTTCATTTAAACTCACCTTGGCTCTAAAGAAAACACGTGTATCAGTATATTTATGGATCAGTGCATTCACTCTTAAAGTGACCGCAGCCTAATAAACCTGCTACTGAATGTGTCATTAATCAAACAACAATAGACAAAGAGAAAATCTCTCACTGCTCATGACTAAATAACCTTTTATAACTTTAATATTATAAATCTATATTTAATTTATACAGTGAAGACTATGCAGTGTTATTATACTTTTTGAATTTCTGTGCCTGAAAACCTTCTTAGACCTACCTGAAAAACCGGAAAAGCACTGATTATTTAATTTGTGTCTTTGTTTTATTGTATTTATTTGTGCTATTGCTTGTAATTTGGTTATCTGTTAAAAATATGCTGAATCGAACCAGATCATAATCGTATCACTGAATTTTTTGAGGTATCAGCAAATATCGTATCTTTGGCTATGAGAATCGTTATCATATCGTATCGCGATGAACCATCCAATGTACACCCCTAGTGAGCATTATAGAGCGTTAAACACTCTCATGTAATGGTGTAGCAAGGTTTGTTGATAAGGGAAGGAGGCAGGAACCGGCGAATGTTAAACATAGCTTTAATAATAAAATAAACATAAACAATAAAACGGAAGTAAAGCGGCAGCCCTTCACGGACGACTGCCACATAAACTAAAATAAAGCACCCACATAAAGTCCAGTCCTGGTCCTCTCTCGTCTTCCACTGTCGTCACTCCTTTTATCCTTCCGGAGCTCCTCTGTAGGATTTGAGACAAGCACTCCGTTCCTACGGCTCTCTGCCCCACCCTGCTTGCATTTCTATCTTCTTTTTATTCAGCTACACAGCGCTAGCTTCACATTAGACATTTTGCATACCTCCTGACAAAAATTAAGAAATTGATATCACAGATGTTTTATAATAATAATAATAATTATAATATAATAATACAATTTTATAATAAATCCTTAGACATTTCTAGTGATTTTTAGTCATAGGCTGCCTGCATGTTAACAGGTAACCCTGCAGTTTTTTGTTTTCTGTAAAATATAAATATTATTATTATTATTATTATTATTACATTTATATATTTATTATTAAATATTCTATTTATTTTTTTTAATAATGAAAAGGTTTTGTAATATTAATTCTTATTTTGTTAAATATTATTATTATATATATTATTAGCAATAATAATAATCATAATTATTATTATTAGTCATAATATATAAGCACAAAATGTTTTATGTAATGTTGTAACAACCAGTTGGATGTACATTATCCCGCTTATTACATGGCTACTTCCCACATATGTAAATAATTGGCCACAAAATATTCCTTTTTGTTGAAATATTTTATTAGCTCACTTAACACAAAGCTTCTGCAAAGAAAGATGACTGAACAAGTTCAAACTAAATGAACATTTAAGGGATAAAGTACAGTCATACCACTTATTACACAGCTTTTCTCCACCAAAATAATTATGGGGACAAGGGATATTGATTTGAGACTAAACTGTTTTGAAATTGTACCCGTTTATTATCTTATAATCCATTACAGTGTACAAAACAATCCTCCTGGCAAGAAGATGAACACAGCGACAATGTTGAAGTATTATTACCGTATTGTTCCGAACATAAGACGACCCTGATTATAAGATGACCCCCCCTTTTTCAAGATGTATCTTTTGGAAAAAGGCTTTTTGATAAAGAAAATGCTTTTATTTGAAAATAATATTGATACTGCATATTTTTCATATTTACGTTTTTGTATTGAAAGTATGGTAAATACTGGTAAAATGTACCAATGATCACATTTAAAAGTATACCGTACCATACCATAAAAATAACCTGTAGCCCATCTGAATTATATAACAATTAGGCTATCAGTCTCATAGTGAAAACCATGTAGCCTACCAACATTTCATTAACAGTAGAAGTGATATCTTATTGTAGTTAAAAGCAAACATGAGTCACTCTTATGCTGCGTTACACCAAACGCGAATAGAGCTTCAAATTCGCGTGTATTACGTCTAGTTGGACGCTTGAACATTTTGAATTTATTCATGCCTCTACAGCGAATTGGACGCGCGTATAAATCGGGCGTTTGAAGCTAAATAGATGCGCGTTTGAGAAATTTGCTTATTGTGGCAAGGGCAAGTTCTAGGTGGTTGTCTGTTTGTGGAGATGGTGGTCTAGTGTGTTAAACCACTGAATTTATACGCAGAAGGTTGCTGGTTCAATCGCCCCTTGAGCAAGGCACTTTACTCCATATTGCTCCAGGGATTGTCCCTGTAATAAGTGCACTGTAAGTTGCTTTGGTAGGCTATCAGTCAAATGCATAAAATGTCTGTTTGCAAGATGGCTGATGTTGATCAAGCATTCAGGCAGCTTGCTAGCTGGTTAGTAGGGTGACTCAAAGGTGAAATGTGTATTTACAACTTACCAGGTTGCCCAGTCTCCTCACTGACACTCTTCCAAGCGAGGTCCTTTTTATTCCTGTCTCTATAGAAATATGAACTAGTGTCATATAATGCACTGTGACCGCTCACCGCCAATATCAATCGTTCTTCCAAGTTCAGATTTTTCGACTTGGGTGTCAGAAGCGAATTCGCTTCAAACCAAGCGTCAACTTCCCACAGTTTCTCTTGAAGCCAATACAGAAGTGACCTAAACTGCAATTCATCGACTGGCCGCTAGTGACAGGCTACAGAATGGAGCAGAATGTCATTGAGCCCCATGTTAAAATGCCTAACTTTACAGCAGAAAAAAAAACATGTTTACAGCCAGGTACAAATTGTGGTTTTGGTCTATATATCTAATTTTGCCCTTCATGACAACTGTGAGTGGGGTGAATTTTTTTATAGCTCATTGGTTTACATTATATAAAGCCTTCAAGTTCTGCATATTTAAGGGAGTGACCACTTTGAGTGACAGGTGGATAGCCATTTATCTGCTGTCTGTTAGTCATCGCGTCACCTCAGCTCAGCTCCACCCACGTGCCGCCTCTTTGCCCATTTTCTGTTGTCCGGGAGTGACGCGCAATGACGCGCTGCCAAGATGGCAACGGCCAGATCGACCCTTAACGCTTCAAAACGGCTCTTCAGAATCCTATGGGTGACGTCACGGACACTACGTCCATATTTTTTTACAGTCTATGCTTCAAACTCGTGAATGCACAAAAAGCTCCACTCGCGCGTCTTTCGCGCGAACTGGATGCATGAATGAGGCAAATCGCATCTGCCGCGTTAGATGCGTTTAGCGCGGCAGATGCGATTTGCACACCTATTGTTGCGTGTGTATTGTTGACATGTAAAAGTCTAGACAAAAGTCCTGAATATAAAACGAACTCGTTTTTTCAGATGTATTTCTGAGAAAAAAGCATTGTCTTATATTCAGAACAATACGGTAAAACATAAACAAGTCTGCGGTGTGGTACGAGAGACATTAAAGATGTGCTGGCTTCAGATACCCGGATGGGTGGTAGGTTATTCAGTGTTGCTATTGATGACGGTTGTTATCTGGGAATAGAGTCCGGGGAACAGTGCCCGTCCCCTTTTGCAGCTGCGCTGATTCCGGAAGTATTTTTTCCATTTATTTCCCCCATAGGTATTTCATAAGCCAATTAGCTATGAGGTATACAACACTACAAACTTTGATTTGAAGCAAAAATGTTTTTGAAAATCTGACAAAAAGACAAGACTATGCACTGAGCACTACAATCCCATGAAGTGCGAAGTAAAGCATAATCATATTAAAAACTGAGAAATATAAAACTACTCATTTACAAATGTTGCTTATATATACATACAAATTTTGAGAACAGAGAGGGATCAACTCGATTGCTTCATTGGAGTGGGTGGAGCTAAAGAAGCTGATGTTGCTTTTTTCAACTCCTATTAAATTCTGTACAGCATCATGGGTAATGTTTTTTTACCAGGAATTCTGCCGTTAAACACGATTATTTAATAATAAACAACCATGTCGCTCACATTAGGTCTACATTTATATTTATAATATATCGTTCAAAATAAATTTTCCTATGTAGAAAATTAATGGACTTTTTACTTCTGGAGCCCGACTGTTTATACACACACCTTGGACTCCTAAACACACCTTGGAATGTCATGACTGACCAATCAGAAACAAGTGTTCCAGAGAGCCGTGTAATAAAATAAATATATTTTATATGGTTATACGGTTTATCTGTGTTCTTCAAGCAATCTCATGTATTTTCAGAAGAATAAGGTATATTTATAATGCAATGCTAATCGACATTACAGTATAGAATACTTTAAAATAAAATGTTCTTCCTGAGTCTATGATAAGAAGCAACACCAAGTCACAGAATTAAGTTATTTCAAACACTCGGCTGAAGTTACATGGTGAGTTTGGAGCAAAAACATAGTATTAATCTCATAAATTGATGTTTTGATGCTTTGTGTATGCACCTGTTGCCTGGAACAGTTGTCTTGTGACAATTAAAAAATAAATAAATTCATAAATGTGTACAGGGGAGACAAAACATGAATGGGGCAGATTGCCGAACAAAACAATAGAGACGATAGACTGAATGGATGCTTAGAAGAAGTGAATAAACATCAGAGTTTTACAGATATTATCAGATTTGAAATAGAACATGATCATGCACTTATGACTTATGGCTGCATCTTGATTTTTTTTTTCTGTCCATCCACCTCTTTAGAAGTCTGTGAACCCTCTGTGTCACTGTTTGCATTATTTAATTTTTCTGAATGTGTTTAGGGAGTATGTGAGTTTCATTTGGATGAAAGGTTGTTCTTGAAACCTTTTTTTGTGCTTAATAATATGTTAATCAGAAGATGTTTGTCCCTGAAAGTTGTCCTCTTGCTCTCTCTGTTCGCTCTAAAATGTGTGCGAACACGTTTATACTGACACACATGGATGTGCCTGTGTGCTGTGTATGAATGATATTGCCTAATAATGCACTAGTTTGCGGCACACATGGCTTGACATGCTCTTCACTTGATTCACATGCTGATGTCATCCATTGAAGGATGCGTCTGGAGTGTGTGGATAAATGACAAAATAGTTAAATGAAATGAAGAAAAAGCTTAAGAATCCTCCAAGAATTAACAAGGTCTTTCTCTTTATTTGTTCTCTGCACACATTCATCAGGCCCGCTCGCCTTCCCAGAGGCACATGTTACCAAATGCATTTCTTTTTATCTATTCATCCTTCTCTCACTGCCTGTATTACACGTGTTTGTCCATGCCGGTTTAGGGTCCTGAGATGCATGTGGCAGTACAACCCTACTCCTGAGATTCGCCCTCCTTGGTGTGCATCCCTAATTGCCTGATTATTATTCACCACTCACTTTTTCTTTCAGCCAATCCAAGGCCAGCTCTCTGTCCACTGGACCAGGCACAGACAGCAGCTCCCCATGTGCCTGAGTCAAACTCACTCAAACGGAGCATCTGCATGTGCGCAACAGCGTGCTTGTGTCCGTGTGAAAGTGTGTCCAGGTGCCGCGTGTGTGTGTGTGTGTGTGTGTGTTCTGATTGTTATGCTCCTGCTGTGACTGTGTTCAGTCTTGACCCAGGCCACCAACTGAGCTCTGAATTATACAATACATACACCAATACACTAGGGATGTGCAAAATTGCATAATTTACTGGTCTGACTTAGGGAAGCCCCATGTAATTACGATGATTAGTTAGTTTCATAACGTTTTTGGGGGACAGCAAGCATTAGAATGAACCAGAACACAAGGTTTTATCTATTTTTAACTGGCATTTTAAAAACAGCGATCACAGGTGAGTTGCTGAAAAAAAAGCATTGTGAGACAAGGCAACAGCCGTAAACCTCCATCTGCACATATAGATAGGCCAATATAAAAAAAAAAAATGGTCACAGACATATATTCAACAAATAAATAAGCTAAATACCAATATATATAATATGTATTAAAATATTATTTTATTTTATTCACAGGCTGTTTCCTGCTGGTCTGACAGTAATTGCCTTGAATTGTATTGCTGAAGGCAGTGAATTTGTTACAAAACCAGTATTTGGATGGCTGTAGCTGCAGTGCTTTCAGTGGGATGAATTCACAGAGGTTTTGTTCTGCTGAAGCACCACACATTGCCATTATGCTAAAATCCTTTCTGAGAAGTTGTCTCTAAATTCATTCACTTTAAAGCAGCACCACCAAAAATATTAAAGGAGTCCTTGATTATGATTTCACTTTTTTAACTTTAGTTGGTGTGTAATGTTGCTGTATGAGCATAAACTACATCTGCAAAGTTACGACACTCAAAGTTCAAAGCAAAGGGAGATATTTTCTTTTAAAGAATTTTTTTAAGGACTACAACAAACGGCTGGTAGGGACTACAACAAGTTTCTTCCTGGGTTAGTGAAATCACGAACCCTAAAAATGAACATAAACCCCGCCCCCGGGAACACGCAACAAAGGGGGTGTGGCCATGTTGAGAAGAGGAAGAGTTGTAGTAGAGCACATTTAGGAATCAAAAGCAAGATGACAACATATCTTACAACAGTTCCCACACGAGCGATTTATAGATTATCATGACAGAATGTGATTATCAATGACTTGAAGATAGTAACTCCACATCAGCTATATAAATTCATCAACTAACCATTCAGTAACGTCCTGTTGCATTCTACATGTTGTCACTTCTTCTTGAGTATCTTCATCATTGTCTGACTCCAGTTTGAACATAAAATGCTGAACAAAGATGTTTAACTTCTTTATGCTTCACATTTAAAGCTTGACCCAAAGCCTTTAAGACCCTTGGTCTGAAACCTTTTAAGCAGCCAGTGTTTGTATTACTTCAATTTACCAATCAGCTTAAAACTGCAAAAAGTAAAGTGAAACTATTGTTTAATTCCTGCTTATGTTCTCTGTTTATTTCCTTTTGATGTTTCTCTTTCCCTGCAGGTCAACCGACCCCACCCAAGTGATCATCCTCTCTTGTTTCTCTTCCTGGTGGGCGGGGTCACGCCATCAGAGCTCCGCCTCATTCATGAAGTTGTCTCTAGCCATAAGTCAGGCACTCAGGTGGGAAGTCACACCCTTTTTTAAGTATTCTTTATATATTACACTACCGTTCAAAACGTTGGGGTCAGTAAGGTTTTGTTTTTAAGAAATTAATACTTTTATTAAGTTAGAGTAATTTCTTTCCTACTTTTCTGAATTCAGGCAGCCTTAAAGGGGGGTAACACACACAGTTTCTGCCAATCTCATGTTAATCTTGAGTACCTATAGAGTAGTATTGCATCCTTCATATCTCCGAAGAATCTTTAGTTTTATCAGATTTATAAAACACAGACACGCTGTACCGATTCTGTCCGAAAACAGCCAAACTCATGCAGTGGGTGGAGCTAAAGAGAGCGTGCACACACACACATGCAAAATACATTGCATTGGCATGGTATTATCCCTCCCTGGATAACTTTTCTGGACAACCAGAAACACACTTTTTTAGTGACATTGTTGATTTTGTGGTTTAAAAACAAAATGACAGCGCTGCTACATGCTACATGTTACTAGTAACTATAAATTATGCATAATTACATGCAAGGTACCCTAAACCAACCCCTAATCCTAACCTTATCCCTAAAGTAAGTACATGTAGTTACTTAATATTACTCAGTGCTTGTATAATTTGTAACATTATAACAAGGACACCTTAAAATAAAGTGTACAGTAATCTACTGTTTAACTGTATTTTGTATCAAATAAACGCTCCCTTGGTGAGCATAAGAGACTTCCTTCAAAAACATTTTAAAAAATCTTTCAGACCCCAAATGTCTTAAAAGTATTTTAAATGAAATATTAACTTCTCTTACCTGGTTAATGTGTCTTCAGTTTTTTTTAATTCTCTCTTATATTCATTGGGCACATTTAAAGAACCCCTCATATCTCTTTCTCATCCTTTTTTTCTCTGTCTCTCTCTGCCTCGTTTTTTCTGTATCATTTACTCAGATTTGATTGGAGTGTGTGTGTCTGCACTTGTGAATGAATAGAGATGAAAACTGGGTCGAGTCAGTATGAAAGGAGTTTTGTTGATCAAAGTTGTCATGAATAAAAAATCAAACATAATGAAAGCATAGAGTGGACTCTTATAGAACAGAAAGCCCACACATAGCCTGCTCCAGGCCCACATCTGCGCTAGTGTGTGACAGAGACACAGATGGGAATTTAGGGTGTCACGTACTAAATTAAGATGCGCCAAACATGACTAACTTACAGTGCCCTCCACTAATATTGGCACCCTTGGTTTCACAGCAAAGACAGCTGTAACAATAAATCTGCATTGTTTATCTTTTTGATCTTTCACTCAAAAATTCATAAAATTCTAACCTTTCATTGAAGTAAAACAATTGAATGTGGGGGGAAAATCTTATTATGAAATAAATGTTTTTCTCTAAGTTCACATTGGCCACAATTATTGCAATGTCCTTCTCCCAAGATAACAGCTCTGAGTCTCCTATAATGCCTGATGAGTTTGGAGAACACCTGACGAGAGATCAGAGATCATTCCTTCATACAGAATCTCTCCAGATCCTTCAGATTCCCAGCTCTTCTCTTCAGTTCATCACTCATTTTCTATAGGATTCAGGTCAGGGAACTGGGATGGTCATGGCAGAAGCTTCATTTTGTGCTCAGTCACACATTTTTGTGTTGATTTTGATGTTTGTTTTGGATCATTGTCCTGATGGAAGATCCAACCACGACTCATTATAAGATTTCTAGCAGAAGCGTCAGGTCTTGATTTTATCTGGTATTTGCTAGAATCCATGATACCATGAATCTGAACAAGATGTCCAGGACCTCCAGGAAAAAATAGGCCCACAACATTAAAGATCCAGCGGTATATTTAACCGTGGGCATGGGGTACTTTGTGTGCACCAAACACATCTGGTTTCCCATTTGGTTTCATCTGACCACAGAACCAGGTCCCTTCTGAAGTTCCAGTCGTGTCTGACACTGAATATGCTGGAGTTTGTTTTTTGGATGAGCGAGGAGGATTTTTCTGTAGGTGCTGTTTGATACATTTTCTTAGGCTTTCTGACCCCAAGACTCAACTAATCTCTTCAGTTCTCCATCTGTGATCTTGGAGAGTCTTTGTCCACTCAAACTCTCCTCCTCGCCATGCATTAGGACGATATAGACACACATCCTCTTCCAGGAAGATTCCTAACATCTTTAGTTGATTGGAACTTCTTAATTATTGCCCTGATGGTGGAAATGGGGATTTTCGATGCTTTAGCTATTTTCTTACAGCAACTTTTTATTTTGTGAATCTCAACAATCTTTTGCTGCACATCAGAACTATATTCTTTGGTTTTACTCGTTGTGATGAATGATTAAGGGAATTTGGCCTTTGTGTTTCCTCATATTTATACTCCTGTGGAACAGGAAGTCATGGCTGGACAAATTCATGTTCCTAGTCACCCTGGTGTGCTAAAAGAAATGTAAATATGAATGGGAATATACTTCAGAGATATTTTACTCATAAGAATCTCTAGGGGTGCTAATAATTGCGGCCATCATGCACTGGAGAATTTTTTTTTTTCATAATGTGAGTTTCCCCCCATTTTCAATTGTTTTACTTCAATGAAAGGTTAGAATTTTGTTAATTTTTTCAATGCAGATAAATGAACAATGCAGATGTATTTTTTGCTCATATTTACAAAGCGTGCCAATATTAGTGGAGGGCACAGTAAGATGTCCAGAGGAGCAAGGACCGAGTGTTCTGTAAAGCCCTTTTCTAAAAGTGATTTTCTAAATTAAGGTCTCAGATGAGCCAAATCATCTTCTTCTTTCACCATAGAATACAAAGCATGTCCTTACCTCAGCACAGGCGTCAGCAGGTGCAGTTATGTGCTGCTCTATTCATCTTCAAGACCTGGTTAATAACATGCAAGCTAATAATCTTGCAGAGCCAGACTTTTGACTGTTGCCTCTACTAGTCTGGTCCACTTTGCAGATTATTATGGCCAAAACCTGCACATATAGAGAGTAAGAGACCTGACAGATGTGTAAAACAACCAATGACGGTTTGCTCTTTAGCCTTTATGCCAGTTACCCCCATACAAGTTTTGGTATAGAAGCTTTTTTGATTTTGTCTATGTTTTTGTTTTGTTTTTGGTTTCAGACTAAAATGCATGTTTGAGCTGTTTTAACTGAAAGCAACTTGCACTAACATATCTTAACATATATCAGTGTCATTGTTTTGTCTCCAGATACACACCATTAATGTTTTTTTCTAAAGCATGTTTATAAAAGTGACTTAAATGTCCTAATTGAACTAAGGCCTAATCCTGGCTTAATCTAAACTCTGTGAAACCAGGCCAAAATGTATTACGGTTTCCACAAAAATATTAAGCAGCACAACTGTTTTCAACACTGATGATAATAAGAATTTAAATAAGAACAAATCAGCATATTAGAATGATTTCTGATTAATTATGCAACAACAGAGACTGGAGTCATTTTAATACATTTTGCTGTTCTGAAAGTTGAGAGTTAGAATGACTCAGGGTTTAAAAAAAACAGTCCCGTTCAGTTATAAAAGAGCTGTTCAGTATAAAATAGCTGTTTCTACCCACAGAAGTGGGCTGCTGAACCATCACACATAAATAACAGAGGGTGATCAATCTATAGGTCATTTTAGTACGAGTGTGTCTATTTGTACTGTATGCCTGATGATTAGATTGTAGTATGTGTGTGTGTTCATGTTTTTCTATCCCGGTGGGATCTTCAACCTGAATGCACACTGACTCATGGGGACTCGTGTCACTGTGGGGACCTAAATTGATGAAACAAGCTTATAAATCATACAGAATGATTTTTGAAATGCAGAACGTTTTGTGTGATGGGTAGGTTTAGGGGTAGGGTTAGTGTAAGGTGATAGAATATACAGTTTGTACTGTATAAAAATCATTACATCAATGAGAGTCCCCACAAAGATAGCGAACCAGACGTGTGTGTGTGTGTGTGTGTGTGTGTGTGTGTGTGTGTGTGTGTGTGTGTGTGTGTGTGTGTGTGTGTGTGTGTGTGTGTGTAATATATTTTTTTCTCTTTTCTCAGGTATTCGTGATGTCTACTAGGCTGCTGAGACCTTCCGATGTCCCTCACTTACTCTTCAACACTGACAGGCTCAAACCTGACATTGGGGTGTGAAGGGACTGAACACACACACACACTTCTGGCTAGTGAATAGATTCTATCCAACATAGTTTGCCTTTTGTGTCGTATGAGTTTCAGATCTATCTGATAAAAAAATCACATTTAAAATGGTTTAATGAATATACAGAACAGACTCCTGTTCCTTGTCATTTCAAAAACATCCCATTCCAATATTTTCACATTTTGTTGTATATGACCAGTGACCCTGTCT
Source organism: Rhinogobio ventralis (assembly GCA_039654625.1). NCBI lineage: Eukaryota > Metazoa > Chordata > Actinopteri > Cypriniformes > Gobionidae > Rhinogobio > Rhinogobio ventralis. The sequence goes on along the minus strand of CM077210.1, from coordinate 6,378,965 downwards.
TACCTTCAAGAGAAAAAAAATAATAAAGTCCCTTAAATAAAGTCTTAATGGTTGGCCTCATGTGTGTTACAATTTGTGTGTGAAAAAATGTTTTGTTTTTTTTGCATTGTGTACATTTTTAGTCACATTTCACTATTTTTTTTTTTCATGCCATTGCCAGATACAACACATTCTGCAGTTCGGTTCTTACAATCAGCCATGTGTTGATTCTTACAGGATCTTCCCTCTTCATCCTTCACTCAATTCAGTGCTGTTGGAGAAGTGACAGATGGGGAGAGGGCACAGGTCAAAAAGGGTGGGGGACATCTATTAGAGCAGCTCTCTCTGTTCTTCCTTCACTTTCTCACACTTAACACTTTACTTGAGTTTAGGGGTAGGGTTAATGTAAGGGGAGAGAATATACAGTTTGTACAGTATAAAAATCATTAGGCCTATGGAGAGTCCCCATAAACCACATATACAAGGATGCCTTGTACATATGCCTTACACAGAGTGTGTATGTGTGTTTCTAAAGAGATATTTTCCCAAAGTTTAGCTAAGTAGACACGCACACTGTAGCCTCCATGCTTCTACATGTGTATATCTCACTCTCAGGTGATTTGAGTTTGTGTTTCGCATTTGCCAACAACGATTACCCCAGCAGGTGTCTCACAAAGACGCTAAAACACCTGAAATCAGTTATGTTCCTCCAAATTCAGTATTTTTACACCTTTATCTCCTTACATTTTTTTCACACACATAGCTTGATTTGTTAAATGCTTTTTTATGGTCTTGGTAGTTTGTGGAAACATTCAGCATTAAAAATATGTAGTATAAGTGAAGAGGTTCAGCAGTTTGGGGTCAGTAAGATAAAAAAAAATATGAATATGAAAATGAAGAATGCTCATATTTTATAAAGATGAATAGAAAGTTCAAAAGAACAGCATTTATTTGAAATAGAAAGCATGTGTAAGAATGTAAATGTCTTTAAATTGACCAAAAGTAACAGTAGTGTCCTTGCTGAATAAAAGTATCAAAAACAGTAGTATATATAAAATTAGTGGTTACATTTTTAAACTGTAATATCATATTCACTGATAATAATATAGACCTTGTAAACTGGCCTCATCTCGTAAGGCTCCATTGAAGAAAAAAAATTCAGCTAAATTAATTTAGTATAGAATTTCTTTGTGTCCAATTGCAGGTCAGTTTAAACAGGATGTTGTATGATCTGGTTGGGTTGAAAGGGTGCATAAAAATTCAGAAACAAGCGTTTTGTTCTTTTAAAAAACAACTTTATTTCCAATCACAATCAAATAACATAAATAAATAACTCTGAGCTTCAGCCCTTTGGCTTTTTTTAAAGTGCATTTATACAGGGGGAAAAAAAATTCTTCTACTCCACTATAAAAAAAGTGGCACAAAGCACAGTTTTACACAAAACCAGGAGAAACATTCTGGCCTTGTACACAGGAGTAGGGCTGTAAGAGATACACACACACACTCTCTCACTCTTTTATATGCTTAGCTGGAGTGCCTTGTCCTTTAACAATGCCTGCATTCAGCCCGTAAAAGCCTTGACCACAAGGAAAAAAAAAAAAACTCCCATGCCTTTCAGAAATGCAATTCTTAAAATGGTCTGTTTTGCGGCCTTCCCCATCTCAGTTACCAAGAGAATTGTGTCTTAAAGGTTCACAGGTAAGGCAGAGTGTTAATAGTGTTTGTCTCCATCTGTTCCATTCAGTCTTTGCACTGTCCCTCTTTAAGGCGCTACGACCACCTCGCCGGTCAAGTGAAAAATGTAAGCATTCACCAGACTGTTGTTGTTTCTTCAGCAACCATCAGACCACTCAGAGGTCAAGTTTCAGGGGCCTCTGTTTGGAACCGGTCTGCTGATCATCAACGGGTCTCAGGAACGTCCAAAGAGCGAGATCTATACATTCAGCATTGCTGCTCTTCGAGATCTTCTCCTCTCCTTAGAGCCTTCTGTCTCTATTAAGCGTGCACTTTTATCCTGCTGGTATTCAAACCCTCTTCACACTGAAGTGACGGTCCGGACCTTGGCCGACAGCACCTGTTTGAAGCGCCTCTTCAGGTCTTGCATGTTGGGGGATTTGGGCCTGGGAATGAGGGGAGATCTTTTCTTCTCTGTTCCGGATGAAGCTGCATTGATGGGGGTCTGAGGCTGCTGCTTGGCCAGATCCACGCACAGTCTATGAAAGGCACCGTGGACCTGACTGTAGTCCTCGCTGGCGGACACTTCATAGAAGGAGCAGCCCAGCGCTGAAGCCAGCAGGGGACCTTCTTGGGCATCCACACGCCTCACATGGAGAAGATCGGCTTTGTTGGCCACTAGGATGATTGGCAAGGACCTGTCCGTATGGGTGCGGATAACAAGCTGGTGGAGCTGGCCAATGAGATCAAAGCTTCGGCAGTCGGTTACGGAATACACCATAACTACTGCGTCCGCCCATTGAATGGACCGAGACATCTGGTCAGCGCAGCTCAGTCCATTAGCGTTCACCTGAAGAAAAAATAAACACATTTGTCAGTTATGTAACACGTCTGGTTAGTTTACTAATTTTCTTCAGTAATAGAATGTAAACTAATGAGGTGTGAGCGATAAGCATAATTTGCTATTGACTACCATTCTCACAAAACTGAGATTTAGCCAGCTAAACTTACAGACTCTTTCACTCTAGTCCAAAAAGAATAGGCATTTTGTGGTTTTGGACGACTGCCTGGTTTAGGAAAAGAGCCTTGCATGCCAAACTTGGCACTAAAATCTCTGACTAAAGACATCAGCCCTGTAATTGAATTAAAATCCATTCTCTAATTTTGAAAGCAAAGGGATAATTTAGATGGGCTGGTCTACTGTAACTGTTCTGAAGTGCTTATTCATATCCTTAAAACCCGCTGAAGCAGCAAAACCTCCCAACCGCTGCTACAAATATCCCACAGCGCCGCCGCGAATCATTCTGTGGAGTCGGATCTAATGAACCGGCTCATAATAACGATTCGTTCAAAACTCGATCTGAATTGGACTAGAAGAATACACGAAAACAGTTGGTTTAAAATGCATATCTTTTTTTAAACATGAAACAATAACAATGTTTATTAAAAAAGGGAAGAAAAAAAATTCGGTTTTATTATTTTAACCGGTTCTCTGAAACAAAACAAACGTTAATCGAACGAACCGATTCGATTCTGATGAAATAATTCTAACTGTCGTAAAGCTGCAGTACATGAACGCGCTGCCCCCATATATGAGTGCAACAGAAGGCATCCCGCTGGCCAATTAACCCCAAGTGTTAAACACAAACCCGGAAAAACACAAAGGAAGCGCTAAAAGACAAAAGGCGAAGGTATGCGCTCGTTCTTCACTTCTCACCCGTGAAAAAGCAGCGTGGGAAAGATGCCCTGAGAGCACATAACGGTAAAAATCTGACATTCAATCACTTAAGAACCACTTACTTGAACGCCAGGCGTGTCTTGAACTTGAATGGCCAGTTGTTCTCCGTCTATCTGCACTTCTCTGGAGTACAGGTTGCCTGTCATGCAAAAAAAATGCAGAATTAATACATTTGACAACATCACTAATGAGTTTAAACGGTGTTTTCTAAATCAGTTGACTTGGAAAGATGGGGGAAACTTACCAACGTTTCTCTCATAGTCACCAATAAACCGCTTCGTGAGGAAACGAACCACCAGTGCTGAAGGGGATATGCCAGAAACGGACATGAATATTAATCATACAAGTCACTAATCTACAATATATTATTTTTGTAATATTAGATTATTATGAGCTTTAAAATGGTTCCACAAACGTACCGGTTTTGCCGACCCCACTTCCGCCGATCACTGCGATCTTAATGACCCGGTTGGACGGGCACTCAGCGCTCGGGTACTCCGCAATGGTGGACATGTTCTGGATGAGACGCATTTTGGACACTATTCAAAGCCTACAATGGCAAACTACGGCGAAAAATCCACAGACACCGTAAAAGTAATGTCAGAATCGAAGTCAACCGACGGCATGCAAGCAAATGTTGTTTCAATGATAAATATTTCCTACTAGATGACCACACCAAGACTGTAATTTGGTTTTCTGAGCCGAGACGGGAGTTTGGGTTTATTTATACAGCCACAGATGTGCTCGGCTCTGATTGGCTACTGCAGACACCGGTCACAATCCCTCGCCCCGCCCATTACTTCACGTGTATGCGCGAGCTTTATATAACTAAATAAAAAGAGAGAAAGAAAGACTCGGCTCATTCGCTGCAGCGAGGAGGAAGGAAAATGAGATGTAACTAGCCACCTAGCCTGTAGATATGATTAAACCTGGAGGTTTTAAATGGGGGTTAGTCTTGTGAGTGCTGATATCGTTCAGTTGTAAATGAGTGACTTCAAACGCGTGTAATGAGAATGTTATCTAGTGTCAATGATCTCTAAGCGCTTAATGTGTCACTTGCAAAGTATGTGTGTGTTGTTTTTCGTTAGCTTAGCCGATGAGAATAAGCCATTGATCAGCATCCCCTTAGACTCTCGCCTCAGGACCTGTAAATAAATACATTTCTCTCTCTCTCTCTCTCTCTCTCTCTCTCTCTCTCTCATATAAATTCACACTCACTTATATAAATTATTTTTATAATTTTGTTTTACATACGATATTGCCATAGCATGATACACAGTAAAAGCAGTGTCAGGAAAAACAAAAATGAATGAATAAAGTAAATAAAAGTAGTATTTTTCTGTCTGCATGCGCTCATGGAAATAACAAATTGTCATTTGCATATTTTATTTCCCATATCACATAAGAATTTATATGCATGGTAGTGTTGTATTGTATTGCTTTCAGTTTTATGTTCTCACCATTTGTATTGTACTAAATCTGTGTATTTGGCAAAACAGCATATTTCTATGATGAATCAGAGCTTATTGTGTTAGCTTCGCTATATAGATTGGCCATTAAGCATCACAGACAAAATGTTTGACATATTCAGCCATGTGTTTACATGACATGCAGTTATGAGACTCCGTGTACAGCCAAAAGATCTGTGATTGCTTTAGTCAGTGGAGTGTTTTTTGTCTTCATCCAGAAGCTCAAGAACAGATTTATCTCTCACATATGTAATGGTCTGTTCAGCTTGCAGTGCTGCAACCTGTAGTATTAGCCTGGGGTTCCCTCTGGAATTTCAGACTGATTTTTGGAATAGTGGTTTTCGATTTATGAGTACAATAAGGTCTGTACTAGTTAACTCTATTTGAACAAACTATCGCATTTTTTCTACAACATTATTGGCACAAAGTGACTCTCATACCTCAAATGTGAGTTTTGTTATAGGGACTACAAATACCACAAAACGGTAGAGATTCCTGAGGGAAACCAAAGCAAATTATCCTTCCAAGTTTGCCAACAAATTGACGTCAGGATTGAACTGCTTTTTTAGTGCACTCTCCAGCATGTTCAATCGATGACAAACATTAAAGAAGTACTAGACCCAAAATGAACATTGTGTCATCATTTATTCACCCATTCTAAACTTGTATGACTCCCTTTCTTTTGAGGAATACAAACAAAGATATTTTAAAGGACTGTTTTCGTCCAACAAAACAACATTGGACCTAATTGATTTTCATTGCATAGACCAAAAACATTGATGCATTGTGTTCCATAGAACTATTCCTTTAATATAGATGTAGGAAGCGATGGCAAGCGTGCATTAAGTGCACCACAGAGTGTGTGTGGGTGTGCTTTGGTGTCTTCAGCATGTTCTGACTTGTCTTGGTCCCTCAGTAGTAGTCGGGGGGAGTTTGTGTCATTGGGGGATGCTTACTGACATCTCAAAGAAGCCATTGACCCTGCCCCCAACACCCTACACATACAGCATGCTAAACCCACTCTGATTACACCCATATGTGTAGACAGACAACTATCACTGGTAGTGTGTGCAAGTGTATGTGTCATTTGCTCATGTCAGACTCTATGAGAGTAATTAACACATTGCGTAAGTGCTTTTCTCTCTGAAGTCTTCCTAATGTTTGATCTGGCAGTGTTCGTGTTTAATGTCATTGTGCTGTAGCGTTTTGAGGTTTTTGTCTCATCAGGTTCAGAGGATCAAAGTCTAACCTTGTTTTTGAACATGCACTCATCTGCATCTCATATTGAATATTTTTTATCTCTCACCTACTAACACTTCTTGATTGTTTGTGTGTTGTTAAAAGAGAACAGCAAAATTAAAGGAATAGTTTGCCTAAAAATGAAAATTCTTTCATCATTTACTCACCCTCATGTAACCTGTGTTGTTATTAACTAAAACTATTACTAAAAATTGTTTTCAGTAATTGAAAGAAAGCTGAAATAACATATACATATTAAATTAAAAACTTAAATGAAAATTAGAAATGTCGCCATGGCAAATTACTTAAAGTTGAATTACTAAAATTAAAATAGACATGTAAAAAAAAGCACATAACAAAATTACTATAACCTAAAATGAAATAAAAATGAAAACTGGAAATATACAAATAAACTCTAATTCAAATATTAAGAAATAGTATAAAAAGTCATATAAAAAATAACACTGTTCCAAGCCTGTATGACTTTTTTTCTTCTTCTGAGGAAGGTATGGAAGGTATAGTTTATATCTCACAATTTTGAAAAAAGTCAGAATTTCAAGTTTAGATCTCGCAATTCTAAGAAAAAAAGTCCGAATTACGAGATAAAAAGCCGCAATTATCTTTAAAATAGTTTTATTCCGTGGCGGAAACAAGCTTCCATCAAAAGGAGACTCTTTGAAGAATGTTCATGCTGTTCTTTTACATATTTTACATAATTTACATTACATCTTTAGCATCATAAAAGTAGTTTAAACTATTCATGTTCTATTTTCCCAAGTCTACTGAAGTCATACAGTATTGATTAGTATATACATTAGTACATACATTTTGATTAAGGAATTTTACTTATTCACTAATCTTGCCTTGAAAATCTTGCTTGACAACTGTGGTCACCATTCACTTTCACAGCATCTGCTATATATATCTCATTTTGACTTGCACAAAAGAAAGTAAGTCATACAGGTTTTGAAGGACATGAGGGTGAGGAAATGATGTCAGAATTCACACCTTCTATGTTTTGCATCTGATAACTTTCTCAAAACCCCCCATCCATCTTTCGTCCACGCTCATGCGTTAGTCTGTGCAGGTATGCTGGCGGTGGGCCCTGCGTGATTATGAGCTGGTATGAATATATGATAAGAGGAATGATGACAGGAGGCCTTTGCTGAAATATGAAACTGATGGTGCTGATTCGTCAACATTCGACAGGTCCTTGCAAGCTGGAACATTAACACTCACATGCACAAATACACTCCTTTCACTGCTTTGTTCACCACATCAGTGTGGAAGTCATTTAAGGCCCTCTGGTATGTGTAAAAACAGTAATGTTGTGAAATATTATAACAGTTTAAAATAACTGTTTTAAATGCATGAATGTTTCACCAATCATTATTACATATTTTGGGTCTTTTGCGACCCGGATGATCTATATCTAACACGGATGGATCGCGATAATATAAAACTCTCCTGATATTAGAGTAACAAATACTGAAGATTAATATAAAGCATATTTCGTTACCTTTTGGAGCTTGGAAGGGTTCAGTTTGAGCAGATGTTTTATACCATCATCACTGTCCTCGTCAGAGCTCATTTCCCAGTACATTAAGCATCTGCCTCATATTCACCATCTCAAACATATTCTCAAAACTATCATTTTCAACATCTTCAAAATCAATATTTTGATCGCTGACAGCTTCTTCACCAGATCCACCATCAAGTGACAGTGACACAAATTTTTGATTGCGTTCAGTACTTGCTCTGCATTAAATCGTTGACGCATTTCAAGTTTTGCTGATTCTTCCTATTCTTTTGTTTTCTGCCTGCGGTAACTATGAGTGAAACGTCACTTCGTCATTGTGTATCAAACATTGCCACCTTGTGGAATAAAGGTGAATTGCACTTATTCATTCATCAAATATACAAAAAAATATACTTACACTGTTACACACCTCGGGTTGTTAACGACCCTATACAATTTTTGACAAAAAATGTATCCGAAAACAGGAATTCTTTTATAATGTTTTTCTTGTTATATTGTTTATAATGAATTGATTGACGTCCCAGGTCACAAAAGACCCAAGGTATGCGTTTAGGGGTTAAAATTAGTGCTGTCAAATCGATTAATCATTAATTACATCCAAAATAAAAGTTTGTGTTTACATAATATATGTGTGTGTACTGTGTATAATTATTATGTATGTATAAATGCGCACAAGTTTTTTTATATTTATATATAAAATATTTATATATAATATAAATTATATAAATATACAGTATATACATGCATGTATATATTTCTTAAATATATACATGAATGAGGGTGTATTTATATATATATATATATTTATACATAATAATTATACACAGTACACACACGTATATTATGTATACACAAACTTTTTTTTGGATGCGATTAAGTGACTTGACAGCACTAGTTAAAATGAGTTGTCAGCATCATTACTTCATCTTCAGTCTCACATGATCCTTCAGAAATCATTTTTATGTGATGATTTGGTGCCCAAGAAACATTTATTATTATTACACAGTTCTGCTGCTTAATATGTTTGTGGAAAGCATGATTTTTTTTTTCGGGGTTAGACAAATTTCTAAAGAAAGTTCAAAAGAATTGAACAGCATTTGTTTCAAATAGAAATCTTTTGTTACATTATAAATGTCTTTACTGTCTTACTTAGTTTTAGATTTTGTACTGATTAACAGAATGGTTTTTCTGTTGTGATGGTCTGGGACTTTTCCTTCTCACTGAATTAAATCCATTTTAGCACTTTTAGATCCAGTGTTTTACATTATGGCTGTATTTAGTGTTTACATTTTCTTGATTTTCTTCCCTCAAAGTTCAAGCAGAAATGTTAATTTTAACAGATTTACAGAAGCTTCCTCTCACATCTGTGGAAAACAGTTCCCACTCTTGTAGCGACATGTACTTGTAGTGTCTTGTCTATAATGCTAATGCTAGAACCAGTTCTCCGCTCACTGTCAACACTAATAAGCCTGTGTTAACTGTTAGTATGTTGTCTGATAACAAAAGGCCCAGGTGCTGCACGACAGGAAGCGTCAATACACTCGTCAGAGGTGAGGACAGAGCGCAATGTCAAGTTATTTAACATGTTGTTGAGGACATGTCCAATCGGGTCTTTCATCTAATTGTCACCTAGTTAGCGTAGTGTGAGGTGGGCATGAATGTGTGTGGCCATGTTTATTTGTCAGGTTCAGGGGGATTATGATCTTTAATATGCATTTTCAATATCTGTGTGCAAGCTTATAATTTGAAACAGCAGACACTTGACATGAAGAATTGACATCAGGGGAGGCCAGGTTGACAGGAGATGAGCAGAGAGGTGTCACTCACACAGGGGTAACAACAGAGCTGGTGGGAGGCCGGGTCAGTAGCGGGGTAATACAGCCTCCCCGTAGGGGGGCAATCAGTGAGGCAGGGGAGGTCTGATCGGACAGTTATTAGAGATTCAGCACAGAATGTGAAGTAAATGGTACAGAATTAGAGAGTTTTAGCAATATGTAGGTTAAGTGTTTGAAGTATTGAAAGGATTCGGTGTCCTCTTCAGAACGCAGAATAGACTGATTTAGATGGATTACGGGCCCGCCTGCCCCTAATGCTGCTGATCTGTGCACACTCTCCCTCACATTAACACAATTACCTACACTTGATGTGTGTCTGCTTTAATGGATAAATCAAGATGTATGCCACTGTCTAATTCAAGCACCTAATGCATTAAGCAATATAAAGTCCTCATTACTGCAATGGCGGCAGAGTGACAGACAAAGCTTTAAATAACAATTATATAAATTTAAAATAAGATGTATTGACGTTAAAAAGATTGGGGTCAGTAAGATTTTTTTTTTTTGTAAAGAAATTGATACTTTTAATCAGAAAAAACGCATTAAATGGATCTGAAGTGACAGTAATTACTTTTTTAATGTTACAAAAGACTTTCTTTTAAGCAAAAAAAGAAAGAAAAGCAGCACAACTGTTTTCTATATTGATAATAATAATAAATGTTTCTTGAGCAGCGACTCATCATATTGTTTTCTGAAGGATCGTGTGACACTGAAGACTGGAGTAATGATGCTGAAATTTCAGCTTTGATCACAGGAATAAATTACATTTTAAAATATATTAAAATAGAAAACTGTTATTTTAAATTGTAATAATATTTCACAATTTTGCTGTTTTTGCTGTATTGATTGGTGAGCAAAAGGGACTTCTTTCAAACAAACAAAAAATTGTATATATACCTTTTACGTCACAGAATGAACAAAATGAAGCATCGCTGGGTAACTGGTTTACCGAAATTGGTATTATACTTAAATTTAACAGCTGACAGCTGAGGTTAATTGTAATCCATACCTTTTTATCAAAGTTATCTGATATTTTCAAGATGAATTTGTTCTGACACAGTTTAAAGTTCTTATTAAATTAATCATTTGATACAATGCACTTATTGTATACATACATGTTTTTACATTGTACTTACATTAAAAAAAATTACCTGCATGTAATTACATCTGTAATTAATTTCTGTAGTTACATTTATAATTACACTGTTGACACTTCCCTTATAACTAACCCTTCCCTTAAACTTACCCATACCACCACATCTGTCCATAACCATACCTGTATCCCACCTCAATATCAGCAAAAGTGTTTTACAAAACAATATGAACACAATAAGTACATTGTACTTAATTTTTGAAATTAAGGCCACCTAATATAAAGTGGGACCAAACTTACTGAACCCAAACTTTTGAATGGTAGATGTTTTTATATTCATATAAATATATACTGTCTGTCTGAGTTGGGGGCGTCAATTAAATGGATAGAAACAAATTTGTATTGATCATAAGTTGTGAATGTTGACAGTACAACTTAGTTTGTGTGCATGTTGAGTATTATTGATAAAGAAACACTACTGCTTTAGCCTTTTTATGAGGACACTGGCTTGTGTAACCCAACTACATGTCCCATCGTTCTCTATAGCCACATGAGAATGATAAAATACACAGATATAACATCAATTACACACCTAATGAGCTTCCTTTGCTCTTCATTATGTTGCATTAGTACAAAAAAATCTGCTTATCTTTTTCAGGAAGAGAATTATAAAATTGTCCAGCAAGTTAATTCATTCCAACTAAAATGACTTAACACAACATCGTAACTATGATTTCCTGTAAGTAGGGCCTTTCTAGAAGGATCTGAACATATGCTACTATAGCTGACTTTGCTGTCCAGCAGAGGCCTGTCAATAGTGCTCACAGGAGCTCCAACCTTTTCATTGTGATCCACGGAGAGGGCTCCTCTGCGTCTGACAGGCTGACCTCTCTGAGGGGGTCCAATCTGTTCACAAAAGATACAATCAAGAATTGAGTAATAGACCATAAGTACATTAGTGGCATTGGTTCATTTTAACATGCTTGTTTAAAGTATCCAACAACACTTGTGAAATGTGAAAAAATTCTGTTCATAGATTCTTAACTGTCTGAGAGCTTCCATATAAAGTAACACTACTGTAACAATGTGAGTTAGCCGGAAACTTACACAATATGAAACACAAAACTACGTTTTCAACACCCAGTAGAAAATATATACATCTATATATATATATATATATATATATATATATATATATATATATATATATATATATATATATATATATATATATATATATATATACATATATACATATATACATACATACATACATACATACATACATACATACATACATACATACATACATACAGCTCTGGATTACAGAATTACAGAATACAGAATTAATCTTAATTTTTTTATATATACACAATTTAAGGTGCCCACAGTTAGCCATTTCAGCTATATATATTTTAGTTGCCTTTATTTATATCTGAATATATCTATAAGAAAAGTTGTGCAATGGTTTTGCATGTTGTACCTTAGCATACCATTACATCCACAATTAGCTTTAAGCTCATCAGAGGTACAGCGTGTATAGAGCTGCAGATGCTGTTGTTTTTGTTGTTTTTGTCCTTGATAAGGGATCATTGTCAGAACAAACATTTTGTCATGCTACTGAATTACTTTTCCCACAAAACTTCCTATGCGGATGCTAAGATCCACAGATAACTCTATTCTTCCACGCTGTTTATCTCACTCACAGGACCGTTAGCATCTCAACAGCTATTGGAAATTCTTTCACCTGCTTCTTTTTTCTCCCCTCTGTTCTGACAAAGGATGAGAGATTGTTTTTTCTCATTGAGATGTAAACACTCAAACATGTTTACTCTATTTGCATTTGTCTGCATGTCAACACACTGCAGCGGGCTGAGGATTTGAGGAGAGAAAAGTGGGGTGGGTGGGGGTGCTCGTGTTGGTAGCTGAATCACAATGGGCCACAAAACACACACACTGAGGAATGTGCCCCAGGCTTGTACAGTATTGTGTCCTGGGAGCTCAGCGGGGCAGTACCTCACTCACATACCTGAACAGAGCTGAAGCGGAAGATAGATTGGGCTAATAGCACCAACCGTCTTATTGCGTCTGCCCCAAAAATGTGGCAAACTTTGTGAGATACTGTATGGTCAGTGTGATTTTGCCAAGTAAGATATCATATTGTCAATATATTTTGTCCAAAAATTTAGTCCTATCCCTACCCCTAAACCATAACTCTACCTATAACTTATCCCTTAAAATCATAGTGAAATGATGGGTGAATAACACCTAATTGTAAGCCTAACTTGACATAAACTGTAAACTAGTCCCTCAAATCTGATTGGTTGATTGGAATGTTGTTCCAGGATCAACAAGGATGATCTTTTGTGTACTTCTCGGAACAGAATTCACAGATTGGGTATATGCAGTTTTAGGATGTTTGTTTATGTATTTGTTTGTTTTACACCCTTTTCTGTTTGTGAGAAAGCATTGAAAGGGAAAATGGAAAATTCTTTTATCCCTTTCATCCCCAACCAATATGGCGGTGCGCATTTGGGAACAGTATCGATAACAGCGCATACGTTAGCCGAATACTAACGTCAATGACTGATGTAACATTTAAGTTTGTAAAGTTATCTTTACTCAAAGAACGACAGACAATCTGCATTAATAGACAGTTTTAGGTAATAGTGGCCCACAGCTGATGAGCAGAAGTATTTCAGTAAGACGGTAATAACGTGAGTCAGTCGGTTAGCCGGAAACTTACACAATATAAAGCACAAAACGTATTTTTTACGGTAGAAAATATATATAGGCCTACATCAATAATTATTTATTCTTACAGGTTGTGATTCTGAGGAGCTGGTCCAAATAAACGGACAACTGCTTACACTTAGTAAAACTAGCATCTAACATACTATTTACATTTAGTGCAAATAGCATCTATCGCTATTTGAACTTCCATAAAATAAAATGTTAAAACCAGCACATTCTTCAAAATGTCATCTTTTGTGTTCCACAGGAAAAATGAAGCCATACAGGTTTGAAATGAAATGAGATGAGTGAATGAGTTTTAGGTGAACTAATCCTTTAAAAGTGTGCCTGATTGTTATCCACATATTAAAAGGAACAACATGCATAATCTATGATGCATTTGTCATCACTTGCATGCATAAGCACACATTTTGGGAAGGAGAGACTGACATGTTAAACACTGGGATCATCCTGTTTGCTTTTACTATGAGATTTTACCCCAATACGTAACAAACTGGTGTTTGAAGTGGATTTCCCAAGACAAATTATGAAAAAAAAAGTGCTTCTTGGGAATAACACACTCATCCCTTAAGAGACTAATAACTGGAAAATTCCAGAAAGATTTACTCAGTGGAAATTCTGCATTGGTATTAAGTCAGAATAAACAAGAAGTATAATCAAACACACTAGCCAGTAATGTCCACTGTATTCTTGTTTATAAATGTGTGTACCTTTTGTTGATGAGCTCTTGAGCAGTATATACATGCATGCCAGCACAAGCAGAAACTTCATCTTTCTTTTAGTCATGCCGTTCCCTCGCTGATAAAAATGATTCTGTGGTGAAGTAAATACTACAAAAAAAAACAAATATCATTTCAACATAAGTTAGTTCAGGCAAGAATTTAAAAAACAAAGTAAATTCTATGTTAGTACTCAATTCAAGCTTGTAGAAATTAAAGCGTAAATATCGACATTATAAAATGAAGTAAAACTACTGAACTTTTCTGATACTGGTGTTCCCATCATGCACTGGGGCATGAATAATTAACACATTGGATTTTCTGCTGTTTTCCAGTTGTATTTACACTGTTTTATCATTGCTTTTGTTGTTAGGTTTAGTACCTTGCCATTTTGTTACATTTGGAGTTAATTTTATACTCAGAATTACACATACTCAAAAACGGTCCATCGGATGTTACCGTTACTGTGTATTGTGTGCCAAGTCTCTGTGTTCGGTGCTGCTTTATATCTACTATGTAGAATTTGTAAAATATCTACTGTATTATTTTCTTAGATGTTTATAAGTAAAGCATACACTTTAAAAGGGTGGTTTAATTCAGTGTTATATTGTTTGAGTTAAAAGTATTGCAAAGTAAACTTCAACTAAGTAGAAATTACTCAACCTTTTACTGATTAAGTTAAATTACCTATTTTCTTTGTTCATATTACTTAACTTAGTTAAGTAGAAAATACTCAATTCCATATGTGAAATTTACTTTAAAAATGTGATAATCGATAATCTTTTGATCACCAAGGCTGCATTAAACAGCATTTTAAACATTACAGTTTAAAATAACTCTTCTCTATTTTAATATATTTTGTCACATGATCCTTCAGTAATCATTCTAATATGCAGATTTGGTCCACTGGAAATATCAAATCATTATTAATGCTAATAACTGTTGCTTAATATTTTTTATTTCAAATAGAAAGGATTTGTAACAATAATAAATGTCTTTACTGTCACTTTTGAGCAATTTAATGCATCCTTGCTTAATAAAAGTATTAATTTCTCTAAAAAATTTAATTACTGACCACAAACTTTTTTTTAAGTGTATGTTGTTTATGTTACACAAAAACATAAATCATAGTCATTTTCTATTTCTGTTTTTTTTTTTTTTTTATCACATATATATTGTGTGTTCACCCAAAAATGACAATCCTGTTCTCATTTATTCAACCACATGTGGTGATATGCTGCTCGTTTTTTTTTTTTGTTTGTTTGTTTTTATGAATAGGGACTTAAGCTTTTAATCATAAAAGTGGCCCATACAACTCATGCATTATATTCCATATTTTCTATGTAGAAACTAAAAGAAATGTAAGTTTTTTTTTTTGTTTTTTTTTTATTAATTGCAGTTATTTTTCAGGCTGATTCGTGAACAAATCATTCATGACAATATATGACTCATAATGACTAAAATTTGTTTGTCACACAAAGCTATCATATGGAACAAAATGAGGATGAATAAATAAATGATTGCAGATTTTTCCCTTTAAGGCATTTTGTGCTCAAAAATCATGATATGCATCAAGAGCTTTCAGAGAGCTCCGTTTTGACATGATAGTGTTGTGAGGATCGGTCAAAGGTTATCTGTACACACATTAAGATATGATCATGATCAACAGCATGTTGTGCCAATGGGCTTAACATTCAGACATGATCTTATAGACACACACTTTGTTTTGATATTTCTTTCATTTGTTTTGTTTTTTCTCAGTTTGCTTCTCTTTGTAAATGGGAAGGCTAGATAAGATGCTACACATCTTGAGACTCACCCATGCACACATGAAACCGACTGCTTGGTTTCTGAGACTCATATTTGAGTGATGGTCTGTGTCAGACACACTTGTCATTTGCTTCAGCCCTCAGGAGTTGATCGTCTAGCCAGCTTTTACTACTCCGGCTGCCGAGAGACAGATACTAAGAGAGAGATGGGACGGAGCAAGATTATTTAATTGTGGAGGGTTGTGGAGTGAGAGGAACAGGATGGGAGTCATAAACAAGAGGGAATGAGCGAGATGAGGGGGGTGATGTTGAAGAGAGAGGAATATAAGTGAGTGCTAATATAAAGGCAGCATGAAAAATACACTAATAGATACTATAATACGCTAATATAAATATTTCACTATATGTCTGTGTGCCCTGTCACTCTGACTGTTGTGTGTGAGGGAAACAATGATTATGAGCTTCAAGTATCATTAATCAGAAGTTGTATGTGGGACTAAACATGAAGGTCCACCCTTAAACCTAACCCTTTTGGGGCATAAGATCTAATCAATTCGCCAAAACTTTAAATAGTTAAGAATTTAAAAAAGTGTCATTGTATGCATTTTAGACATGCTAATACCAAGATTTTGTGACGTGTGCATGGTATAGAGCTAATTTTTTGACAATTTATAAACTCACAGACAAGTAGACTAGTAACAATATGTTATGTAAATGTAGTATGGCAAGTAGGTCTATAATTCCATTTTTAATCTTAACTATAATTCCTATTTGTATATTATTTGTTGTTATTACACAAAACCAATGATATACCATTTGATTGATGAAACAACAATCAACTCTTTGTTTGCTAAATCTAAATCTAAATAGTTTCCAGGATAATGGAAGTGAATATTTAAAGGGATAGTTCACCCAAAAATGAAAATGCTGTCATCATTTACTCACCCTCAAGTTGTTCCAAACCTGTATGAATTTCTTTCTTACTGAACACAAAAAAAGATAGTTTAAATAAGGTTGGTTAACAGCAGCCATTGAATTCCATAAAAAATACTATGGAAATCAATGGGTTCATTAACTGTTTGGTTACTGACATTCTTCATAATATCTTCTTTTGTGTTCAGCAGAAGATTCATACAGGTTTGGAAAAACTTGAGGGTGAGTAAATGACAGAATTTTCATTTTTGGGTAAACTATCCCTTTAATCCTTTTAACTCCATAGAACAGTTGACTAAAACTAAAATCACAAGCATTGTAGTTTTTCTTTACTCTAAAAGTGATGATAGTTATGGCTATTTGATAAACCTTGACCATGCATTTTAAATGTCTAAACTCTTAAAAATAAAGGTTCCAAATGGGATTCCCAGCGATGCATGAGAACCATTTTTGGTTCTCAAAAGAACCTTTGACTGAAAAGTGTAAAGAACATTTTAATCATCTGAAGAACCATTTTCCACTGCACTCTCAGAAAAAAGGTACAAAAACTGTCACTGGGTCGGTACCCTTCAAAAAGGTTCTAATATGTACATTTTTGGAACCAATATGTACCTTTGAGGGACAAATATGCACTCTTTAGGTACAAAGGTGTACCTTTTGAAAAGGTACCGCACCAGTGACAGCTTTTGTACCTTTCTTTCTGAGAGTGTGTGAAAGGTGCTGGAAGTGCTTTCCACTGGAAAGGTTCCATCGATATTAAAGGTTCTTCATGGAACCATTGATGCCAATAAAGAACCTTTTATTTATAAGAGTGTACATTCACAAAAATTATTTTGACTATGATAATCGAAAGACACAGTCCCAGCACATTAACCTGTGACACAGCCTAGGTTTAACTAATCACATGTTGTGTGTTATGTCTGTGTATTAAGTGTTTTTCCATGCTTCCTCATGACTGGCTTTGACTTGTGAGTGTGTCTGTGAGGTTTGTGTGTTGGAGTACATGAGCATAATACTCATTACTGTCTGCTGTGTGCATGAGAGAGTGTCTAGAGGAAGCCCATTTATCAGAGACATGAAAGACAGCACAGAGACGCCGCAGACACTCAGGGGTCGTCCTCTCACTGCCAGACACAAATCTGCCTCGGCACAGTATGTTAACACCCACACACACAAAAAGAAACGTGTGCTAAAATGTGTTCTGTGATCATGCATATGTATGATTCATTTGCCGCAAATGGACTTCCACAGGCTTTCCGAGGATTGCCATTCTTCGATGTGTCCTTTTTGTTAAACAGATGTCACAAAGTGCAGGCAACTGAGTCACCTCTGAAACACTGGTTGTTCTCGTTTTATTTATTTATTTATTTATTTTCTAGTTGGGTACAAAATGAACTTTTTCAGATGGAAAATACATGAAGAACTATATGCTGTGTGTGTGTGTGTGTGTGTGTGTTCGTGTGTTCGTGTGTTCATGTTTTTCTATCCCGGTAGGGACTTCAACCTGAATGCACACTGACTCATGGGGACTCGTGTCACCGTGGGGACCTAAATATAAGACAAGCTTATAAATTGAAAATGTAAAAATGCAAAAAGTTTTGTGTGATGGGTAGGTTTAGGGGTAGGGTTAGTGTAAGGGGAGCGAATATACACTTTGTACTGTAGAAAAACCATTACGTATATGGAGAGTCCCCACAAAGATAGCGAACCAGACATGTGTGTGTCTGTCCAACCAATTAGATCATCACAAGCAAAACAGTTTCTCTTTATTCTAATAGTGATAGTTGTTAGAGTTGTTTGTGAAATCCATGCTTCATTCACATAGAATTGGCTGTTATAACAGAGAGACATAAGCATCTATTGGCACGTTTAGTGTCGGAGCCATTAGTCAGTCTGACTTCTTCATTTTTTCATCCCAGCTGCTCTTTGTGTTTTCTCCTCAGATATTGAGGCAAACAGTTTTTTCCACATCTCTCTCTGATCAGGTCATTTGCACTTGTCGAACCCTCTATGATGAATTGTGTCTAATTCTTTGTTTTTAATAGGGCCGTTTCTATGTGGGTGGCGAGGACTGCAGGCAGACACAGTAGGATGTGGTAACACACCTCAGAGAAGATTTTACTTTAAATAAAGAAACATAAGGTAAGAAAAGTGGCATTGGGGCGAAGGTGGAACAAAAAAGTTTCCCTCGTTATATGCCAGTGAAAGAAAAGGGGCCGTGCAGTGGGTGGTAGGTCCCAAAATGCAGGTGGTCTGACCAAGTCATGCTGCGTAACAACAGTGTCTGCAAAGTTTTTACAGAGAATTTACAGCACTGGTGATGAGGCAAAATGAACCAGTTGAGTCTCACTCAGCTATAATGAGCCTGAACTTGGGAGGATGGGGTGACAATGGATCTTTTTTTCACAGTATGTAACAATGTGTGTGCGTGTGTCTGTAAATATGTGAAATTTACTAACAATTTCTGAGCGAAAACTTTTTCATTGTACATACACTACAGTTCAATCGTTTGGGTCAGTAAGATTTTTTATATTTTCATTCAGCAAGCATGCATTGATTAAACTGATCAAACATGACAGTAAAAGGAATTATACAAAGCACAATTATTTATAATTAAACTTCCATTCATCAAAGAATCCTAAAAAAAAAGTGTGAAAATATTAAGCAGCTCAAATGTTTTCAACATTGATAATTGATAAATAAGAACTTAAATCTGTACTGTCGCGTTGAGTTCTCTTTTGCTCTTGAATGGACAAAAACACACAAGTATGCCAAAATGTCCGCTTTGTCGAGTGTCCTCGTAAGCACAGCCTTAAATTAGTTAAAAAGTGTAAAATGAATGCAAAGAGTTGTGACGGTGCATTCACATGGGGCGTCACTGTTAACGCTTCTCACTTAAATTTGAATGGTGTCATGCGTTGCCGAACTGAATTGTGGGTTCTGTTGCACTGCGTCACTGCCGTTGCTTGTGACAGAAGTTAAAAAATGTTCCCCGTGTGAATGCAGCGTGACAACCAGTGTTGCCAACTCTCGCAAATAAGCAAACGCAGCTTTAAAAACAAGCCCAATATTCTTATATTATTTATGATAAATTATTTTTTATCAATAAATGAGCCTGCAACATATTAAACTGAAACCTCGCAAAAAAGCAAAAACAGATGTGATTTTTACTAAAACTGCAACAAAGGGCATGCAATATCCTCAGATCAGCTGTGAACAGAATAGGTTTGGAGATGGAAAAAGAGAAACACAGCCACCAGGGAATACCATTTCCATGAAAGGATGGACATGGTCTGCAACAATGCTTAGGTAGTTGGTACGTGTCAAAGTAACATCCACATGGATGGCAGGACCCAAGGTTTCCCAGCAGAACATTGACCAAAGCATCACACTGCCTCCGCCCGATTGCCTTCTTCCCATAGTGCATCCTGGTGCCATGTGTTCCCTAGGTAAGCGACGCACCCGGCCATCCATGTGATGTAAAAAAAAACGTGATTCATCAGATCAGGTCACCTTCTTCCATTGCTCCGTGGTCCAGTTCTGATGCTCTTTCGGCGGTGGACAGGGGTCAGCATGGTCACCCTGACTGGTCTGCGGCTATGCAGCCCCATATGCAACAAACTGCGATGCACTGTGTATTCTGACACCTTTCTATCAGAACCAGCATTAACTTCTTGAGCAATTTGAGCTACAGTAGCTCGTCTGTTTGATCGGACCACACGGGCCAGCCTTCGCTCCCCACGTGCATCAATGAGCCTTGGCCGCCCATGACCCTGTCGCCGGTTCACCACTGTTCCTTCTTTGGAGCACTTTTGATAGATACTGTCCACTGCAGACCGGGAACACTCCACAAGAGCTGCAGTTTTGGAGATGCTCTGACCCAGTCGTCTAGCCATCACAATTTGGCCCATGTCAAAATTCCTGCTTGCTGCCTAATATATCCCACCGACTATCAGGTGCCGTGATGAAGAGATAATCAGTGTTATTTACTTCACCACGGTCATAATGTTATGCCTGATTGGTGTATATATACACTGTATTGCTTGGGAACTGAATTTAGTGCTCAGAAGAATTGGCAAAAGCCAATCAGATTGATGCAATCAAGTTGTTTTTGTGCAAATTTACTTTTTATTTTGAGAGGGCATATAATCCTCATCATTGTTTATTGGATTGTATAATAGACTGAAGTCATCTATCAGTCTGGCCTGAATTTCTTCACTTCAGTTCTTCAGAAACAACACTAATCCACAACCAAATGTACACGATACTAAAACTTAATCTGATTTTAATGAAGTGTTTTATCTGAATAGATAAAATCCTTCATTTGAACTCTAGGTCCTCTATTGTATGAAGATAGACACTGCTGAAGGCCAGCCGGCACTCTCAGATGTTGAGAAGCATGTGTGCCAATGGAGGAGACTCAGCAGACGCTAGGGATGACTCAAAATCTAGTTTATGTAAGCATTCAGACCAGACAATATCATTTACCGTACGTCTAAGACCGCTGCACTCACACATTACGGCTACTACACGTGGACTAGACAAAAACTGTTAAACATAAACTCCCTTTCTCGCACACAGTGTTAATACAGAGACTTATGCAGACAGACATGCCATTACAACACAAACAATCAGAGCACAAGCTGTCCATAAAGGTCAGTATTTGAACGTTTATACTTTTTTGTGGTGCTGAATTAAATTAATATGTCAAATGAGGACTTGATTCTTCTCAAAGTAATTCGCTTTTTGTACAATACGCAGTTTTGTTACTACTTTGAGTCATCTTTTGACATCAAATGAAGCTAAATCAGTTGAGAAACACATTTTCATATTCAGAATAACTCAACTATGATTCACTTTTTGAATCATTCAATAGAATATAACCAACTGTCATTTATAAACCTTCTTCTCCTTTTCAGCATGAGGGTGGCACTGACGTCGATGAGATGTGTGTGTTTCTGTCTGGATTGCCAAGGTCACTCTCTGAATGGGGGTTTGCACATGTGTGTCATCGGAAGTACGCTTTGTGTAGGTAAATAACAGAGTTGTGTTAGCCTGTGGTGCGTGAGAAACCCTTACAAACACATCTCCGACGTGCACTGGAACTCTACAGTAACTTGATTTAAGCTGCCGGCCACAGCATCATGATTATCATCATAACCATTATTGCGCAGTGTTTCGAGGGAGTCATTTCAGAGGGTTTTTATGAGGTCAGGTCAGTGTTCAATTGAAAATGCAATTGTGAGTGATTATATAAAAATTTCATCATTCATGACCTTGTAGGCCAATTTCTTTTGCCAATTTATATATAAATAATCTTTAAGTACATAAGTACATTCATTTAACTGCAGGCACCTCTTCAGAATACTAACCAAATCATTTTCCTCCTGACCAAGGGGTCCAGTTTTGGCTGAATCATTCTTGTGAATCGGCTCATCCTAAAAGCATGGAATGTTCTGATTCATTCTAATTAATTGGTTCACATTAAACTCTCCCATTTAGTTTATAAGTACTCATTCATTCTAGTGAATCTGTTCATATTAATTCTTTCCCCGTCATTGACAGAATTTTCCGTCATTTATGACACAATGCTTCCCCGCCATTTACGGAATTTTTAGACAATCCATAGCCTTTTTTTCCCCCAGACCTGTTGCTGTCTGCGTTTTCAAAAAAAAGATGGACGACGCACCTTCACTCTCTTCCATTGATAGTAAGTGAAGCCACCAGAGTCCAGTGTCCAGCGCTGACATCTTGGGTCTTGAGTCTGCACAGTAGTGAGCGCGAAGTGGTCCCGCCCACACTCTTGCCTAATCAATCACACGCCCCTGAACTTTTTGTGAAATAAACAGTTATGGAAATGTAGAAATTAAAGTTAAAGCTCCAATCTCCTCCTGAAAAACGTCAGTTGGTGCCTCAGTGACTACTTCACTCAGAGAAGCTGTCAATCTCAGCTGTCAATCATTACGTCACACCCCCGTTTTTATAGCATCAAATAACTAACTAAAACCGAACTTATTTAAAGAACGAACACTTGAACTAACATCAGTGTGATTTAAAAACTGCCTAAAATGACAGAAACCATCTTTGGGGAAAAAATTATTTGAAGTGTGATTTGATCCAATTACATTACATGGAGAGGGTGGGGTTTATGACCTTGGTCGTATTTTTTAAACTCCATTGTTGATTTGAATAGCAAACAACTCTTACTGCACGCACCGTGACAGACTTTTAAAAATGGTGGTTGAAATAAAATGCTGCGTGGAGTCAACCAATCAGCATGTTCAGCGCCCAATTCCCACCCCCGAAAGTTCCTGAACTTTGAAAAAGTACTACTTTGTGAGCAGGGACTTTCTGAGGGGGAAACTTTTACCCAGAACTTCATTCAGACCCTGGTTCCTGTGGTCGAAACACACCGAGTACCACCCCCAAAGTCCCTAGTTCCTGGGGAAAGTTCCTGTGGTGGAAATGTGGCTCATGTTTTCACTGTTGTACAGTACGTGGCATTATTACACATCTTCTGAAAGATACAGAATCTCTGGATCAAAACACAAGCGAAGAAGAAGCAGAAACAAGCAATTGCATATGTAAGCAGATGCACATGTAAAATAAGACGATCATCAGACATTAAACAGCATATAAATCAAAACTGCCTGACGTTACCAAATGAAATAATGACGGGCTATAGGACTGTGAAGCTTTGGGGTGTTGATGCACTCGATCTTCTCCATCTATGTTTTGATCATCGTTCTGAATCTGATCCAGATGTAGTCTTTGACTAAAATGTGATTTTCTCAGCTTTTTGTTCTTAATGTAATTTTTTATGAAACATAACCACATCCAAGTGCTGATAAAAAAGAATCAATGAAGGTATTGAAGGATTTATTTTTGTTAAATTGTGAAAATTATCAAAAATGCTACCGCTGGCTGGCAACTTTAAAAAAAGAAAGAAAAAACAAACCAAATCTCTATTTTGTAGCGTAAGAACATTCCGCTTCATTCAAATCAATATTAAACTCTGTTATGTGTAGGGATGTCTGATTGATTTTAGTAAAACTTTTTAAATGGAAATCAAATTGTGTATTTTTCATTATTATAATTCTATATTTAAGTAGACATTACTACTTTTCAAATACATAGATTAGATAGAATTAACTGTTCAAGTATAGACACCTTTTTCAAAAGGTTAGCTTTACTATACAGTAGTAGGGATATTTTAAATTAACTTGAGCAACTAGCTTTTTCAACAGTTTACTACAGAATCAAATAATGATTAAGAGAAAGAAGAGGAGTGAGCAGCAAGGAAAAGAAAGTTAATAAAGGGCAAGACAAAAGCTAAGTGGAGCCTTGGCAACTGTGTTGTGTAACTGAATCAGATGTCTCTGTTAAAACATGGTGTACCCCTTAAACCACATCAGAACAGGAAATGAGCCACGGCTGTACATCACTGAGATGCTCAAGACACTGCTGCTAAAGCTGCCAGTGATTTTCTAACCATCAAAATTAGCCTGTTTTATCATTTCATCTTGTGCACGGGCCGCATGAACTACCTGTACCTTCCTGTCACTCATACTGAAACGTCAGAGGAAGAGAACACACTGCAGAGAGAAAAGGAAATTTAGCCTGACAAGTACAGAAGCCTTTGTAGTGAATGAGAAACTGACAGAAAGCGGGACAACCAGACAGACAAACCTCTTGACTTTATAACTGTGCATTCAATAACGCTTGAATAATTCAAATTTGAAAAATGATAGCACAATTAGCTAGAGTGCTTGCAGGAAGTGGCAAGTGGGGCGGCCAGAGATGAGGAGAGAGGGCAGATGATTTGGAGAGAAATGAGGCCAAAGTCATAGTTAGTAAGTGGGTTATGAAAAGCATGTGTATTAGGTGCTATCAAGACAGTGAAGTACTGAAGAAAGGGAGGAGAGACATTCAAATGAAGCACAGAACCATCTTGACCCCCCTGTTATGATCAGCTGCCACAGTCCAAAACACAGTCTAAGATGGATTTCCAGCAAGAAATGTTATGTTCATGTAGGCTACTTCAATAGAAATACTGTAATGTAGACACTTAAATACAGTTCTTTCGTTGTTCACGTTTGTGACAGGTAAAAGTAGGTTGTGAGTCTGTTTTAGTGCAGATAGAGCCTGATGAATCACTAAATTGAAGTTATGAGATGTAAACAATAGAATGAATAAGCATTGGTGGCGGCCAATACAACTTTTTATCATCAAGCTTCTTATTAATAAGGCTGTAAAGACTAGCTTATGAATTTCCATGCAGGTCCAGGCTTCACCTATAGTCATTCTGATCACTAACAAAAAGTGACTGCTGGTCAACCATGATGATGATGCTGGTTGTGGTGAATAGAGCAGAAAACATATTTCTTACATTGATGAAGTGAGTAGAGTACCAACAACATTTGTAATTAAATGTTACTGTAGATCTTTATTGCATTTACTTCATGTATTGATCACGAAGTAGACAAAGCTTGCAATATTTATTCACAGAAATGTAATGGTATAAAGTTGTTAAATCTACAAAACGTACTATATTGATCAAGAGAGTTCTAGAGTTAACACCTAACATTTGTAGAAGAAAAAACATACCTTATGATAATGTTAGAATAATTAATAAGGTTGCAGGTTTTCACAGATTTTTGTTTAGTAGGCTAACTTATTTTCTCTTATGTTCATGTCTTAAAGTAAAGTCTACTGTTTGCAATTGTTAAACATTTGTGTATGCTGTTTTTAAATATTTTAAAATGGTTATTTATTGTTTTAGAATGTTTTCTGAGGTGCACTTATAATGTTAGTATGATTTTTACATAAAAAAATATAATTTAGAAATAAAAGGAATTTTTCCTAGGGCTGGTCCGAATACCATTTTTTGAGCTTCGAAGCTTTGGTAGTAATCGACACCGAATATTCGAAGCTTCGGCGGGAGGGGGCTGAACATATTCTTCTGTCTAATAAAGGCAGGAATCTCGAGAAGCGGCGCGCCTCATGCGGGCAGGGCTTATAGTCTATGCTCCGAGAACGGACACTGGACTTATGATACAAAACACACAGGTCTGTTACATCCCAGTAAAAGGCTCTTATATTTCGCAGTAGATTCATTTAGATTGATAACAACGGGTAATAGGCTTGCTGTGATAGTCGGTGTTACAGAGTTTGTCATTGTACTGTTTTTTTTTTTTTTTTCATTTAATAATAATAAGGCTAATGAACCTTCCGTTCAAGCAACCCGCAGCCGAATTGACTAATTCAAAACCGAAATTAAAATGTGACCGGCCGCACTTTCCTTCTTTCACGGCCGCACAGTGCAGCATTGTAATGTGACGGTGAGGGAAAATGTTCTCACCGTCACATCCCTAATGGGTAAAAAGGCTAATACATTTTGATTCTATTATTCCATTTTCCCCAGTGTCAAACCAACGCAGCTTAACCCAAAATGCAAGTTCAGGCATGCGCTTCTTCCATATAAGCTCATGCAGTTGTGCGCTCTAGACAGAGAATAGGCCTACTCCGTTGCAGCCTTGCAGGGAACACTTAGGCTAAGAAGAAGAAAATAAATGTATTAAGTATAACTAGGTTGGATTCCTATTCAACTGTTGGCTAGGCTATAGGATAATTAAAAATAAAACAAGAGTATTGTATTTCGCCAGATTTTATAGTATAAACATATTCAAGCACGAATGAGAACCGTTTCGAGGGGGATGCCAGGTGTGCTGAAGACAGAGAAAAGGAAAAAAAAGAATATTCGAATCCCACATTTGAAAATCGAATACCAACCCACTGAACGAATATTTGAATATTCTGGTACAGCCCTAATTTTTCCTACCCTGATTTTAGTCCTCTGCTCTGTTTGAAGGGGCGTGTCTGCTGTGAGACTTCAGTGTAAACGCCCACTGCTGTGATTGTCTGCTGTGAGACTTCAGTGTAAACGCCCACTGCTGTGATTGGCTGCTGTGAGACTTCAGTGTAAACGCCCACTGCTGTGATTGGCTGCTGTGAGACTTCAGTGTAAACGCCCACTGCTGTGATTGGCTGCTGTGAGACTTCAGTGTAAACGCTCACTGCTGTGATTGGCTGCTGTGAGACTTCAGTGTAAACGCCCACTGCTGTGATTGGCTGCTGTGAGACTTCAGTGTAAACACCCACTGCTGTGATTGGCTGCTGTGATTGGCTGCTGTGAGACTTCAGTGTAAACGCCCACTGCTGTGATTGGCTGCTGTGAGACTTCAGTGTAAACGCCCACTGCTGTGATTGGCTGCTGTGAGACTTCAGTGTAAACGCCCACTGCTGTGATTGGCTGCTGTGAGACTTCAGTGTAAACGCCCACTGCTGTGATTGGCTGCTGTGAGACTTAAGCGTAAACGCACACTGCTGTGATTGGCTAACATCTTTGCATATGAAATAGCTAAGTATTACATGTGTAACTCTCTTGAAAACATTTACTATTACAGCTCCCAAGGTTAATTAATCGTGAAAAGTGTTGATTATAGCATTATATTTAGATCTATGGCATTATATTTAGATTGTGGCATGAAAGGTTGCATTGATTTGTAGCCGATCACAGACATGTTGAGCTCATGAATGCAGTGATCTCGTCATTGCAAATTGATTTCTGCACACTCAGGAATGCTTTCTTCATAACTAACAGTGCAAACACAATGTAAATAAGGTGTCCTTTTTGGACAAGGAAGTTTTCAGTTCTGAAATTTACAGAATATTCTTATAGTATGATGACCTCTTATATGTCAAAAGCTCAAGTAAAATTAGATTTTTCAGTTCATGACCCCGTTAAGTTTCATTTACTTACTCAGTGTATTCAGTACTATGTTGCTAAGTATATTTTACCGAATTGTATACCATTTAAATTTAATAAAATGTGCTAAACTAATTTAAAGTAACTCTTAATCATTTCTTCAGTTAATGAAGTCTTGGTTAAAGGGATAGTTCCCTTTTAAGCTTTTTAAGAAAGCTGCTGCCACCAACATCCAGTACACATTATATGCTGGTAACCTGCAATACATTTTGTCCTTTAACAGGGTTTTGGGTAAAAATGTGCAATGCATCTCATATGCACATTTGTTTATATAACCATAATCATTAGAGGACTGTCTCTCTATCTTTTTGTTTCTAGGTCACTGAAACAAAAAATCAAAGTGCATCATGCACGCTTGCATACAGACCTAGAATTACATTGGTCTTTATACATTCAGGCGAAGCACTGTAAAAAAGCACTTCATTTTTAACACTTAAATTGCTGTGGCATCTTCATCAGCACCTGCACACACACACACACATACAGTGACACTCTCAGTGTGAAATGGTCAGGGTGAACCCTGGTGCCCCTGCACACAATGAACTCTCTGTAATACTGTTGCTATGGCAGCCAACTCTGACTCTCAGATGACTAAATCTTAATATGTCACATTTCAGGTGCACCATGGGAATCATGCACTGCTCTCTATCTTTAATCCTATTTTCTCTTTTTTTAATTGGATATAATTCACCCAAGCACTTAAGAACAACATGAAATGCCATTTGCAACACATTTCTCTACTGCAATGTGACATTTCCTGGGGGCAATAGGATATTTAGCAACAAAAATGCATATCTGATTTGACATGTAATACATTTGTTTTATAACTGACATTGTACAGGTTACCGTGTCCTCCAACAGGCACATGCGTGAATAGAATACTGCTGCTAAATGTTTCTTAAATCACACCTAAATTAGGACACTCTCTCTTTTACTACTTCTTTTACTTTTGATGGTTGAGGGGTGTCACAGTGGTCATGAATTCATGCATACACAAATATGCAGTGTGTTTATAATAAGACTCAGCAGGGCACATTCAGATGGATTGCAGATGTGTTTTGGGAACACTTTGTCTTCTGGTTGAAATACACGCACAATTCAAAATTACACTGGCTTTGACACATGTCACCCTTCCATTTCTCTCTCACACTTTTCAGGCCTCCGCTTGCAACTTTTTTGATTTGTTATTGCATACTTGACCTACTTTGCCTCTTCCACCTTTTAAGTATTTGCTTCAATAAACATTGAACACACTAGTTTTTTTAATGTATTATTATTATTTTGTATTGACTTGCTTATACAATAAAAACTGAATGATTTAAAATGTAATTATTAGAAATTATAATTAACTGCCTAATAGTTTCTTGTACCGTGCCCTGATTTCATCAAGTAAATAAATGAAGCATTAGCCTTTATGACACAGCTCAACCTGTATTGTAGTAAAATTTCATTTATTATTTCATATAAAGTTTACATTTGGGGGTCCAAATTAAATACTAATCCTTTTTAAATTAATGTACACATACACAATAAATGACCTTCATTAACCTCAGCAAACTAATCATCTCTATTTTCTCAGCCTAAACAAGGGCTCTAAGTAACTTCAATTTCATCAGAGTGCCCAATCAGAGCCAAAAATGAAAAAAAAGAAAATTCTGTCATTAATTACTCACCCTCATTCCAAACCCGTAAGACCTTCGTTCATCTTCGGAACACAAATTAAGATATTTTTTTATGAAATCCAAGAGCTATCCGACCACATAGACTGCAATGTTATTACCACTTTCATGGCCTAGAAAGGCAGTAAAGACGTCGTTAAAATAGTCCATGTGTCTACAGTGGTTCAACCTTAATGTTATGAAGCGACAGAATACTTTTTGTGTGCAAAAAAACAAAAATGACGACTTTATTATTACAGGGTTGCCAACTCTCACGCATTTGGCGTGAGACACACGCTTTCAGGCTCTGTCTCACGGTCCCACTCTGCCCAAGTATATCTCGCGCCAAATTGCCAAACCTGCTTTTGATATGAGACAAAGTCTAAGCTTTTACATTTTTTAAAGTTTTAATACGAAATTCAAACAATAAATACCGTTTTGGCGCACTTAATGTGGCATAACAGTTAAAGCCAGAGCTGTTGAGAAACAGAGTTGCGACATGCTTTCATCTCCCAGCGGCGTGCAGTCACGTGGTTCATGAAGCTCTCAATAGTTCTAAACAAACTAGCGCTGTCAATACATTTGAATGGAATAGACAACAGCTTCACTATACAGGTATTTGCAGCAATTTTTGGTAAACAGTACAGCATGGTGTGCATTGATTATTACGTCATTTACATTATACATTTACAGTATAATTTTATTATGGAGAGTGATGGAGATGCAATATTGTTAACATTAATGTTAATGTTTTTCTTGTATTTAGCCCTCAGGTAT
This sequence comes from Rhinogobio ventralis, assembly GCA_039654625.1. Lineage (NCBI taxonomy): Eukaryota > Metazoa > Chordata > Actinopteri > Cypriniformes > Gobionidae > Rhinogobio > Rhinogobio ventralis. The sequence goes on along the minus strand of CM077210.1, from coordinate 6,348,960 downwards.
TCCTTACTAATTGGTCACACTCATACTCATTGGTGGTCAAATGTGACCATACACCTTAACTATTTTTCAATTAAGTAAATGTTCTATATTTTAGTTCAATAATATTTATTGAATATTTTAAGGAGATCTTTTGGTACTAAATATGATTTGGGCAATCATTATGGTCCATTAATGACCACTTAAAATATTTTTTCTAATATTTTTATTACAATTAGTGTAGTAATTTAAAGGTTAAAATAGAGAATTCCAATGCAAAGAGGAAAATTAGAGTCATTTTGTGGCTGGAAAAATAATAATTTTCATTTGTAATGCCATTACCCACTAGGTGCCTGTATGGCTCTTTAATAAATATACATGTATCTAGTTGCTCAAAAAAGTATTGCAGATCATAAATGCTTATTTATTTTTAGTTTTTGCATTTTAATATATATTTAGACATGATCAAACACTAGATTTCTTTAAATGTGAAATTTTAAAACGTTAATAACTTACATCCTAATATCTTTAATGATACTTATATCAGCACACACAAGTGAATATTAATGAATGCGAGCACATATAATTTAACCCAAGAAAAGTTTAAAATAGTGCTAAAAAGGCAAACTTATTTTTCCTTATATGTACAGTGGGATATACATATGAATTGATACTGAATCAAGATCGAAATTGATATTTGTGCCAATCACCCGCCCCCCAAAAAAATCTCACTCCAACCTGAACTTAAAAGTTGGCAACCCTGACTTTATACAATTTCTTTTCTTTCATGTCAGTCTCCTACGCTGTTCACGTAGTAAACACAGTGCAGCACTTCCGGGTTCTACGTCAGAGCGCCAGCTCCTGCGTCAGCATCACACACATGTGTCGTTGTGCTCATGTGAACGTCGGCCATTCTGACTTAAATGTTTTTACTACCTTTCTGGGCCTTGAAAGTGGCAATAACATTGCTGTCTATGTGGGGTCAGAAAGCTCTCAGTTTTCATCAAAAATATCTTAATTTGTGTTCCGAAGATGAACGAAGGTCTTACGGGTTTGGAACGACATGAGGATGAGGAATTAATGACAGATTTTTGGGTGAACTAACCCTTTAAAGGACTGGTTTAAACTATTACCTCAGACACAGGATTATGGGCTCATTGTCTTAGCATTGTTTTTGTTGCTGTTTTTAAATATCACAGCTATGAATAGTTTGTGAATTTCATTTTATTGATTTAGGCAGACATGTTTGTTACGCAGTCAAGCTGTGATAAGGAATGGACTACCGCTCATGCTCACTGGCAACCTGAATCTATAGGCTACAGCAAAAAAATATAAACAACTGAAATCAGAAACTGAGTTTTTAATGTAAATAGTAAGTTAAACAGTTAAAGGATGTGTGAGAATAAGAGTATTTGTTGGTAATATACAGTGTTGGAGTGCTCAGTGTCCCTCGCCAGACACAAATTTCTCATGACTAAATGCGGTTTTCCCTTTATACTGCTCCTTTGAACAATCAGTGTCTGTGAGAAGGTACAGAACCTAAAATCATAACCACATGTTCAACATACACAAAGTCCGTCAGCATTTCTCATGATGGACAGAGCTTACTAACGTCCTGCATTTTAGACTTTTCATTCTGGCAACAGCTTGTACATTCTAGACACTTGAAAAGAAATCAACGTCTCAACATTTGGCTCTTTTATGACATAAAGCTTTAACCTAACAATACTTTTTTTGTGTGTGCATGTGTGTTTAAGGTCACCTTATAATACGTTTTAATATGTAATTAAAAATAAATATGTTTTTAGTAGCCTACATCATCACGCATACACTACTTTACACTATACACCAGTGTTTAAACCTTTGTGACTCAATCACAATTTTTGAAGGTCCACTATTATATTGGTTAAAATACCTTCTTAATACAGCATTTCTGTTGACAAAGCTGCTTGTAGGCCTTGTTAGTGTGCCTTCCTCCCATGCCGGAAACGCTGGTTCGAATTTCGCACGCAGCAGTGCGAGTAGAACCAAAGCATTTAAAAAATATATGTTAATTAAGTTACAATTATTTTAATTTAATTAAAAACAAAATCTATAAGACATCCTGTGGCCCTCTTAGCTAAAGCCACATAATGGGCTCTAGCCCCCTGCTTGAGAACCACTGCTCTGCCATCTAGTTTATGAATTTTCAAAGAGCGGTATGACCTCAAGTGGAGCATTTTTTTATTACAAAGGAACGTTTACTGTTTTCCAGTTAAGGGAAAATACATTATACATCTACATTCCCTCATTTGTTGTTGCTGATAGTTTTAGCACGTTAGCCTAAAGGGTTAGTTCACGCAAAAATGAAAATTCTGTCAATAATTACTCACCCTCATGTAATTATATTGCTGTCTATGTGGGGTCAGAAAGCTTTCGGATTTCATCAAAAATATCTTAATTTGTGTTCCGAAGATGAACGAAGGACTTACGTGTTTGGAACGACATGAGGGTGAGTAATGACAGACTTTTTGGGTGAACTAACCCTTTAAGTTGAGGCCAATGCTGCATCCCAATTTGCCTACTTATATTATATGCCCTAGAAGTACTCTTTTTGTGAAGAAAAAGTACATACTTTTGAGTGTGTAGCAAAAGAGTAGACAAGCTTTGGGACATCCTGTCACGTCATACAATTGCATCTTTAATGGTTGCTCTCTCTCCATCTTGTCACAGTTAAAATCCTCAATTTCATTTTATTTCTTACCGTATCAGAGAGAAATGTAGCAACACGTTGATCTGCAGTCGCGGGTCTTTCATGCGATCACTCTCCTCATATTATTGCATAATGATGCGTTTAAAGGTTAATGGCCAAACGGATCTTTATAGAAGTCCACATTGTTATTGCAGATTAAATATAACCCGGATAACAATGAATAAATATTTTTTCTCAGGTTAAACTTTGATTATTAGTTATTCAAACCATTATCTAAACCCCTCACTGCTGGTCACGCAAATACGTCATGTTTTGTAGTCACACTTATTCTGATCTCACATACTATTTAGGATTCATAGTAAGGACATTGGGATGCAGGGCGTGATTCACTGAGGGCCCAAAGTTGCCGTTTTTAACATTTTGTACATGCAAATACAAAAAAGTAAACATAACACAACATGAGGGTGATGATAAAGCAATTTAACAGTTTTTAACTATTTTACTGTCCTCTTCATAAAACTTCTTGACAATATTTCCTCAGGCAAGTATTGTAATTAAACAGGTACATTATGTTACACTACAAAGTCATGGTATTGTCGAAGTTTGACAATTGTGAAGAAACCTGGTTCAGAACAGTTTATGGCACCTATCCACACATATCCTGTCTGCCCACAGCTCAACCTCTGCTAGAGCAGGACGAGGTGAAGTGTCTGTATACTGTATATCTGACAGCGATCCACTAAGTGAGATTCATTTTTGTTTTGTTCTGAAAAATTTAAAAGGATCCTACATAATTCAGCTCTTTGTTCCATCGGTGACCTGGAGAAGGTCAAAGTGTTTTTTTTTCTCCATTTACTAGCAGACTTCAAAGCACTTGTGTGTGTGTTTGACAGAGAATGTATAAAACTGTGGGTTGCACTGGATGAAAGTGATCATCATTCATGTGAGAGGAACACAAAGAGACAGATAGAATGAGAGCGAGCGGGAAAGGAGAAAGTATTTATCAGAGACACTGAGAGAGTTTATGCCTATGCTGGTCCAAGCTGGTTTGATGCAGCCATGTTATTCACCAGCAAAAATAGCTTTCTGACAGGGCCATCGATTTCAACCGAGTGGGAGCCGAGGCACCAGGGCCCTGGAAACCTTAGTGTTGGCCCTGCTATCTGATGAAATGGGTTGACCATATGAGGCTCATTGGTTAAGATAGTTTGGGCACCATCACCAAAAACAAAGGAGGTGAGAGGCTGCTTTCAATCCTCGGATATAAACATACTCATTGTGGCACCCCTTGATGAAGGGTAGTAGTTTTTCACTGCTGTGTTATCAGAACACATCTTGTTATTCCCCTCTGAAAAATGTCCAAGTCATTCAGCCCTGAAACCCCTTTCCTCAGAGTTCTTTCTGCCAAAAAAACATGTAGCCCTGCCTGATCGTGTCCAACCCTGTACCACATCTGGGTCACATCAGTGTAACCAGACATGGAGCTGGAAGATAGCCGGCTGGCACTTTGTCCAGATCCAGTCACATTCCTGTGTGCGTATGGCCCAACTCTTCAACATCCTCCATCTATGGGCCAAAAATAGAGCACCATGTTTTTAGGCTGATATTACATGACATAGCTAGTGGTTGTTTGTTACTCTCAGAGTGCAAAGCTATATGTGCACTTGAATTCCTCTGCCAATGCAGGTGGAACACTGAATTAAAATAGTCTGACAGACTGTCCTTCTCTTATTCAAAGGCACTGCAACACTGTGAGCAGTGGATTCTGATTCCAGAATGAACTAATCACTAAAAAGGCCCTGTCAGAAAAGTCTAAATAAACCTTATCAAGAATTAATTAATAAAAATGATTGTATTTATTATTAAATTGAACTCGAATTTGGCAATGGAATTCAATTTATATATTACATTTTTTTTCTTTTTTTTTATTTATATTTTTTATGTATTTTCATTTTTTAAACATTTAACATTAGTTAACTAAATTAGTTAACATTAGCCTAATAAAAAATCTTCAAAATCCTTTATTAATCCTAGTTAATGTTAATTTTAGTGGTAACACTTTACAATAAGGTTTCATTAGTTAACATTAATGTATTAACTAACATGAACTAACCATGAGCAGTACATTTGTTACTGTATTTGTTAATCTTTGTTAATGTTAGTTAATAAAAATACAGCTGTTCATGGTTTGTTCATGTTAGTTCACAGTGCATTAACTAATGTTAACAAGATTTTAATAATGTATTTGTATGTGTTGAAATTAACATTAACAAAGATGAATAAATACTTTATAAGTGCAGTTCATTATTAGTTCATGTTAACTAATGTAGTTAATTAATGTAACTAATGAACCTTATTGTAAAGTGTTACCATTTTAGTTTATTTACTATGTGAATTGTTTAATGGATCTAAGTTACTTCAACAAAGATTAATAAATACTTACAATACAAATGTATTGCTCATTGAAAAGTTAATTCTTTCCCCGCCATTGACTGCATTTTCCGGCTTCTGTGTTTTCAATATTAATATCAACAATTTTAGTAATCAAATGTTACTGAATGAAATGTTGACAGGCAGGACGAGATATAGGACTGTAAAGTGTTTTGGTGGTGTTGATGGACTCAATCTACTCCATCTATGTTTTGATCATTGTTCTGAATCCAATCCAGTTTTAGTCTTTAAGCAAAAAGCTGAGAAAATCACATATTTGTCAAATCTGCCATGAAATCAAAATTGAAGATTGTTGGCTTTTAGTATGAATATGTTAGCCTTACTGTTATCTATAAGCTAGTGTGCTCCAAAACAATGACAAAATTCATATTTAGAAGATAAGCATTTAAATCTTACATTCTCTCACTTCTGCCCATATGGATCAACATCACATTTTGATGACATCACGCTGCACTTCAGTTTCTCATCAGATTTTCTGTCCAATCAAATGCTCTCTAGACACTGAGATCAAATAGACGCTGAAGCTGCGGGAAAAATGGGTCACCTGTTCACACATTTATTATTTTCTACATGGTGAATGGCACATAGTGCACTATATAGGTGATAGGGTACGATTCAGACAGTGTAAATATGCTTTCCATTGGGGCGAATGAAGTCTGGTTTCATGTTAGTTTCACGCTAACCGCCGCAGCACACACACGGTCTGCTCCGGTCCAGAGACACAATAGCACAGAGCAGATCATATGTGCGAGTCGGCGCAGGTCACAAAAAGTATCGGACCCTTTTGAATTCTGCACAGAATGCTATTTTAAAATGATATGGATGATTAGGAGGAGAAGCAGTTAGAGATTAGGAGGAAACTATTGCTTTACCAAGCTCAGCAGCTTCTGGCCGAGCTGTGATATAAATTAAACGCTGTTGGCTATTTTAAAAAGGGGGAGGAGCTGTTCATTATGACCCGCCCTGTCTTCCTGTTTCAGTAGAAATTACGTCAACATGTTGAATAATGCCGCACATTTCAAGGCACTTCAGTGGGCCTTTAACAATGTTGCTTTTTGAGTGTTGATAAAAAAGAATGCATGAAGCTAGAATAAAACGTTTTTGTTTGTTTGTTTAAAAGCAGAGGGTCTGTTCTTTCTTTTGATATATTGCATGTTCAGATATTCATACAACAAAATATCAATGGGGCCTTGAACATTTTCTGAAAATGATTAAAAATGCTGGCAGTGGCTGGCAACTTTTTTTCAAAAACATTGGTGAGGAAAGTGTTAATGTTAGTTTAATGCAGTAATGTTAACTAAGGAGCCCTCATTGCAACATGTTACCATTTATTTATTTATTTATTTATTAAGAATGAATAGAACTATCAAGGTAGCAGAATCCTGGTTCCTACTGTTATTGTAAAGTTGAATTTGAAAAAAAATCTATATGAGCTACAGTCACAATGTTTAGAAGAACAAACAACACAACGGTTTATAATTATGGTCCAATTGATCCAGCCAGTTGAAAACATGTACGCAGGCAGTTTCCAGACATCTTAATTATTTGTGTGTCTAACAAAAGTCCACCTGCCAATCACAAAACGCTTGAATAGAACATCTGAACATTCCGTAAGATCCAACATTAGCCACATCTGCCCATCACTAGGCCTCTATGGCAAGAAATTCTAAACACTCATATCTTTCCTTGAATTAAAGACCCCTTTCCCTTACAATAGTCATCTTCCTGTGCAGAGGCATGCTGAATTTTAAAGTGTTTGGGTGCTGTGCTCATGTTAAGTATTCAAAACCTATGGTTTCCTTCTAAAAAGAAAGTAATTGTTCTCTCCCTTTTTGAGAATCATTTAACATATCCATTAACATAATGTTTGAAATTCAGTTTCCTCTTCCTTCTGTCTGTTCCCTCAATCACAATGAAATTCACAATGCATAGAAACTGTAACTAAGGAACCAGTTTGTGAAATGGAGCCATTAATCACTTCTGTGCCCATAAATTGTACGTCGCCCTGCATGTTAGATAACCAAACTACTGTGTCATTCAGTTATGCAGACATCAGACCATTCTGTCTTAATATAATTTTCTATAGTGTCCTCAGTCAGACCTCGCTCTAAATTTACGTCAACACGAAATGAAGCATATAAATGCATTAAGTTGCATTTATAATCAGATTTATTGAGCATTAATGATGTTATGTCTTCTTATTTTCCATACATTGCTGTGTTTCTTTTACTTCAGGCACTTTTATATCCCAGGAGTTTGTTTTATTAAAACTTTACAATTAATTTTTTATATTTTTGTAATATGAAGGGAACCTTTTCTCCATGGCTTTATCATTTACTTTCGCTATACTTTCAAATACAGGTTATTTAAGCATCACACTGCCTCCGTCGGCTTGCTGCCTTCCCATAGTGCATCCTGGTGCCATGTGTTCCCCACGCACCAGGCCATCCAACGTGATGTAAAAGAAAACGTGATTAATCAGAACAGGCCACCTTCTTTCATTGCTCTGTGGTCCAGTTCTGATGCTCACGTGCCCACTGTTGGCGCTTTCGGCGGTGGACAGGGGTCAGCATGGGCACCCTGACTGGTCTGCGGCTATGCAACCCCATACGTAACAAACTGCGATGCACTGTGTATTCTGACACCTTTCTATCAGAACCAGCATTAACTTCTTGAGCAATTTGAGCAAAAGTAGCTCGTCTGTTTGATCGGACCACACGGGCCAGCCTTCGCTCCCCACGTGCATCAATGAGCCTTGGCCGCCCATGACCCTGTCGCCGGTTCACCACTGTTCCTTCCTTGGACCACCTTTGATAGATACTGACCACTGGATTGTCATCTTATATCTAATTAATAATTAGAATAAAATTGTATTATAATAAACTTTGGCCATTTATATATATATAATATTAATATATTTTATATATATGGCCTAATTTTTCGTCACTGAGACATGCGATAAAATGAGACAAACTATATATTCTTTTTTTTTATGTGCATATTATCATATTATCAAATCAGATTTTAAAAGTGAAAATATCTGCACTGTAAAAAAAAATTTATGAAAAAAATTTAATTTCCAGCACAAAATGCTAAATACATAAAATGACAATTGTGACAGAATATTCCTGTAATGCATGTCCACTGATGGACATTTTTAGTAGACAAAATAGTACACATGGAGCCAAAAGTACTCACAGAAGAAACCAATCAATGATCCAATGAAAGGATTCATGAATCTTGTTCATACATCCAGTCTTGTTAAATCCTCTGGTACTATCTTTACATATTAGCAGTTAGAAGTTTATATACACTCACCTAAAGGATTATTAGGAACACCTGTTCGATTTCTCATTAATGCAATTATCTAATCAACCAATCACATGGCAGTTGCTTCAAAGCATTTAGGGGTGTGGTCCTGGTCAAGACAATCTCCTGAACTCCAAACAGAATGTCAGAATGGGAAAGAAAGGTGATTTAAGCAATTTTGAGCGTGGCATGGTTGTTGGTGCCAGACGGGCCGGTCTGAGTATTTCACAATCTGCTCAGTTACTGGGATTTTCACTCACAACCATTTCTAGAGTTTACAAAGAATGGTGTGAAAAGGGAAAAACATCCAGTATGCGGCAGTCCTGTGGGCGAAAATGCCTTGTTGATGCTAGAGGTCAGAGGAGAATGGGCCGACTGATTCAAGCTGATAGAAGAGCAACTTTGACTGAAATAACCACTTAGTTACAACCGAGGTATGCAGCAAAGCATTTGTGAAGCCACAACACGCACAACCTTGAGGCGGATGGGCTACAACAGCAGAAGACCCCACCGGGTACCACTCATCTCCACTACAAATAGGAAAAAGAGGCTACAATTTGTACAAGCTCACCAAAATTGGACAGTTGAAGACTGGAAAAATGTTGCCTGGTCTGATGAGTCGATTTCTGTTGAGACATTCAGATGGTAGAGTCAGAATTTGGCGTAAACAGAATGAGAACATGGATCCATCATGCCTTGTTACCACTGTGCAGGCTGGTGGTGTGGGGGATGTTTTCTTGGCACACTTTAGGCCCCTTAGTGCCAATTGGGCATCGTTTAAATGCCACGGCCTACCTGAGTATTGTTTCTGACCATGTCCACCCCTTTATGACCACCATGTACCCATCCTCTGATGGCTACTTCCAGCAGGATAATGCACCATGTCACAAAGCTCGAATCATTTCAAATTGGTTTCTTGAACATGACAATGAGTTCACTGTACTAAAATGGCCCCCAGTCACCAGATCTCAACCCAATAGAGCATCTTTGGGATGTGGTGGAACGGGAGCTTCGTGCCCTGGATGTGCATCCCACAAATCTCCATCAACTGCAAGATGCTATCCTATTAATATGGGCCAACATTTCTAAAGAATGCTTTCAGCACCTTGTTGAATCAATGCCACGTAGAATTAAGGCAGTTCTAAAGGCAAAAGGGGGTCAAACACAGTATTAGTATGGTGTTCCTAATAATCCTTTAGGTGAGTGTATATATAGATTTGTAAGCAATTTCTACCCAATAAAATCTTCTTGATTTATATCTTGATTTTCATGCTTGTTTCTTCATATTTCAACTCATCTTGAGGCCCCAGCCCTGTTTGAGAACCACTGCACTCACTGAGGGGACAGACCTATATGGCCATGTGTCAGAACAGAGACAGCCACTTTCCATGTGTGGTAAAAGCAAGCGGTTGTGCTATGCAACTCTTTAGCTGAGCTAACACAGGGCCTGAGTTCTCAATTTATTTTACCCCCTTATCAAGCAGGTAATCTCAGAAATCCTATCATTGTAACATCTGCATTCAAACCTAAGTCTATTTCAGTAGTTGTTCATGATCCAAAAATGGATTACAGGTCTGTTCTGATGGCCAGACAGCAAGAAATGCTAAATGGGAGAAAAAAAAAGCAAATAATGTATATTTGTGCATGGTTACACGGTGTAGCATCTTTTAGAAAAGATAATTTGCCACAAATCAGGAAGATACCAATACAAAGTGACACTTTTTTTTTGGAAATGAAGGTAAAAAGAAAAAGTCACCAGATTATATTTTGGATTCATCTCGTGATAAACATGGTGTGTGCAAACAGCAGGTTTTGAAGGGTGCAAATTACTTCTGCAATAAAATCTAAAATTAATCCTTCATCACCAGAATTTAAGTTAATTGAATTTTGGCATCCAAGTCCTTGAATTTCAACATGGAGACAAAAACTAAAACACAGGATGTTCTTATTCAACCTCCCATCTGGAAGACAAGAGCATCAATAGCTAAACCCATTCGTTCTGAACTGATTTCCTGCCTAAATTGTTGAAATTTGCAAACGTTTCTTAATAGAAAATAAATGCACAAACCCAAACACAGATAAATCATGGCCACTAATAAGTAACTTCCATGAGAGGCTCACGATTCATGGCTTGATATGAATAAGAACACAAGAACTACAAAAGGAAGTATCTTTATTGGTAACAAGCCATAACTTTCAAAACATTTATGCAGTGCATAAACACATGGTTTACAAGAGTAACACCACCACTCATTTCAGACATGATCCAAACACGGATAAAATTAGCTCCACTCATACTACATCACTGCTATGAGGAACATCCCACCACAAATCACATGCCCCAGAAGTGAAGCCATCAGTGGGATCTGTTAAGAAACAAAGAGAAAAACCTTATTACACCTTAAAAATCAAGACGAATCAGATTACGTTACCGAAATTAGCATTTAATGCTCATACACATGTGTCTTGCGACAGGATCCAGGCACAGAGAAGTAACCTCAGACCTAGGTTTTAGCAAGAGTAGCTTACTTTACCCCCCTGTTATGGCCACTAGAGACACTGACAGCCTCCAGAGGGCAAAGCATAGGAGGGAACATGACTAGATCAGACTGGTTGTATAAATAAAAGGGCTGACGTGATACGAGTTACTCACCTAATGACTGTAGTTCCTCCGCTTTCTGTCTCTGCCATTTATTAGCTGCAAAATACAGACAAATGAGCAGATCTTACCACAGAATTATCACAGCTAACTATTACAAAAATTGTTTCTCCCGACAGGATCCGAAGCAAGGAATATTAAGCCAATACTTCAGGTTTTTGAGAGAATTCTTCTACCCCTCCGTGTTGATCACTCAGGACATGCAGGACTTGAGTGTGCAATAAAAGGGGCTTTAAAAAAAAAAAAAAAAAAAAAAACATGCATCACTTACCAAATAATGTTTGGAGGAGGATTCTTCAACACCAGTGGCCTCAGGACCAAACCAATATATGGAGCCTAGACAAGGATTTAAAAAAAAAAAAGTCTCTTGTAAACATGTATCTTGCGACAGGATCCAGGCACAGAGAAGTGACCGCTGACCTAGGTTTTAGCAAGAGTAGCTTACTTTACCCCCCCGTTATGGCCACTAGAGACACCGACAGCCTCCAGTGGGCAAAGCATAGGAGGGAACATGACTAGATCAGACTGGTCGTATAAATAAAAGGGCTGACGTGATACCAAGCTGGTCTCAGTATAGCTCATAATAAATATGTTTACAGCCTGGTACAAAAGGTGTTGTGTCTATACAGCCACTTTCACCCTTCATGACAACTGCGAGTGGGGGAGGGGGGACTAACTCATCCATTTAAATTATATTACGCCTTAAAGTTCTGCATAATTAAGGGCATGGCCACTTGAGTGACAGGTGGATTGCCACTATGGTCAAGCTAGGTGGGCATGATTTCAGCAACCAGGCACCTCAGCTCCACCCACATCCCACCCCTTCACCCATTTTCAGTTATCCAGGAGTGACACTCCAAGCTCTTTAGGCTTCAAAAATACTCTTCAGAAACCTACGGGAATCGATGGACACTACATCCATATTTTTAATTTTACAGTCTGTGATTCAGACATTGGCAGCTTCGCTTTTCTACAATGGAAGAGAGCGAAGGGGCATTTTTTTTAATTTTTTTTTTTAAACAGTCCATGTGTGATACAAGTTACTCACCAAATAACTGCAGTTCTTCCATTTTCTGTCTCCATTTATTAGCTGCAAAATAAAATTGAGACAAATGAGCAGATCTTACCACAGAATTCTCAGCTAACCATTACAAAAATTGTTTCTCCCGACAGGATCCGAAGCAAGGAATATTAAGCCAATACTTCAGGTTTTTGAGAGAATTGTTCTACCCCTCCGTGTTGATCACTCAAGACATGCAGGACTTGAGTGTGCAATAAAAGGGGCTTTTAAAAACAAAAAACTAGAAAATCACGTACCAAATAATGTTTGGAGGATTCTTCAGCATGTTTCCTGGCCTTTGGGCCAAACCAATATAGGAGCCTAGATTTTTAAAAGGACATGAATCAATATACACAAACTAATATTATGGTTTTAAAGCCAAGTTTCCCTTGAGCAAGATCTGAAATGAAGATTTTTCTGCCCCCTTTTGTTTGTCACTGAAGACCTTAAAATAAATGCTTCCATACCGTTAGTTAACACATCGAAACGTGCAAGTGTCCCTTCAGTCAGGGGGTTCAGATGGACAATCTATTTAAAAGAAGAAAAATAAAACATGTAATTTGCATAAACGGGCAGACAGGCCGCACATTCACCACGTGCGTCCCCGAGCCACACGTGGCCTTCCTGCACATCAACTTAATACTTCGACATTATGATCATGGTTTAATATCATGTACGTGCACGACATGTTTTATTATGTCTTTCCTGTTTTTTTTTTACTAACTATTTCACTACCTTTCTATGCATTTCCTGCGCTAAATCTCACTGCATCTGTTCTGGTACACAGACTATTTACAGCACAATTTTACATGTAAAAGAAAAATGAAGCATCATTTCAGGTATATAAGAAATTAAACAAAAGTGCAAAGATCTGGTAGCGCGCGCGCGCACACTTACCAGCACCCATGTTGCATCCGATCCTGTATGTGATCTGTGCAAAATGAGCACATGTGACCGTTGCGTGGAATTATGGGACATTTAAAGAGACCACCTCCCAGTTAATTTCCGCGAATCAGTTGAAAACGATTCGCTCGGACGATTCAGTCCGATTGGTGAACAAGCCGCCCACACTGGTTTGGGAAAAAGATCCGACTCAAAAGAACTATTATTCACGAATCAGACATCGCAATCAAGCGGTATTTTTTTTTCTTCATATTTAAACGAATAACAGCAGGGCATATGAAACCGTGTTTAAAAAATAAAAATAAATAAGAGCCAAGAAACTCCCTTTTTATACATTCGCATTTAAACTATTGCGCCTGATATTTACATGTATCAATGTATGTGATGTACAAGAGTACTTCCTGTAACCGTTTGAAATAAATGTATAATTTAGCCTTATAGTTTCTTCATACTTCATTATAGATTTTGAATGTACTGTGAAGTTGTGAACTGTGCTGTGGGACAACCCGCATGACCTAATCCAAAATCTATTGGCTACAGCGAAAGTTCGAACGAACTTCATTGGTGAATCGATCTGTCAATCAACTGAGTAGCGTTTCATGTCGTATACAACAAATGCACCAATCGCGTCTCAGTGGGCGGTGTTTGATCGCTAATCCAGGATGTGAATGTTTCGTTTAGTACGTACAACTGGCAAAGATGTTTACAATAAATGTATCCTGTATTTTTATGCTTCGTTGCAGTGACCATGAAGAAAACAAATAGATGAAAGCCGTAGATGTTTATCTCTCGCTTGGTTTGCACTTTGCATGAGCAGCGGGGATTGAATGGTCACTGATTGCTGTCCTCGGTTGGGATTGCAGCTTGGCCTGTCACTGTACTGCTGTTACTATCATGTTTAATTCATAAAGATGGCAACGAGGGGCAACCTTATAAACTAAATGACTGTCAGAAACATCGCCTCCATTTGTAATATGGTAAGTGAGTGGATACTGCGCTGGCTAGCTCTTACGTAATGATGGTTGAATGGCTTTCCTCACAATCAGGTGCATGACCTCATTTATGAGCTGATGTATGCATGGATGACCGCTGTATATAACTGGATATATTTAAATGCTCAAATAATAGCTAAAAGTGTAAGAAATTGCATAAAAATGTATTTACCTAAAGGAAAATTGCAGTATCAGTGATGCCCTCTTTATGTTATGATAGCTCAGGTTAGTATCTGTGTAATCTGTGTACAGAGTCTCTCTGTAATTTTTGCTTCCTAAAATGTAAATGAGTGGCTGTGTGCTTTGCATACTCTCATTGTATTGTTTTAATGTCATTTTGACAAATATAAGCACAAAAAACGTGTTGAAAGATGATTGTGATTCTCTTAAAAGAATAGTTCACCTAAAATGAACATTTTTGCAATGTACAGGTCACTTCTATCTATGCATGTAGAATGAATGGAGACTGCACTGATATGAACATTTTGGTCGATACCGATAATTCTTTATATTTAAAACCCGATAACCGATATATATTAGCTGATAAAGCTAAATCCAAATTTTATATATAATTTTTGAGAGCCTGGTTATGAAAACAAAAATCTCACCATTTAAAATCCATGTCCCAAGCACACAATTATGATGTTCTGATTATAATCTTATGTAGCCTATATGACAGACATGTTGCACTGAACTGTATTGTGAAGTGATTTCAATCATATTTCAAGCAATTCAAACCCATCATGGCGAACAGTGCGCATCTGAAGTGTCTCAGTTGAAAGAAATAATCCATTATTTATCTGTTTTAAGATAGCGGCCAAATTTTCTTATCGGGCCAATGTCGATAACATAAAAAATTAACATATATTGGCCAATACCGATATGGTGGCCGATATATCGTGCATCCCTAGTTGAAGCGGTACCTTAAAAATAGCACCTCAAAATTGACTGGAACAGCATCCAGGAATTGAGAATATGTCTAATAAATTTTTGTGTATATATATATATATGTGTGTACTTTTAGTATTGTTTATTGGGATGCAATATATTGGCAGCCATTTTTAATGTTGTCGTTGTCGGTCACATAAGAAAATTATGCTGACATATTAAAGCAGATAAATTATGGATTATTTCCTCTGGTTGAATCACCTGAGATGTGTTCTGTGTGACATGAAACATCAGCATACAGCAGATTATGCTCGCTTTTGAAGTTTTTCACTGTGAAGAAAGAGGATATCAGAATTGCAATTTGCCATAGGAATGTAAAATGAATTTAAAGTTAAGGATCTTTTACTGGTTCAAAGTAGGATACATTTAGTAAATGGTTTTGGGAAAAGAAAGATCTAGATGTTTCCTTGCAGTTTCCTTATTTTCTGCAGTTGTTTTAAAGTAAAAGCAGTTATACTTTTCAGTTGGTTGCCAAGGCAAGTTAGGCAACAATTCTAATTCTAAGGCACAATATGTAAGATTTTTAGATTAAAATATCAACCACTAGAACAATGTTACATATTTTGCTAACCTCTGTACTTTCATTATCCCAGACGTTTCCAACAATGTTTAAATCCAGAGAAATCAGCGATTTTAACCAGTGTACGGACCATGTCCGTGCGTCGTCTGTCAATGACGTCATATCCGCACTACCCTTGATTTCTGTAGAAACCATGGAAACACCAAAGGCACTTTTTATATAGTATGTATTTTATTCGACAAGCGAGCAACTGTTTGGATATACATTTATCAACAGAAAAATAATCATTGTTATACAGTGCAACACGGTTAGACTTATTGTTTAAATCGCTTGTTTTCTTGATTTTACCATGCATCAGAGGCAACACTATTGTGGCTAACATGGCATAATCAGAGAGAGCTTTCTCCATCATACAATATATTTTAAAATGTTTTAATTGCAAGTAATTTAGTAACAGTCATTTAGTCATCCTGTTTTTATTAGTATGATATTCTAATATCAATCTAGATTACTGCAAAGTGCAACAAGTCTGTCATAGCACCCACCAAGTGAACGCACAGAGTAATGTTATAACATAACTTTCCACACACTCAAATGTATTTAGTATGATTGTTTTAAGCATGTAAAACAGCACTGCGTTCCCCCACATACACAACGGAAAGAGCGGAAGCGGCGACTGCAGCATAAACACAATAAAAGCTCAGAGACTGTGTTTGGCGCAGGTCTCTGTCATTAGCATTCGCTCACAAGGGCTCTCGGCACGTCCTGCTTCATACCACCGTAACGTTAATAAAATTAATACATTCGCTCATTCATGAACATGATTTCTGCCCGAGTCTGTCAGATCCCTTTCCATCGGCTGTGGAGGTGAAGAATCAAGACTACAACTCCCATGATTCCACGCTCATTCACGGCATCATCAAGCTATTCTATGCTTTATAATGGGAGTGAATAGTAACTGAGATTTTGCATCTATCTATCATAAAAGTAATCCATACACTCCAGGGGGTTAATAAAGGCCTTCTGAAGCAAAGCGATGCGTTTGTGTAAGACAAATATCCATAATTATAACTTTATAAACTGTAATCACTAGCTTCCGCTAACGGCCGTCCGGGCGTTCACGCGAGAGGCGTACCATAAGCTTTGATGCCTCTTAGCGGTTCAAACACACAGGGCTGGGCAACAAACTCAAACTCCTCTGACATTTCTCTTTAAAAACTTGTCGTTTTAGACTTCTAATGAGTGGTGTTTTGTTTTGCTCTATCCTCTGCGCTTCCGCGTTTGTCAAGCTACGCCATTGTTTTGAATATTCGACCTCTAGCGGCAAAACTTACATACTGTGCCTTTAAGTTTAAGATTTTCATTTAAAATTTGTGTTTTAATTTATTTTAACTTTATTAAAATAACCAAAACGTGTTTAATTGTTAACAATAACAACACTGACTAGATTAGCCGATTTATTAAAAAGATTCACCTTTAAAGACTTTACATCACTACTTCTGTCATGCATGTTCATGACCATGCAAAGGATAGCTTGAGAAAATATAAAGATTGAATAATGTCTTAAATTTCAGTCTGTTTGTCACATAAAACTATTGTATGGCTTCAGGAGATTTGTAGTATCACCATCATAATTAAAGTACTCACAGCAAGTTCCTAGATTTGTACTATCTGTAGTGCTTTCTGTAGCATTTTTAAAAAGGGTTTTAAGATGGCTAATGGGAGCATAAGCCATTGTTTTGTTTAATGCTTGCTTGCAGATACACTGTGGGATTTCTGGCATTGCCTGAAACTGGCCTGAACCTCTAACCACTGTCAGTTGTTCATCTTTGGATAACTGCAGGTGCTGTGTCAGCCTGGGCTAGATGTGGTTAGGAACATGAAGAGTGAATTATTGCCAGCATGAGGGGGCTCAGACTTAACGTCTGACTGCTGTTTAGTGCTAGTTATGTAACTAATGGACAGACAGGGTTCATTTGTTCATCGGCATGTGTTTGGGGCCACGTCTTGTAGTGGCTCATTGACCATGGATACAAGGCAGGATAATGAAATGTTCTCCTTTATGTCTTCCATGTTCTAGCCTGCTTTAAATTACCCCGATTAGTGTGTGTTTGGTGTGCACAAACGCTGACCTGTCCTTCAGTTTGAACACATGAGTCTATTACGTGCACTTTAATTTGAGAACATGCGTCTGGCAACATATTGTCTTGTATATGTTTGTGTGTGCTTGTGTACGTGTCCTTTTATGGGCTGTGGAAGGTTTCTAGGCAGAAACATTAGATGGCTTAGCTGACAATTGTGTGTAGACAATGAGAAAATGACCTCTATTTAAAGTCAGATGTTGGCATATCTTGCACAATGCCGTATTTATATTTCAATAGGCAATAAAGATCTATTAGTGCTGGAAATGAAGGACTATGTGGATTCATATTTCCTACAGATAAAAAGGATGCTGTCTCAGTCAGGTTAATAACACTAAACTAGACAATGCACAGATACAGAAAGGGGCAGTTTCCCATCTTTCAACTGTCAATCATGGTCTTGACTTTACTGGTGTATGACTTTGATCTCTGGATCCAATTGTGGTGTTTAGTCATTACCTGATCTGCTCATTCAGAGTCATCCAGAGATATGTTGGGTTTTAAAAGGGCAGCCATTTACAATACTGTTTAAAAGCTTGGGGTTGGTAAGATTCTTTTTTTGTATGTTTTTGAAGCAAGCCTCTTATGCTCACCAAGGCTGTGCTTATTTGACCAAAAACAAACCAGTTAAAACAGAAATATGGTGAATGTGAAATATTAATACAATTTAAAATAAGGCAGCGGCTATTAGCACTAAGTGCAAAAAGCAATAGATGCTATTTATACTAAGTGCAAATAGTGATAGATTCTATTTACACTAAGTGAAAATAAAATTTTCTTAGCGATAGATGATATTTATACTGTGCAAATAGCTGTAGATGCTATTTACTATAAGTGAAATAGCATACTAAGTGAAAATAGTAAAAGTAAAAGTAGTTCTTTGCAATATGTGTAAATGGTAAATAGATGCTATTCATACTTTATTTTGACAGATGCATACTATTTGCACCTCAGTATTGTTGTACATAAACAGGATGCAATAATGACATAGAGTGTAAATGATTATATTTATTAAAATTATTAAATGGATGCTGCCTTAATGGGACAATAAAATCCCTCCCTACACCTATCCCTAACCCTACCCAATAAATGCTTTTATTAATATTAAACATTTCGTTAGGCACTTTATTTCCATTTTTAGAACATTTTCTTAATTTTTATTGAAAGTAAATGCCTTTCCGATGTGATATGTGATAGGAAAAGAGAGAAGAGCGAGCTCTGCAAAAGGCGGATTCGAACCCAGGTCAAAACCTAGATCTTTAAGCCTTATGCTTTACTGACTATGCCACTGAAAACGGTGAATATTTAATAAAATTTTTTAATCTTGTTTTTCCCAAACAGGCATTGTTAGGCGGAGCTAGTGCGAATAGCACTTGCCAACAAGGTTAGACACTCCATTAAAATAATGGTTTTCTATTTTAATATATGTTAACTTAAAATGTAATTTATTTATTCCAGTGATAGCAAAGCTGAATTTTAGCAGCCATTACTTCAGTCTTCAGTGTCACATGATCCATCAAAAATCAGGGTGCTCAATTTTGAAATCAGTTTTTCAGGATTCTTTGATGAATAGAAAGTTCAAAAGAACAGCATTTATTTGGAATCTTTTGTAACATAAATATCTTACTTGTCACTTTTGATCAATTTAATGCGTCCTTACTAAATAAAATTTTGAAAGTATGAAAAAACTGACCCCAAACTTTTGAACGGTATTGTGTACAGTTCTTTGAGAAAAAAAAATGTAAAGGGTTAATCCCATTTTAAAACGCTGTCACTGGTTTCGGTGTTGCTAGAAGAGAAAATGTCTGGAGTCTCTTTCTACTCAGGCCAAAGTAAAACTCTGAGCTTGCTGATTCAGTTACATTCTGTCATGGATTCTTATCCAAAATCACTTTCTGTTTAGTTGTTCTATCCATTATTAAAGGGTTAGTTCACCCAAAAAAAAAAAAAAAAATCCCATAATTCACCCTCAAGCCATCCTAGGTGTATATTGATTTCTTCTTTCTGATGAATACAATCTGAGTTATATTAAAAAATGTCCTGGCTCTTCTAAGCTTTATAATGGGAGTGAATAGTAACTGAGATTTTGAAGTCCAAAAAAGTGTATCTATCTATCATAAAAGTAATCCATACACTCCAGGGGGTTGATAAAGGCCTTCTGAAGCAGTGATGCATTTGTGTAAGAAAAATATCCATAATTATAACTTTATAAACTGTAATCACTAGCTTCCGCTAACGTCCGCGCGTTCACGAGAGAGGCGTACTGTAAGCTTTGATGCCTCTCGCGGTTCAAACACACAGGGCTGGGCAACAAACTCAAACTCCTTTGACATTTCTCTTTAAAAAATTTTGTTTTAGACTTCTAATTCGTGACTGGTGTTTTGTTTTGCTCTATCCTCTGTGCTTCCGCGTTCGTCAATACGTCATGCGTCGGATCAGAGGTCACTCTTCTGCCGGAACATAACTTGCGTAAGCCAGTGATTCTAGTTTATAAAGTTATAAATATGGATATTTTTCTTACAAAAGGCCTTTATTAACATGATTGACTACTAGATCAGAATTGTCTAAATGACTAGATCTAAATTGTAAAATGACTAAACGTGAACTAAATGTAAAAATAAATAAAAGTTATGATAGTATATAATAGAGCTGCATGATTAATCGTTAAAAGATTGCGATCTCGATTCAAACACCAACGTGATGTCATTCCTAAATGACAACGATTCTCCTTTGTCTATTAAACCTTTGACAAAATCACACTGCAACATTGGCGCTGCCGCTGACCCAGAGCGAGCAGTTGTCATGTACAAGTATGAAACAGGTTTTTCAACCACACAGTATCTTTATTTCTGTGTTACAATACTTCAGATTATCACAGAAGTACAGTTTATAAAGAAACACTGGTGTCTACGGTCGTGATTAAAATAGAGCAAATCACCTTTTGAAAGTAACTTGTCGCTTCAAATAACGATTGTATCGATTACATCGTTACACCAGTAGGTGGCGACAAGTGACTGTTTAAAAATGTATTTGTCATTGAATCATTCATTCAAAAGAATTGTTCCAAAAGCAATGATTCATCCAGCAATGAAGCAAGTGAAGTCTTTATAAGTGAGTCATTGAATCATTCGCTCAAACCATATCATTAAACATTTTAAATAGACTGCAGCAATTAACATTTTGTCAGAACCTCTAGTAACTTACATGTTATTTTGTTTAGTTGTCTGTTCAGAATGGTGGGAGAATTGTGGTTTCTGTTTGAAACAAAAAAAAATTGTGATTCTCAATTTATCCAGAATCACGCAGCTCTCTATATAAATAATACTAATTAAGCATAAATAATACTAAAATAGCATGTGTCAATGGTAAGTGAATTGACAAAGCTTACCAGACATAATTATGTCTTACCAACTATGATATAATATTATAAAAAAGAAAAATTATCAAAACGAACAGACCAGGTCATTGTGTCACTTGCAGCATCATATAGAACATCGGCTTTCAAATATAAAGAATTAGCGGTTATCGGTGTCGGCCAACATTTTCATATCGGTACATCCTATAATATTTACATTTTGGCTGCTTAATGCAAGGTATATTTAATATGTTGGCACATAGTCATAGAGTTTTAGAGTTTAGAGTTTTTTCTAAATAGACAAATTAAAATGTAATTATAGCTGTGAGTGTTGTCACTTTGTCTTAATTCTATTCAATATAATTAACAGATATTTGTCTTTTTCCCCCTCATTTTCTTGTCATTTCAGGGCACCAATGCCTCTGCTCTGGAGAAAGACATTGGTCCAGAGCAGTTTCCCATTAATGAACACTACTTTGGATTGGTCAACGTAAGTATCACACAGTACCAGACTAACCCTAAAACAGACACATGGCTTCACACATGAGCCAGTGTTGTGAAGATATGGTTAGGGGGCAACAAATATACACATGGTGACAGTTTGCATATTTGTTTAGTGAAATATTGAGTAGCTCGGCTTTCTCATTTGTTTGCATGTTATCATGCCATGTTGTATTGCTTAACAACATTATTGTAAATGAAGGACACCACAACATCGAAGCAAAACAACCAGCTTAAGTGTTTTTCTGAACTAGTGAAAAAGCACAGTTCACAACCTTTGGCAGCCATCTTTATTTGTTATTTTCCAGAGAAGGGAATGGTTGATTTGTACTCTTCTGCAAAATATATTAGCATGTGATTTTCACTGCAGAACAGGGCAGCTTGACAACACAGTATTTATTCCTGCTGCCATTAGCGCAGCTGGTATGATTAATGAATATGTTACTGTTCAGCCTTACAGCTGAATCTTTCAGGTCAAGCTGCCTCTTGTTTTGGCAGAAATCCACAGAAATCAGGTCACAGTTATTATTTTTCTTGCTTTTAGCTTATTAAGATTAAAAGGAGATCCACAAAAATTAGGTCACAGTTATTATTATTGTTCCTTTTTTTAGATTTGAAAGAGAATTGTCATTCTGGTCTAAAGAGAATTGCAAAAGGAAAGAACTGCTTTAATTTGAATTAAGGAGTTACTGCCATCGGAAGGTGATAAAAAATAAACAAAACAATTAAAGGTACTTAATGAGAGAATTGATTAGTATAAAATCAAATAATGTCTCTGAGTGTATATTAGGATGCTGTGTGAAAAACGGCGGCTTCGCTGAAGGTGTGACCGATTTTACATACTGGTACACATGAAGGAAATGCAAGATTGCATCTGTGTCCTGTCTCAATATAGGGATCAGGGTTAATCTGTGATTTTGTCAATGAAGGTGAGATAAAAAAAAAAAAGACGCACCATAATGCAATTAAACAATTTTAATTAAAACAAGGTAAAGGTGATGATACACAGGGCAACTTTTTGAGCAATGTTGATGGGCAGTGTTGCCATCAACGGGCAACCAAGTGAGACACCGGGGCCCACGACCGATTTCACTTGAAGTATATCGGGGCCCTTACATTTCGATTTGGTGTGAAATGTTTTTTTGTTTATTATTGTGTTTTCATGATCAGTCATTGCTGTCACTTCCGAATACTCATGTCATAATCCTGACCCTCTTCTTCCGGTTATTTGCCAAAATAACCAAAAATGCCAAAAAGCCCCAATAACAACTTCATTGTCAGTGTGCGCTGACAGGAAAAGGCCTTTGGAAGGGAAACAATGCTCTGTTGTCACAATAACAGCAAGTGCTGCTCTTTCAGCCCATGCAGATCATGTTTTTAAAGAGCATTTGATTCCACCATTAGTTTTTCCAGCCCTTTGATTTGCTTTTAGCAGTGAGCAGGGAGTTTTTCAATGTCTTTCTTGATTGTAAACGTCCTCTTCTAGAGCCACGTTTGTTTAACCCCTTGCCTGCTTTTTCCCTGGCGCACCTCCAGCATAGACTGTTCCAGATTTTATCTCTCGGTTTCATAGGTCAGATTTAATTGCATCCCAAGTGTTCTTTGTCTGTTTCCCGCTCAAGAATTGATTAGCTCAACCTAAAAGAATTCCTCTCTCTTGTGTCTTTTTCTCTAGTTTGGGAACACATGTTACTGTAACTCAGTGTTGCAGGCTCTGTATTTCTGCCGGCCATTCAGGGAGAATGTGTTGGCCTATAAAGTCCAGCAGAAGAAAAAGGAGAACCTTCTCACCTGTCTGGCCGACCTCTTCCACAGCATTGCCACACAGAAGAAGAAGGTGGGCGTGATCCCTCCCAAGAAGTTCATCTCACGTCTGCGGAAGGAGAATGGTGAGGGATTGAGGTTTGGCGGGTTAGCATGGCTTAGTTAACCCCTGCTGGTACATACTGTAACTACAACATTATGAAGACGAAAGCATCTTTCTCCATTGACGTCCATTTAAAAGTAGCTGTGAAATTGCAACATATAATATATTATTTTTACACACACAAATACACGTGTGGTTCACTATCTTTGTGGAGATTCTTCATAGACGTAATGGTTTTTATACTATACAAACTGTATATTCTCTCTTACACTAACCCTATCCCTAAACCCTATGTGTGTGTGTGTTCATGTTTTTCTGTCCCGGTGGGGACTTCAACCTGAATGCACACTGACTCATGGGGACTCATGTCACCGTAGAGACCTAAATTGAGGTCCTCATGAGGAAATAAGCTTATAAATCATACAGAAGGAGTTTTTTTGAAAATGTAAAAATGCAGAAAGTTTGGTGTGATACCCATGTGTGAGTCTGTGTGCATTCAGGTTGAAGTCCCCACCGGGATAGAAAAACATATACACAGACACACACACGTTTTGTGTTTTGCTAGTATTAGATTTTTTAGGATGTCATAGATTTTGGATGTTTTTCCGACTAGTGAGGGTTTTCGTTTCTCCCATATTTTGTGTTTTCCATTTAATTTTTCTGCATTCCGTTTATATGATTTAATAACCATGTCTAATATCAATTAAATTAATAAAACTTTAATAGTGATTTAATTTTAACAATAATAGTGTAATGAAATGGTGGTTTACAAAAATCGTTTATTTAGAATAATAAACACTCAGGAGATATCTTAAAGGCACAATATGTAAGATTTTTGGATTAAAATATCCAAAAACCACTAGAACAATGTTATATATTTTGTTGACTTGTGTACTTACATTATCCCAAATGTTTCCAATAATGTTTAAATCCAGAGAAATCAGACTGTGGACTGTGGACTGTGGACTGTGCGTGCGTTGCCTTTCAATGACATCATACCCACATTACCCTCAATTTATTTTGTAGAAACCATGGAAACACCAAAGACGCTTTAATATATTATGTGTTTTATTAGACAGGTGAGCAACTGTTTGGATGCATTCATCGACAGAAAAAAAATCGTTATATAGCTCAACACAGTTAGTATTATTGTTTAAATCTCGTTTTCTTGATTTACCATGCCTAATATCTAGCTTACTGCAGAGTGCAAAAAGTGTCTCTTAGTAACACACTCAAATGTATGTAATATGATAAACCAGCGCTGCATTCACCTACATACGCATAAGCGGAAGAAGTGGAAGCGTTGTCTGCACCATAATAAAAGCTCCACTGCTCTCGAGCCGTGTGTCGCGCTCGTCTCTCATTAGCAATCGCTCCAGCAGCCTCGTTCAGCCCCACCCTGCTTCATACTACAGTAACGTTAATAAATCTTTAATACATTAGGATTAGCTAATGTATTAAACTCCCATGATTCCGCGAATTCAAGGCGTCATCAAGCTATGGCTTCGTTTTGAATAAGCGATGAAAATTACATAGTGTGCCTTTAAAGCTAAACAGGAGAAAACGTAAACCACATTATCTGAAACGCGAACTGACAAAGGAATGAACAAAACAGGGAATACTTATACACAGGTTTAACAAGGGAACCCAGGTGAAATCAGTAATCAAGGAGAACTTAGTAACTATAGAAACTAATATTGCACAGGAAACACAGGAACATGAACAAAATCATAATGAAACATAACACAACTCATATCTCAATTTTTTTCAGGATTCATGATTTATGGTTTAATGATTTAATTCAAAATTATCATCAAAACTGTGGTAATCAAATTAATTCATAAAACATACGATTCCGTCCACATTTTACGCATTTCTCGCAAATCATAGGACCCTAATTTTTGTGGTGCCATCAGCCAATCACCGTCATCAGGACATATTTTTTTCTGCAGCCCCAAATCACATTAATCACAATGCATTTATGGCTTAGGTGTTCGGCTCAAAACCTATATCTGCAACTGAGTGCCCATAAACAAATTGGCAGATTTGAAATCACATAATTCCTTTGAGCAGCTTCCATTGAGATGAATGGTAATGGATTGCTCTCTCCAGGTATTATAGACCTCCTTAATCTAGAAAAGAATCTAGAAGCTTCAGCGGTGACCAAAACAACTTTCCTAAATAAATAGCACACTGCGATTTTGTTTGCGATCTGTTTGATCCTAATCAGAATATATGTCATATTTGGTTCTAACCATCTATTTTTGTGTCCCTGGAAATTCGAGAAACAACATGTTTTAAATGTTGACTGAACGATCGACACATTCACAAAAGAAAGACATATTGAACAGACTGTACTGTCCCCGATTTCTTTCACATCAAGATAAATATGGTGTCTGCTACTATGACTAAGCCATCTGTTGTCAAGCCAAAATCCCACAAAACTGCTAAAATATCCTCAGATACACATTGATGTTGTAAGTATTTGCAGGAAAACATGTTTATTTGAAATTTAAAGTCGGCTTGTGTATCCAATATAAAGTGTTTGATGGTGAATATGTTAACATGATTTTCTAGGCAACTAATAGAGCTGTAGCTGGCATTCAGACAGGGGACTATGTGAAAAAAACAAATCTGTGCACACTAACAGTGAGCCTCTGTGTGATATGCTGAATGAGAAGCAGGTGTAACAGATCAGGTGTGTGTGTTTTGAGGGAGAGGGGAGGGATAATATGTAGTATAAAAGAGGATTTGTTCTTCTGTCTCATTCCAGAAAAGGACCTCTCTATGAATTAACAATACAGACCTCTATCAGAGAGACGTCACTTCACAAGCTCCACACACTCACACAGAGTTAGCTATATGATTGCACATGCCATGCATGCATGTACCAACATTGTGTTAACCTTTCTAAATTCACCAAGTAAACTGATATGGATTGGTATCTTATGTTACACTTTCTGGCTTTTCCTATAGACCTGTTTGATAACTACATGCAGCAGGATGCCCACGAGTTCCTGAACTACCTGCTGAACACGGTGGCTGACATCCTGCAAGAGGAGAAGAAACAGGAGAAACAGAATGGACGGCTGAAGAACAACGGCACTGCCATCGCCACGGACACCGAGCCAGAACAGAACAAGACCGAGCCCACCTGGGTTCACGACATCTTCCAGGGCACGCTGACCAATGAGACGCGCTGTCTCAACTGTGAGACGGTATGAGTGTTGTGTTACCTTAAGTGATTGCTTCATACACAGATGCAAATGTTGTTAAAGGGCCAGATTTAATAACAGCCTGCTCTAGCAAAAACCCTCTTTTGGCGTTAAAAAACTACTGTCAGGATTTACTAAAGACATGCAGTAATGAATTAGTGCTGAAAAGACATGGACACAGTTATTTTTGCGGCTGACCTTATTGCAAATGCATTTGTAGGAGTTTCCCTTTCAGACGCAAAATTTATGGGAGGAGAATATATAAAGGAATCATGCGAGGTTTACTAAAATTTGCGCTCGTCAATTTACTGGTATTTGTGCCATTATTTACCGCCCAAAAAAAGCATGTCTTAAACCAGATGCTAACTGGTAGATTGTGTTGGTCATTATGGAAATGATCTGGCTGCGTCTGTGTTCTTTAATTTGCGCTTCGTCAGTAGATCACGCGCAGAACTTTCCACTCCTATCTGCAATTTTATGGGATTGCACTCAGACGCTAATTTGAATTGTTTAGTAAATCTGGCCCAAAGTTTACATAACCCTGGCTATATATATATATATATATATCAGTGCCCTCCACTAATATTGGCACCCTTGGTAAATATGAGCAAAGGCAGCTGTGAAAATAAATCTGCATTGTTTATCCTTTTGATCTTTCATTCAAAATTCACAAAATTCTAACCTTTCATTGAAGTAAAACTATTGAAAGTGGGGAGGAAATCTCATTATAAAATAAATAAATTCTCTAGTTCACGTTGGCCACAATTATTGCAACCTCCTTCTCCCAAGATAACAGCTCTGAGTCTTCTTCTGTAATGCCTGATGAGTTTGGAGAACACCTGACGAGAGATCAGAGATCATTCCTTCATACAGAATCTCTCCAGATCCTTCAGATTCCCAGCTCTTCTCTTCAGTTCATCACTAATTTTCTATAGGGTTCAGGTCAGGGGACTGGGACGGCCATGGCAGAAGCTTCATTTTGTGCTCAGTCACACATTTTTGAGTTGATTTTGATGTTTGTTTTGGATCATTGTCCTGATGGAAGATCCAACCACGGCCCATTATAAGATTTTTTAGCAGAAGCGTCAGGTCTTGATTTTATCTGTTGGTATTTGCTAGAATCCATGATACCATGAATCTGAACAAGATGTCCAGGACCTCCAGCAAAAAAATAGGCCCACAACATTAAAGATCCAGCGGTATATTTAACCGTGGGCATGGGGTATTTTGTGTGCACCAAACACATCAAAAAGCTCTTTTTTTAGTTTCATCTGACCACAGAACCAGGTCCCTTCTGAAGTTCCAGTCGTGTCTGACACTGAATATGCTGGAGTTTGTTTTCGGATGAGCGAGGAGGATTTTTCTGTAGGTGCTGTTTGATAAATTTTTTTAGTCTTTCTGACCCCAAGACTCAACTAATCTCTGCGATTCTCCATCTGTGATCTTGGAGAGTCTTTGTCCACTCAAACGCTCCTCCTCGCCGTGCATTAGGACGATATACACACACGTCCTCTTCCAGGCAGATTTGCAACATCTTTAGTTGAGAGATTGAGATTTTCCTCCATTTTCAATTGTTTTAATTAAAAAGGTTAGAATTTGGGGATTTTTTTTTTTTTATTGAAAGATTAAAAGGATAAACAATGCAGATTTATTTTCACAGCTGCCTTTGCTCATATTTACCAAGGGTGCCAATATTAATTGAGGGAACTGTACATATATATAACAGGGATAACTCATAAATATGTGTTTTTATTTAATACAGCTGATGGAGCTATTTTACAGATGTGTCTGTGTATTTTCTGGATAATTTTTTTAAATTAAGTTTTGTCTTGTGAAATATACAGTATACTATTATCTGTTATGCAGCTTCTTCAGAGCAATACTACTGTACACAAGTCAACTTAATATCAAAAATATATATATTTAAAAATGCGGAACATCTAAATTCTAAAAGGGATATGTAATGTATGAGCAAAGCTATATTTCATTTTTCAAAATCATCAGAGTGCTCTTCTGTTAGGCAGCCTCAGAAGGACTGTTTGGTTTTTTTAATGGTCTTATACAGCGACTTTCAATCAATCGTTTGAACTTTGCTGCCTGAGGAAAGAAACTGTGGCCTACTTTTCAGTCTTCTCTGTTGATTAACCTACTTTTTCTTCGCGTTAAGACACAGCCACTCGACTCGACATTGCTAACACGCCGTCACACACCAGTGCTTTAACACATCCTCGCTCACATCTTCTGCAATAAGTGCGAGACAACAGGAGACCAGAGTTCAGCCCATTCACCTTAAACAGCTGAAACCATAGAACGGGGTCACCAAAATGCGTGATAATCATTTTTGCAGAAATGAGTTCCCTCTATCTCTCTACCCCTTAAAGATGCTTGATAACTAAGATTGTCTCTATGGGGAGGGAGATCAGAGTTTCTGAAGAGGTTTTGTTAATGGGGCATAGATGTATTTTTTTCTCTTCTTCCTCAATATGTTAAGTAATTTGTGAACTTGCATGCACTTTTTACAGGTCAGTAGCAAGGATGAAGACTTTTTGGATTTGTCTGTAGATGTTGAGCAGAACACTTCAATAACACACTGTCTCAGGTAAACATACATGCACGGTGACATAACAGTGATCACACATGTACACAACCAGTTCTTACCCTCTGTGTTCATGCTTTTTAGTTGATGTGTGTTTTGTCTGATGGCTTTTACAGGGACTTCAGTAATACAGAGACCCTGTGCAGTGAGTATAAATACTACTGTGAGATGTGCTGTAGCAAACAAGAGGCACAGAAACGGTGAGTGTCAGTGGATGTGTGTTGATATGATGTGGTAGGGCATATAACTAACTTTACAGAATGGCATACTACTATACTTTCCATGTGAAGGAATTCACTAAGCAAGATAATGGTGTTTATTTGAGTGCGAGGATTGCAGCATATCACTTGTTTTGCTAAAGAAATAATGCAAATGTTGCAAACTTTCCCCAAAAACTGTCTAGTTTATTAAGACTGAAAGACTCATTAATTAAGCTGAAATACTGCAAAAGTAGAGTAACTGTTGAGTGAATAGTTTAGTGACTCCACGGTATTTTAGCAGTATGTTTACTGTGCGCATGATAATTAGCCATGATTTTAACATTATTTATATTATCAGACTGCCACAGGTTTTCACCATAATAACTGGAGAATTGTATGTGCAAAATTGTGATGTCGTGACAAAAATGTAGCATATACTGTATGCAACATTTATCATTACTTTTTCATACTATGTAAAAAGTACAGTATATCCATTCCAGAATAAGTTTGTGTGTGTGATTTGTTTTAATAGTATAGTTTTTGTCATTTAAAGTATTTTTGTGGCCTGTATTACACAAAACAGTTAACAAAGTAGTCTGTGTCAGCTGTGTGGGGGGAAAAGCAGTGGTGCTGCTCTAGATACTGTGATGTGAAAGTATACGTGCCAGTGATTTTTTTTGTGTGTGTGTGTGTGTATGTGTTGCAGTATGCGTGTGAAGAAGCTGCCCATGATCTTGGCTCTTCATCTGAAGCGCTTTAAGTACATGGAGCAGCTGCATCGGTACACTAAACTGAGCTATCGTGTGGTCTTTCCACTGGAGCTCCGCCTCTTCAACACCTCCGTAGACGCGGTCAACCTCGACCGCATGTACGACCTTGTCGCTGTGGTGGTCCACTGTGGCAGGTATGAGAATTGTCAAACATGCACATCTGCAACATATAAAGCAGACTGACTTACATACTATCTGCCATTTAGGTACATTGTCATATTTTATAAATATTGACATTATAAGCAGTTGGAGTCTCAGTGCACTTTGCTGCGAGTATATTTGTCATAGTCTGAAAATATATCATAATGGTAATGTTTTTTTCTTCAAGAATGATGTATTTATCAGGAAATATAAATGTATTTTGGGTTTTTTGTTTGTCTTTATTATGCTAAAATATTGTAAAAATATTGTAAAAACAAAAAATATTCAGTGTCTATATATTTAAAATATGAATTGGTTTCCTTGAAAAGTGTAAACACTGTCTCTGTAACTCTGTGTATTAGTGGCCCAAACAGAGGGCATTACATCAGCATTGTGAAGAGTCACGGCTTCTGGCTGCTGTTTGATGATGACATTGTGGAGGTATGCACCTTCTCTCTCTATATATATATATATATATATATTGTGTGTGTGTGTGTTCATGTGTGTGCATATATATTAGGGATGCACCGATATTAACATTTTGGCTACCGATAATTCTTTATATTTGAAATCTGATAACTGATATGTTGGCCGATTAATCTAAATCCAAATTTTTATGTACATTTTGAGAGCCTAATTGCAAAAACAAAAGTCTAACCATTAAAAGCCATGTCCCAAGCACACTATTATAATGTTCTCATTATAATTTTATGTAGTCTATATGACAGATTCGCGCTGCACATGTTGCACTGAACTGTATTTTCCTTTTTTGAAGTGATTCCAATCATATTTCAAGTGATTCAAAACCATCATGGTGAACAGTGCGCATCTGAAGTGAAAGGAAAAGCTGAAATTTATCGCTTTTAATATATTGGCCAAATTTTCTTATTGGGCTGATAACGATAACATTAAAAATGAACATATATCAGCCAATACCGATATGGTGGTCGAGTTCTGTGTAATTATGCACAATTTACTGTTATTACTACAGAAGGTACATGTAACAAGGGCACAAAGTTTTACCAAAATGTTGCAGATCAGCATATTAGAAACATATTGATCATGTGACGCTGAAGACTGGAGTAATGATGCTGTAAAATCGGCTTTGTCATCACAGGAACAAATTACATTTTAAGATCATCATTCATCATCATCATCGTCATTAAAATAGAAAATTATGTTATTGAATTGTAATAATGTTTAACGTTATTACTGCATGTTTGATCAAATAAATAGAGCCTTGGTGAACGTAAGAGACTTCAAAAACATAAAAAAACGTACTGACCCCCAACTTTTGAACATATAGCATGCAGACAAAATATAAACCCTAATGCATGCAGAATATAACATTCCCCTTTCCTGTTCTCTCTCACCATCTTTTTCTCTATCCATCCATTTAATTTCTCTCCCAGAAAATTGATGCACAGGCGATAGAGGAGTTTTATGGTTTGACCTCTGACATTTCCAAGAACTCTGAGTCGGGATATATCCTGTTCTATCAGTCCAGAGAATGAAGGAGCAGAGAGGGGACAAATGAAGAGCAGAGGAGGAGCACGAGAAGAGATCAAAAGGAAGGGTAAACGTGAAGATGACATCTACTAGATTCCTTTTCCACATCCTTCTCCTTTTCCTCATCTCATACTCAGGGTCTCCAGCTGAGATTGAGTGCCAAAAGCCCTCTGTAACCCCATTTGCCAATATGACATTTCCCGGAAGTCCCATTCTCGCTGCACTCTGGGGGAATAAAACACATCTTCTCAAATCTGACCCTCAAGTCAGTCACCTGCATCTGGAAGGCACTTTATAAACAAAAATGACAATAAGTAACACAAAAGCAACACAATGAAAAAAAATCACAACATATACAACTACAATACTTGTGAAAACTTGAAGGAATCAAAAAGCTACAAACGGAGCTATGAGTCCTGGTACTCTAGCAAGAGTCACTGCTTCTGTTTGTTCAGTGCCCAGGAAAGTGCCTCTCATCCTGGGTATCTGAAACCAGGAGGAGGGTTTCTCTCTCTTGATCCCTGGCTTAAGATCCCTGGCTTCATTTCAGATGTTTTGTACTGTGATGCCCACCCATCAGTCCTCATTCGTGCAACTCTTACCCAGTAGCTGGTGAATCCGCACATCCTAGTTCAGTCTTGGTCATCTGAGGGACTGTTTGCACTGTGTGACAATTTGTTTTGGATTTGCCATGTTGTGGGATTATGATTCTGAGCAGTCTGTTACGTGTGTGTGTGTGTTCATGTTTTTCTATCTCAGTGGGGACTTCAACCTGAACTCATCGGGACTTGTGTCACCGTGGGGACCTAAATTGAGGTCCCCATGAGGAAACAAGCTTATGAATCATAAAGAATGAGTTTTTTGGAAAATGTAAAATGCAGAAAGTTTTGTGTGATGGGTAGGTTTAGGGTTAAGGTTAGTGTAAGGGGAGAGAATATACAGTTTGTACAGTATAAAAAACATTACGTCTATAGAGAGTCCTCACAAAGATAGTGAACCAGACGTGTGTGTGTGTGTGTGTGCGCGCGCATTTAGACCGTAAATGCAGGCAGCTGCTCTGAAGTGACTTTGCTTTTCATCCAGAAATAGTTGCAGTCTTGTTACCAAGAGATTTTTCAAAAGTTGTCCTATTGAAATCTCTTCCAGTAACAGAAAAAGGGCAGAATTGCAAGGCTGAAGTGCTGCTTTTGTCTCCCTTGCATTCTTATCTAACACAGTTGTTACCTAACTTCCATTGTAGGTAATGGCCTTACATAGATTTTATTCCTTCTTTAGTTTAGTTGAATCCATTATTTGACTCCATCTTTTTTCTCCTAAATAGATGTTGCAAATTGGTCCCTGGTCTTTTATTAGAAGTTAGATGACATTGCATTTCATTTTATCATTACGTTGAGGTGTTAAAAGGATAGTTCACCCAAAAATGAAAATTCTGTCATCATTTACTCACCCTCATGTAATTCCAAACCTTTATAAATGTCTTTGTTCTGCTGAACATAAAGGAAGATATTTTAAAGAATATTGGGAACCAAACCCCATTAACTACCATAGTAGGAAAAAAATACTATAGCCGTGTTTCCACCGTAGGATCTTTCCCCAGGAACTAGGGACTTTGGGGTGGCACTCGGTGTGTTTTGACCGCAGGGACAAGGTTCTAAATGAAGTTCTGAGTAAAAATTTCCCCCTGAGAAAGTCCCTGCTCGCGAGGTAGTACTTTTTCAAAGTTCAGGAACTTTCGGGGGTGGGACTTAGGCACTGAACATGCTGATTGGTTGAGTTCACACAGCATTTTATTTCAACCACCATTTTTAAAAGTCTGTTGCGGTGCATGCAGTAAGAGTTGTTTGCTATTCAAATCAACAATAAAGTTTTAAAAATACGACCGATGGACCGTCAACAAGGTTCAGGCTTTATTAAGCTTATGTGTCGACGAAATCCAGCGATACTGGAAAGTCGCGTGCAGTCCTACGTCACCGGACTACTCTTCACGGTACTTTAGACCGTGATGTCAACGCAGACAGCAACAGATCTGGGAGAAAAAAGTTCTTGGGGGAAAAAAGTTCCTGGGACAAATTGTTCTGGGTAATTTTGGTGGAAACTGGGCTAATGGTAGTCAATGGGGCCTGGGATCTGCTTGGTTCCCAACATTCTTCCAAATATCTTCCTTTGTGTTCAGCAGAACAAAGACATTTATACAGGTTTGGAACGACTTAAGAGCGAGTAAACAATGACAGAATTTTCATTTTTGGTTGAACTATCCCTTTAACACATGAAAGTCTTGGACACAGATATGAAACAGCAGCAGCCTTGAGATTATTTCATTGCGATCTATAAAGATCTCATCGAAGTATCTGATAGGACGTCTCTGTTACGATAAGAACATGCACACAATTATTTCAACTTTGTGTTGAGCGGCATTTATCTGAGAGTGCTTTTACTATTTAATATACGTAGAAGAGCATCTGTCTTTGAATAAATGGGGAAGACAGTAGGGAAATTTACTGATAATCCTGATTTTTGGGATTTAATTTAGTATATAAATGGGATGAGAGTGACTTTGAACAGTCACCGAAGGGAAACAAGGTGCAATACAGGGACAAGATGAACATTCCACGCTCATTTTACACCGACATTTCTACGCATTTAAAAAAAACCGTAGCTCACAGAAACACTAACAACTGATCGGTACTCCCGTGTCTTCATTGTGTAGCTTTTTAATGTTTTTGTTTTGATTTTTAGATGAATAATTTATAGTCATTTACCGTTTTATTCTCTCAGAAATACTGTAAAATGGTTCAAAAGCTGCCGAGAACTGAAATACATGATTTATTTGTCTTTTTCTGTCTGTTCACAGCTCCTTCAGTGTAACAGTAGAATAAGTGATTAGAAAAAAATGGTTTTATGGTGTTTTCTAGATTCATCCATTGCTCTAGAGCCCATTCTAAGTCTGTGGTACTTGTATTTTCACACTCCTCAAAGATCATTATAATATGTAATTATATGTTAATGCCACACTACATGCAATATAGATGTATGAACACTGTGTAACAACACAATATGAGATTGACTGTGCAGTGTTTGTGCTTGCCCTGTTGTTTCCCGAGGCTCGACGAATGCCGAGTGATTATTTGGACGGTAGATTTTTCATACGCAGTTCCCCAATAACACTAGCAGAGGAGCATATGTGGTTGTTTGAATATGTTTTAGTGGTACTAAGACCATGTTTCTTGTCCCATGCCTGTTCTTTTGGTTCCTAAGTGATCAAAATGAACAGAAATGTGCCAAAATTGTGGTGGGAAACTCTCACAGTCCTTCAAACTGGAAAACGCAATGTCATTAAACTACATAAATATTATGTAGACATATTGGTTAAAAAATTAATTCTATTTTTAAAACACTAAATGATTCTATTAAAAATGACCTATTATTCGCATAGGAAAGTCATGGTTGCAAATGAAGAAATTTCAAGCTGATGACTGTTCGTTGGAGATTTTATGATTTCAATCAGGTCCCTTATGGAGACTTGGATCATTTTGAACTTACTAGAGTAGCCTAAACTAAAAGTACTGTAACTTCTTACTACTGTGGATTGAATCCCCACACACACATATACATGAACATGTTGAAAAACCTATTAGACTGTCACTTTTCACAGTTACACACCTTGTATGCAAAAACACACCTGTCTGTTTTGTCCTCTTTTAATGAGTGTATTTTTGTTTAGGTCCACAAAAGAAATGTAAAATGTGTGTTTGTGTGTCTGAGAGAGAAATACCAGGACTCAAACTCTAATGGAAAGTGTGATAACTGTAAGTGCACTTTATCATAGCAGAACCAAAAAGGTTTCTCGTAGGAACTGGAATCCTGACTGAGATTCTTTTGGTTTATTTTTCCTTTCCTCAATAAATGAAACACAACTTTACCAGCTGTGGCTCAGCAGTGATTTGTAATGGTGTGTTTGTTCTCTTATTCTTCTGCTTTTTATGGCAATTTTGTACAGGAACAAGGAACAAAAGGCTTTGGGAAGAGAACAGCAGGGCGAGGGTGTGAAAAGGGAGATGAATAGATTCATTGAGTGATCGAAATGACGAGAAATGAAAATCCTGTTTACAGAAAGTCATTTATGTGCCTAAAATGCTGATGCATCAACAGCAACAAACATTTTTAGGGATTTCCTGTGTGTCTGTGTGAACGCAAGGGACATGTGTGACGTCTTTACACACATGACATTGAGTGAAGTGTGTGTGAGAGAGAGAGATCCTTGACAGATTCGTTTCTTTCATACTTCCGCTTGGTTGTAGACCATAACCTGGTTTAATCAAGCAACACTTTTTCATATCCTGTGTGATGGAGGGATGTGCTTTTGTTCTCCAGCTGTCTGATCTCTTTTCACCTGCCACTCTCCACAGCTAGAAGGATAATTGTAGCGCTCAATAAATGTAACTTCACCAAAAAAAAAGGAAAAAAGATTGTGACCGCTTACAGTGACTGCACTGAACCTGTACAGTACATGCACAATTCAATCCTCTCCAAATAATGGACAAACGGTTTAAAGGGTTAACGTATAGTTGACCCAAAAAT
Source organism: Rhinogobio ventralis (assembly GCA_039654625.1). Classification (NCBI taxonomy): domain Eukaryota; kingdom Metazoa; phylum Chordata; class Actinopteri; order Cypriniformes; family Gobionidae; genus Rhinogobio; species Rhinogobio ventralis. The sequence goes on along the minus strand of CM077210.1, from coordinate 6,312,577 downwards.
GAAATTCTGTCATTAATTCCTCACCCTCCTGTCGTTCCAAACCCGTAAGACCTTCGTTCATCTTCAGAACACAAATTAAGATATTTTTGATGAAATCCGAGAGCTTTCTGACCCCTCCATAGACAGCAATTTAATTAACACTTTCAAGGCCCAGAAAGGTATAAAGACATCGTTAAAATAGTAAATGTGACTCCAGTGATTCAACCTTAATGTTATGAAGCGACTAGAATACGGTGCGCAAAAACAAACAAAAAATAACAACTTTATTCAACAATTTCGTTCCAGCCTGTGTCAGCATTTTATGTTGTAAACAGTGAAGCGCTTTCGAGTTCTACGGCAGCTGATGCTGTTCATGTGAGCACCACGACGCATGCGTGTGATGACGCGGTAGCTGCACTGTTTACAGCGTAAACTGCATAGGAGACTGACACAGGCTAGAACTAAATTGTTGAATAAAGTCGGTTTTGTTTGTTTTTGTGCACAAAAAGTATTCTCAATCATGTCTAGCTCACTCGCTGTTAAAGCGCAGCCTTCATTAATTAACTAGATATGCTAAGTGTTTGAAGATGTGTTGTGTCTTGACTAACATCAGTTTGGACTATATAACTAACATAATATAAAAATATAATTTTTGACATTATAGAGGGTTTTCATTTTTAATTGATCACGAAGCACTGTTGCAATTATAGTGTGGATGTTATGAATGTGTCTTTGGCCTTCAGAAGTGTCTTAATAGTATCTGACTCTGAATACTTAAAAATACTTAGGGGAGAGTGGGGTAAGATGAGACATTTTTTACTTATGTGGTCCTCAAAATAAGAGAAAATTAGGCAAAGTACAACGAAAGTATCTAAAGTAATTTCATTGTCATTTTAAATGATCAGATTACATGGGTTCTAAAAATATGGCTTTTTATTTAAAAAAAGTGTTCATGTGGCGCAATTTACCCCAGGATAGGGGTAAGTTGCACCATCTGGGTGTAAACTGACCATCTAACTGAATCTGAACCCATTTGAAATTTTAAAGAAAAAATCATTTAATTATGAAATTTCTTTTTACAAATTGTCATATTTCTTTTCTCAAAGCTAACTTAACATAAAACCAACCACATGAAGTTGAAATTTCAATATCTTTAATTGTTTGCATTTCTGAAACAATTGCTGAACACCAAAGTTTCACCTTCCTAAAAACAGACTAAACAAAGTTTGTTGAATTTAATTAAAATTAGAATGAATGCATAAATGTCACTGAAACTAATAAACATTTTATTTACATTTAACATTTTAGTCAAAAGGTTCTTGGCATTGTAGGGACTACAGGCGGAAAGATATATATGATTATGCATCTTCTGGTTCTTATCAGAGAAGGATTTGGTGTATTTGCACATTGTTCCTATCAAATAAACGTATTAAAAAAAAAAATCAACTAACCAGTTTGAAATTATACCAGTATATTTTAAGAGATTTAACTTAAGTGCCTTACGGTGGGGTAAGTAATTTACCCCACAGCATTTGGCTCACTTTGCCCCATAGCTGCCATTTTGGACAAAACGAACTAACTTAGCAATTCAGGCTAATATTTAGTTAAATGATTTGCATGGTTGTGTACATTGCTAAATCACCAATAAGGATCATAAATACTTTGATGTAACAGCCATTACATCTGTTATGCTAAAATTGTACTTTAACAAGCCCAAAACAGTCTGGCAGAAATGATGGGTGGTTCCAAAATATATGGTCACATGACTATAAAAGTGTCCGGTTGCCAAGATATAAGGGGGTGGATCAAATTACCCACTGGCTCATCTTACCCCACTCTCCCCTACAGTTAAAATATATTATGTAAATTCCGCTAACATGCCAAAGACCTATTAAGTTAAAATCTCAAAACATTTCCTGGAAGAAGAAAAAAAATCACAAAAATTGGTGCAATTATCCCAGCTTGGTCCTACATCTCCGATCTTTCATAGTGTCTTGTTTTTTTGTGCTCATTTATGATTTCGTTCCATCCACAGATGATCTTGCTTTATTCATGTCTCATTAAGACACTCATACAAATGCAGATAGGCTTCCTGTTGGCAGAGGAAATCTCTCTTCATTGATCAGAAATGAGCTGATGATACCCCTTAGACCTTTAGTCTACTGGCTAATTAAGAAAAGGATGAAAAATATTTTCGAGAACTAAAGTGAACTAAAGGCAGTTTCTCAGAAAATAAACATGATTCCTTCCCAGCAGGAAGTTGTATCATCCTGGAAAGTGAGTATTTGCATCTGTGACACTTAGCCTGTGATGTCTCTCCAGTTGTCTGTGATTCATTTTGCTTTTAGTAATCACACTGCAAAGTACCAAAAGAATAATTTTAGAAGCATGCATCGTTAAGCAAGGATTTTGATTATTACAAGGAAATTAAGTTTGATAATAAGAAAATTCCTATGAATAAGAGGCCAATGTTTTTCAGACTTCAATAGGAGTCCAGCAAATGTTTGTAATTATTATGATTATGCATAATTATCTGCACGTGTGTAGTTTGTGGGTGCGTCTGTGATCAGGCCTGACTGTGTGTTAGAGAGAATACAGTGATGTACGAACTGGGTTTCAGAGCGGGTAAAGACAGTCAGACACATGATGATCTTGTCCTATACTGTAAAAATACTCAGAATTTTAAAATGAATGTAAAATGCCACAAAAATTTGTTCTGACTGAATAATTAAATGTAATTTATTCTTACTGCATAAATATATTTCAAAAAGACAATACTTTTATAAAAGAATGAATTCAGCAAATTGACTGAAAATATTGAACGATAGGGATTCCCAAATGCATAAAAGTAAAATGGATATAAAGTAGGCAATACTTTTGCAGAAAAATATTACATTTATGTTTATATAAGTAAAAGTTAGTTTTTTGACATTTATCATAAAAATGGAATTCCCAATACAAAATATTATATTTGTTTAGATTTTTTTTAACAAGCTACTTTCATGTTTCCTGTATTATTTAGTGTCAAAAACCATAGTCACTTTAAGGGCCCTATATACACCCGGCGCAATGCGACTCCAGTTGCAACACAAGTGTTTTTTGCTACTTTCAGCCTGACGCAGTTATCATTTTCACGTCCAGCGGCACGTTGTTTAAATAGCAAATGCACTCGTGCCCATCTGTTCGGCCATGGGCGTGCTGGTCTGAAAACAAGGTGTGTTCAGGCACATTGTTGGCGTGTTGCTATTTTGAGGCAACTGAAAACGACTGCGCCATTGACCAACAAAAACCTGGTCTAAAGTCAATAGCGCAGTATTTTTTATTTAGTTATTTAAAGGGCGCGTTAGTAATATGCGCCTATAGGCGGGTGCACAACGTGCGTACACTCTGCTTGTTACACGCGCAGCAGCACACAAACATTTTTAAATATTAAAAATAAAAGATTCCTCTCTGGAGAAGCGTTCAGTCTTAACGGTCGCAAATTCCACCATGTAAATAGCAATCCGCCATGGTGCAAGCGCAACTGGCTTTTAAAGGGAATGGGAGATGAGACTCTGATTGGTTTATTGCACATTACGCCCTAAACTGACTGTAAAAATATGGACATAGTGTCCGTGACATCACCCGATGTTTTCTGAAGAGCAGTTTTGAAGCCTAAAACCCGGCCGTTGCCATCTTGGCGTCACTCCCGGATAACTTAAAATGGGCAAAGAGGCAGGATGTGGATGGAGCTGAGGTGCCTGGTTGCTGAAACCACGCCCACCTAGCTCGGCCATAGTGGCAATCCACCTGTCACTCAAGTGGCCACGCCCTTAATTATGCAGAACTTTAAGGCTTAATATAATTTAAATGGATGAGTTATAAAAAAATGCAACCCCCTCACAGTTGTCATGCAGGGAAAAATTAGCTGTATAGACCAAAACCACAATTTGTACCAGGCTGTAAACATATATTTGTTTTCTGCTGTAAAGTTGGGCATTTTAAAGGTGCACTATGTAACTTTTCCGTCCGCTAGAGGTTGCCTATTCAAAACAAAGGTGTAGTTTGATGACGCCTAGTTTGAGCGCAGAATCTTGGGATGTGTGGTCTTCACCTCAAAGCCGGTGGAAAAGAATCGGGATAGGACTCGGGCAGAAATCATGTTCATGGATGCGATTTTTAACGTTATTGTAGTATGAAGCAGAGCAGACCCGAGTGGTGTGGGAGCTGAGCAAGGCCGCTGGAGCGATTATTAATAAGATGAATGCAACACACGCCTCGTGAGCAGCGGGACTTTTATTATGCCACAGTCACCGGCGCCATTTCCACTTTTCCGGTCATGAGTATGAGGTAACGCAGCTCTGTTTATCATATTAGATACATTTGAGTGTGTTGAAAATTATGTTATTACGTTAATCTGTGCGCAATTGACAGACGACACCCTCACACGTTTTCTCACAATTTGCAAATAGTTGGAAACATTTGGGATATTGTAAGTACTCAACTGAACAAAATATATAACACCGGCCTAGTGGTTTTTGGATATTTTACTGAAAAAATGTTACATAGTGCACCTTTAACATGGGGCTCAATGAGATTCTGCTCCCTTTTGGAGCCTGTCCCTAGCGGCCAGTCGATGAATTGCAGTTTAATTAACTTCCATGTTGGCTTCAAGAGAGACCACGGGAGGTTGCCGCTTGGGTATAACCCTTTTGGACCATGCGCCTGGCACGGCGACCGTTTTTTTCATTGTTAAAGTAGCAAAAGTGGATTCCGACACGCCCTAAGTGCACCTGCGGCATGCGCTTCAGACCATGCGCTCAGATCGTTAAAATAGGGCCCAATGTTTTTTTTATTGTACAGGAAAAACACATTTAAACAGCTAGCTAGGTATAACATTATATGATGTATTAACATGTACAACAAAAAGTGGCATCCCATAATTTATGTTTTATTTTAAAATGTCCTTTCAAGATTACTTTGGGTGTTTACTGATAGATAAAGTGAAGTCAGATGAATGAATGAAGAGAAGCAGGCTCATTATCTGATCTTCCGGAGCGATCCTCCTCTTCTGGATAAAAGAAACAGCAGAGCAGAATGATTCTATTCAGTCTCAAGGCTGAGAGCAGCAAGAGATGCGTCAGACTGAGAGCTGTGATGGTGCAATGAATGAAAGAGAGAAAGGATGTTTGATCAGAGAAATGGTCTGGGGTTGCCTGAGTGCAGATGAAGGAAATTTGGATGCCAGTGCAACTGTGCACTTTACATTTTAACCAGCATATAGGCTTTAAAATCAGATACTATAATTAAATCTCTACTACTCGGAAGTGCCATATTTGCAGCATCAAGTCAAATCATCAAACGTGCATCAGAACAAAGATCCGAAAGCTGTTATGTGTGTATTCTGCATCATACATTAAAAACCTATAATCATGAATGTTAATGTGTGTCTTTGAACATAGTAGCACTGTACTGATAAGCAATCAGTGTTCTTACCTGAACCATGTGGCGCGTAGGAAGTGCTGAACTTTCCAGTAATGCTGTTTTGGCATTTGTTGTCCTAGTTCCCAGAAGTGTACAAAAAAACAAAGGAATTGGCTTTTAAACTTTACAAAGTGCATTTTTGTGAGGACTATGAAGTCCAGAGAGCAGCTCTGCCTGTTAACTCTGAGTCCTGAGATGGAATTAAACTTCAGTTTCCAAGCTTTCTTGCATCTTATATCTGTGAGCTAAACCTCCTGAGACAGTTTACAGCTTCCACAAATGCAAAACTCTTTACTGGATTCATAAAATTATGGGGGTTTTACTTGTCTGGAGAAAAATAACGTGTGTGGTGCAGACTTTGACCACTCTTACATAACTTATATATTGATGTGTTTTAAGCTGTTTTATTATTTTTCTCTACAGCAATCCTCTGGTTTTGAGTACAAGTGCAGATCAATTTTGTAAATAGCCTTTTATGTTTATAATGGCATGCCATTTTTTGTTACAGTATTGTATATCCACTGTTGAAATCTCAGTTTTTTTCAAGGGGTGCAATCATGGTTTTATACCGTAAATATTCAGAGATATTCTTCATGTGTTCGCATTGGCCCTAATTGACTCATAGTTATAAAAAAAAAATGTGATTGGTCTAAGTCGGCCTTGTTTTTTTATGTGTGACCTTATGATGACATCTTCTCACAAGAATTTCCAGGCCTCCTTTGTATTTATATTTAATCTGCTGTTCTTTAGGTGTCTGTTCGGTGAAACACCTCAAAGCTTCTTCACACATCCAGTCAGCTCTGCAAGGGCAGGTATGTGGCACTAATGAGCTGCTGTGTGTCTAGGTTTCTAATGAACAGCAATTAGAGTCGTCTGCTGTTCTACTCTGGTACTTACGGAGAATACGTCTTCATTTCAAGTTGGCATGAAACAGAATTTGTGATAGTCTTTTCTTCCCTATTGTGATGTAGTGAAACAAATTCTTGAACAAGATAAAATGTAGGGCTGGACTTGATTTTGTCCATCATGAATTGATTGGATCGTTTTTTTGTGAGTTGATTTGAGTCATTGAGTGACAGGTTAATCCAGCAAATGAATTGTTAAAAAATAATGTGTATGGATAAATCTTTTATAATAAATACTGCAATATTCCATGAAAAACAAGAATTGTCCATTTTGAATTTATGGTGACCTTAAATACTTCTGCTTCTCTCTCATTTCTGAGTCAATGTGCACTCAAAGAAATTCATTTAATACATTTAAATTTAGTTCACTTTACTTAAACATATCTAATAAGGAGTAATACATATTTATATTTAACATAAACATAAGTTTGATCAACTCAATTTAGTTAGATTTAGGAAAGAGGAGCACCTTCTGTGCATGCATTCAAAAAATGATTTTTAAAATGAGCTAAAGTAACACGATTTTTTAACAATTTGTCACTTAATTTAATTGTGTTCAATCAACCTAATACTGTATATATGGATCAACTCAATTACGTTGGCCCAAATTGAGTTGGACCAACTCAATCACATTGGCCCAGATTGAGTTGGATCAACTAAATTACATTGTTCCAAATTGAGTTGGATCAACTAAATTACATTGTTCCAAATTGAGTTGGATCCACTCAATTACATTGTTCCAAATTGAGTTGGATCAACTCAATTACATTGTTCCAAATTGAGTTGGATCAACTCAATTACATTGTTCCAAATTGAGTTGGATCAACTCAATTACATTGTTCCAAATTGAGTTGGATCAACTAAATTACATTGTTCAAAATTGAGTTGGATCAACTCAATCACATTGGCCCAAATTGAGTTGGATCAACTAAATTACATTGTTCCAAATTGAGTTGGATCAACTAAATTACATTGTTCCAAATTGAGTTGGATCAACTCAATTACACTGTTCCAAATTGAGTTGGATCAACTAAATTACATTGTTCCAAATTGAGTTGGACCAACCCAGTTACATTGTTCCAAACTGAGCTGGACCAACTCAATTACATTTCAGTGCATGAATTAGTGTTGAGGCTACTCAAAGTTATTGGATGAAAATATATGTTATGCTGTCCCAAATAGCACCCTAAACACTCACAGTCTTCCTATGAGTCTGCACTTTCATGACATAACACTGCTTTGACTGTTGGGAAGAAGTCTGCTGCGGAGCTCGCACCAGTGCAGGCTCAGCAAAAGTGCGCATCAAGGGTGCATATCGACCGCAAAGGGGGCACTCGCGAGCACCCCTTTAATCCTAAAATGACAAATGGGACCTACGGTCTCATGGACTTAACGGGCACACGCATGCGGCAGCCATCCTAAGTCCACAAGACCAAAAGTGCATATGAAGTGTTCCATTTGGGACAGGGCTTAAGTGTGTTGATATCACCTACAACAAGGGTCTTCAACCGGGGGTCCACAGCGGTACTGCAGGGGGTCTGTCAATTAATGTTTGATCACAAATCACAAATCTTGGCGAAACAGATTTAAGGGGTCCTTGCCCTGAAAAACGTTGATGACCCCTGATCTACAGTATAGTATTTACTCATGAGCATTTTATGGCCATGACTAATTTTGCATTTCTTGTAATGGATTTTTCAGACAACTAACTACTGTATTAAAAGGAAAGATTATGACTTGAAAGTCACCACTAATGATTTATGAACTGCTAATTAGTTATATGTTATGGATGAACCGCTACATGTGTTCAATGTCAATAAATCACACACATTGAGGAATGCATTCCAGTTAGATACAAGCTCTTCACTAGATGAGCGCACATACTATTTTGAGACAATGTAGTCATTTGTAGCATACATAATCATCTCTGACATGCTCTGAGATCCATCAGGCAGGCTTCAGTCCTGACTCATGGCTATTTCTGTGCCACTCAAACATACACAAACATAACCCAGAACTCTGCAGTGATGCAGGGCTATAAATGGATCATAGTAGATTGCTAGAAATTCTTCTGAACTTCCTCTGAGCACATACTATTGGGAATGTTTACTCCACTGCTGTTATTTCCGATTGCCCTAAGCGCTGAACCTGCTGCGCTGACCCTCCTCTTGTGATTCTGTTGGCTCATGTGCTCCCTCTACAGGATAAACTGTGCACTTACCTTTGATTACTTGTGTCATTAACTACTGAATTTGATCATGTATTGTCATATGAGTTTGAAGAACTTTTAAGATTACATTTGCCTCTGATTCCCCTTTAACTTAATTTCTCTTTTTTCTCACCCTATCCACCCGTTCACCTCTGACACGCTAACAGAGAGGTGTGAATGTTTTTGTGGCTAACTGTGAGACTGCTGACGTGTTTTGTGTCCCCAACAACCTTTTTATAAGAAGAAATAGAAATATTACAGGTACTACATGTTTTTCCCTTCTCTAATCAAAATGTTTCAAGCAATATTCTTAGGAACAGCCTATTGTTTTAAGTGATAATCAGTTAGAGTGGTTTCATACGTCCTTCATTTTATTTTCCATCCTGTTAGTCATTTGTAATGTTCGTCTAACCAAAGCCATATCCTTAAAGGGGTCATGAACTGGCTTTTAGTATGAACATGAACATGCTCATGCTGCATGCTCTTCTGTCCTTGTGAGTTTTGTGTGTAGGGCGTGGTGTTCGGATCCCAGCACTTCGGTCTAGTTTGGTTTCGGTTTTGTGTGGGATTCGGACATTTATGCTCCGTGTGTTTGACTTCTGCCGTGAGCGTACGGAATGAGCATTCGTTCATTCTCGTGCACTCTGTCTTGTCGTGTGAGCATGCGCTTATGTTCATGTTATGTTTTGTGTTGTGTAGCATGTGGCTGGTGTTTTTCACTGGCTGCGTGCTTTCATGTTGTCATGTTTTGTGTGAACATGCAGCTTATGAGATCTCATTAGCTGCATGTTCATGTCACATTTGGTGTGAGCACATGGCTTGTGTTTCTTTGTGTCATGTGCTCTCATGTCTATTGTCTAACCCCGCCCACCTTGTTTCCTGATTATTAATTAATTTGCCCCACCTGTCTTCCCTCTTTAGTTTGCTCCCTATTAATTCTTCTTGTGTTTGCAGTCCTGTGCTGGATCGTCCTCAACTGTTACCTGTCGAACATGCCTTGTGTTTCCCTTCTCCTTGCGTCAAGTCGTGTCACGCCAAGTCTAAATCAAGTCTTGTTTTTCCCCCTCGGGGTAGTTTTTGTTTATCTTGTTTTATTTTATTATTATTAATAAAAACACATTTATCTGCATTATTAAGTCCTCGCTTCTTCCCTTCACCCAACCCTGACAGTAGGCCTATGTTATTTATTTATGTTATGTGTGAATGGGTGGGTGGGACTACATAATTAGGCGTTCTACTTCTACTGTTGAGGTGGCTTTTCGCTGCTCTCTGACGTCACGGGAAGCAAATTTGCAGATCTCTTTTTTGATGAGCCAGCTGTCAATAAAAGCTTTTCTTTGAAGTTTTCAGCTCTGAAACTTAAGCTCAAGGGAAAGTTGATTTCTCAATTCATGACCCCTTTAATGACATCATCATCCAGGATGTGACATCATTTTGGTGGGAAAACAACAACACAATGACAATCAGTAAATATTAGCAATGGATTTGATGTGTCTTGTTTTGTGTGACGGGGGTGGATTTACAATCCTCTTCTTTAATGAATTGGAAATCATAGTTTTCTTAAACCAGTGAATCTATTCTGGTAGGCCTATATATATATATATGTTGCAGGCAATGTCTGTATTTGGTATCTGAGAGGTGACAGAGGGTCTGACCCATGTCAGGAATGCAGTAACAGTGTTGACTCGTTTAGCCCGGCTTTCAGAGAATAAATATGTCTTGTTGAGTAATTAATTAATTTGCTCAAATTGTGTGGAAAGAGAGTTGTCAATTTAAAGCTTCATGAGACATGTAAAAGATAACTGTGTCTTAGGTTGCATTGCATGTATCCACTAACACATATGCATACTTAGTGTGTGTAATTCTTTTAGGATTTATAGCACAATGATAGTGAATCATGAGTAGAAGTTTGTATCAGTGCTCTGTGTGGATATTTTCATGTTCTGTTCCAGTGAAGTCCTGACAGAAACTTAGCCTTGAATGGAAAAGATATCAACTATGTTTTATCTAATTGTGCTTGCAGGGGTTGTTTATTATTTTTAGAGGAATAGTCTCCAGGAGAGTTCAACAGCGGCCCAGATGAGAAGATTCCTTCCGGAATTTATGATTCACCTGTGTACCAAAGATTCTTACGTATAGAACAAAGTGTGTCAAAGATAATGTCTTTAAATGACCTCATTTGCGTAAAGAACAGAATACCATGTTCGGATGCTGATATCTGTACAATTACCCTATCCAAACCTGTAGAAATTATGTAAACTGATTATCCATCTGGCTAGAAGTACTGTAGGCCTATCCTAAGTTAGTTTGAGGCTGGATCCTCTTACTTATATTTCTACAGCCTATGGAAGTGTGGAGAATTTTGTCTTCAGTAAACTCTTTGTCAACTGATTGAACTTCAACTTTGACTCCTGGACTTCAGTGAGCATATTGGTCTCTTTATATGGTTTAACTGTAATTCCCCTATGTGTTATTAGTTGGTTTGCCTCATATGATATCAACATTTCAACAACAACCATCTAAAGAAAAATGATTAAAACAAACTTAATTTGTCCCACTATTGACTATTGAGCAAGTTTAAATGTTTTAGCTTGATAAAAGCATATCTTTTATAGCCTACCCTTTTAAATTACCTACAGTATAAAAAAGTTTGTCAAAACAAACTTTGAAGTTGGCTTGAGAAGTTTAAAGAAGTTTTAAAAGCTTGAAGTTTGAAATAATTTGAAGTTTAAAGTAGTTTTAAAGGTGCAGTGTGTATTTATGAGGATCTATTGACAGAAATGCAATATAGCATACATAACTATGTTTTCAGTGGTGTATAAAGACCTTACGTAATGAAATGTTATGTTTTTATTACCTTAAAATGAGCCATTTCTATCTCCATACACCATGGGTCCCCTTACAGTGAAATTGCCATTTTGCACCGTCATGTTTCTACGGTAGCCCTAAACGGACAAACTGCTCTACAGAGCGCTAGCTACTCTCTGCTCTCTCTGACGACAACATTTTTGTCCTGTGTCGCCCCCTGTAGCTTCTCTATGTGCCGAAAGGGAGGGGTGAGTGGTGGGTGATTGCAATTCACAACTTCACTGCTAGATGCCGCTAAAATTCACACACTGCACCTTTAAAGCTTAAAGTTTTGCATACAGTCTATGATAGATAAATGATGTGAAATCTATAAATCGCAAATGATCTTGAAATTGTGCACAGTTGAATGGGTTCAGATCTCTGCCTTATAAACACCCCCTAATTAATATCATTAGTTTGTTTTTTCTGAATCACACATACGCACATTTGAGAAATGATCTTAGATCAAATGGACGGTTTCTACGCAACATTTTATAAATCGTGCCCCTGTTTTCAGTTTTCAGTGACATTAGCAAGGTTATTTTCAAAGGAACTGGCTCTAGATGGAAGAGTTTCTGTGGTGTAAAATAGAGCTAATACAACAGTGTCCCAGAAGCAGTGAAGTGGAGAGAGTTTTGGCTATTTCATGTTTAAGGAAATGGATGTGACCTTCAGTAGAATTGGGGTTGGCAACTTCAGCAAAGGAAAATAAGTGACAGTCTTGGTTCTTTATATGAAAATATGTATGAGTATGAGGGACACTCAAAATATTAGTGTACCATATGGTGTGTCATTTCTGGGTATAAACAAAAGTTTATAACCTTGTATCCAAATATCCTTGGTTTGATTAAAAAGATGAGAGGCCACTTATACAAATTAAACAAGATAAAACAGACCATGGAATCACATAATAACAACAACCTTCAATTACATTATCAAAATAAAATATCCAATATTCTTTGCTTTCTATTAAACACTAACTCGGATTATGATTTATACGGAACAGTCGGCAACCCTATAGGATATATTTAAAGAGCCATATAATTAACAAGGAAGGAATTCAATCATTGCTGGCACTGCATCTCTGTATAAAGTGTGTGTTTGTGTGAAGAACAAAGACTCCAGTGAAAACACTTTCCTGGTTATTAACAATCTCTGATACTTGATATTTAACAAAAATAGAGGAAAACTGCAGATTTGTTTTAATGGTTTCATAATTACCGCCAGAATTGGGGCTGTTTGGTTGTCATAGCAACTGGGTCTTGCAGCTTTGCAGGTGTTTTGTGTTGTTCTGAATTCTGGTTCTGTTCTGTTCTACAGCGGGCCATTGAAAACAAGACCCACCCATCAGGGTGTTTGTGTTCAGGCCCTGGGGCTCTGCTCCACTGAAGCACAGGGTCATAATCTGATCTGGTATCAGATCCAGTCCAGTGAACTTTACACTGTGAGTTCATGTGACTGGAATGCAATAATCCATCTATTCAGAAGTGTGTTGTGTTCTTGTCATGACAGTCCAAAATTTGAAACCTGGAGAGGAAACCTGTTCTTAAAGCTACACTATGTTGGTTTCTATTCAAATTTAAATGGTTAGTTGTCACAGGTGGCTGTATCAAAGAAGAGCACGATGAAGGATAACTCCAGGAAATAGTCTTTTAATCCAAATACTTAGGAAGCAAGCAGGAGAAACTCGGAAAAAAACACTTTATAGAGGACAAAGAACTGAAAAAAAACAGGGAGTATAAATACACAGACTAAATGAGATAATTAATTGAACAACATGTCAACAGAATGATTTATCAATCAAAGGAACAAACTGGCACACACTAGGAACCCCTAGTTAATGACTACATTTTAAAATGCCTTCAATTAAAATGATAAATAATAAATAAAGTTACCACCCAACTTTTTATTCACTCTCCAAAGCCAAGTTTTTATCTGCATTTGGAACTGGCAGAGTATTCATTTTGGACTCAGATTGCCAGTCAGAAGCCAATACAACAAGTTAATTGCATAAGAATTATTATATCTCTCAAAGCAAGAGTTCCTGAGGATAGAGAAACAAAGATGATCTACTGTTTTTGTTAAGATCATTCTTTAAATATTAATGTTGAAAACTGAATACAAACATTATGGCAATGCTCTGTAGAGAAAATATTATAAATCAGTGCAAGTGAGTGTATATTAGGTGAATAAAACTTGAGATGAGTTATGCAAAAACTTAAAGTTGTTTTAAGAGTTATGCAAAGGCCCTTAAGGTTGACCGTGAGCCTGAGAGTTAGAGTCTGTATGTGTTTGTGTGATTGACAAGTGCAGAGAGCACTTAGAAAAAGTAATTCAGTTTTTATTAAAAATCCACATTGTTGAATATGCAGACAAAGGCTCAAAGTCAATTTCTGAAGTGGTTTCTCAAGTCATCACTGTGCATTAAGTGGCTCTAAAGGTTTTTGGATTGGCTTGTGCAAATCATTACATTGCACTAAAAGAGTATTTATTGTGTGCATTAATTAGCATAAAATCTTTAAATACTAAGAGTCTTAAAAGTCTTTAAACTTGCATGGCATATAGCATATAAATGTTGTGTTCTATTACGTTCTAAATTCTCATTCTGCAATATTTTACCCTCATTAACACTACAAAAATGCTTTAAAACTTGTACCTATTTTTTTTAAGCTTCAGCAGTAATTGTGTGGGTAGCACTTTATTTTATTTTACTTTAATTTTTTTTACAGTACTGTTCCCTGTGTACATACTATGTACTTATTATAGTAATTGCAGTAACTGTGTAATAACTAGGTACTAACCCTCAGTGGCGTAACTTTGTTTTAAAAATGGTGTGGGACAGGTGTGTGTATGGGGGAGGGGGTATATCTGAAATAGCATTGCTAATACAATGTTATATCAGATGTAAAATATGTACAATAACAATTGCAGAAAAAAATTATATTAAGATGTCCAGAAATCAATTTCAATAGTTCATTGGGTTTAATTTATCCATATAGAACTCATGTTTAATTCTTGCATCTAAACACAATATTTCGTTAGTGGCAAGATTTTTCACGTGAATAAATGCATAGATTCGCAAACTTTGCTTGTATTCCCTAATGGTCTAGTTCTCTAATGGTCTTTTGTTAAGCCTGTCAGAGGTTCTTTCTTATCAAAACCATATATCATTAGTGGTTATATATCAAGAGCAGGGACAGTTTTTTGTGCATTTTGTTTTGTGATTTCACAGGAACAAATAGAAAGTCTCCGTAACGGCGTTAAGCCATAGATTAAAGCGTTTATCCGTGTGAAGCAAGCCACAAGAGAAATCCGCGGCAACGTGCGCCAGATTGCCTCTTATTTAACAAACTCTGCTAGTTAACTGGATATGTTTTGTTTGTATTAGGTAGGTTCATCCGTGCAGCAAGATGTTTCAAAAAGTGGTGGGGACAATATCAAACCTGGCAAAAATTGGTGGGTACATGTCCCACCCATCCCACCTGCAAATTACCCTGAACCTACCCCTAAACCTAACCTTAACCCATGTACTTACCTTATATTAAATACTTTTTTAGGTTAGTACACGTAAGCACACGTACTGTGAAGTGCAACCATTGTGTGTTCCTTATTCTCCTACCCTACAACAATCAATACAAAAGATTCCAAGATAAAATATGAACATCTTTAAAACCTCCACAACAATCACTGATACATATAATCTCTCACACATGGAAACACATGTGCTGAGGTGCAAGCACAGTACTCAGCTGATATGAACGCTCTGAATAGGCCATTCATCTTGGTGACATGCACACACATGGATTCTGCAGCTATGAAAACACCATCAACATGTCTGTCTGTGTCTGCATATGCAATCTGTCAATGTTTGGTTTTTTAAGAGTCTGTTAACCAGAAGAATTTGATCGGACTTTACAGCACTTTCTGGCTTGGTTTCTACTTTTAAATCTATCCAAAGATTTATCAAAACTCCATAACACTCCTTACAAGCAAGAGGTCCAAAGAAAGACATATAATAAGTTAGTAGAAAACTGTCCAATCACACAGACAAACAAATATACCTTGACACGTAAAAACACACATGATGATAATACGTATTTTGGCCACCTGTCTCTTTGGATCTCAAACAAAGTGTTCCTAAGATTTCACAGTGTAACATACACTCACCTAAAGGATTATTAGGAACACCTGTTCAATTTCTCATTAATGCAATTATCTAATCAACCAATCACATGGCAGTTGCTTCAATGCATTTAGGGGTGTGGTCCTGGTCAAGACAATCTCCTGAACTCCAAACTGAATGTCAGAATGGGAAAGAAAGGTGATTTAAGCAATTTTGAGCGTGGCATGGTGTTGGTGCCAGACGGGCCGGGCTGAGTATTTCACAGTCTGCTCAGTTACTGGGATTTTCACGCACAACCATTTCTAGAGTTTACAAAGAATGGTGTGAAAAGGGAAAAACATCCAGTATGCGGCAGTCCTGTGGGCGAAAATGCCTTGTTGATGCTAGAGGTCAGAGGAGAATGGGCCGACTGATTCAAGCTGATAGAAGAGCAACTTTGACTGAAATAACCACTCGTTACAACCGAGGTATGCAGCAAAGCATTTGTGAAGCCACAACACGCACAACCTTGAGGAGGATGGGCTACAACAGCAGAAGACCCCACCGGGTACCACTCATCTCCACTACAAATAGGAAAAAGAGGCTACAATTTGCACAAGCTCACCAAAATTGGACCGTTGAAGACTGGAAAAATGTTGCCTGGTCTGATGAGTCTCGATTTCTGTTAAGACATTCAGATGGTAGAGTCAGAATTTGGCGTAAACAGAATGAGAACATGGATCCATCATGCCTTGTTACCACTGTGCAGGCTGGTGGTGGTGGTGTAATGGTGTGGGGGATGTTTTCTTGGCACAATTTAGGCCCCTTAGTGCCAATTGGGCATCGTTTAAATGCCACGGCCTACCTGAGCATTGTTTCTGACCATGTCCATCCCTTTATGACCACCATGTACCCATCCTCTGATGGCTACTTCCAGCAGGATAATGCACCATGTCACAAAGCTCGAATCATTTCAAATTGGTTTCTTGAACATGACAATGAGTTCACTGTACTAAAATGGCTCCCACAGTCACCAGATCTTAACCCAATAGAGCATCTTTGGGATGTGGTGGAACGGGAGCTTCGTGCCCTGGATGTGCATCCCACAAATCTCCATCAACTGCAAGATGCTATCCTATCAATATGGGCCAACATTTCTAAAGAATGCTTTCAGCACCTTGTTGAATCAATGCCACGTAGAATTAAGGCAGTTCTGAAGGCGAAAGGGGGTCAAACACAGTATTAGTATGGTGTTCCTAATACTCCTTTAGGTGAGTGTATGCTCCAATGCAGTCACCAAAACAGTTTTCAATATGACAGTGGTTTCCCTGTCAAGGGCCTTGTTGATATAGACAAACCCTGTGAGCATCAACCGTGAACTTCCAGTCTGGAGACCATCAGCGGAAGCTATGCTAACAGAAACATTAGTCTTCCCTTTCCTTTGGGAGTGCTGGACACCATGACAAACCTACAAGTGATCTTTGCCTTTGGCCTCATCTGACAGCCTCCAAATGCTTTTAAACGTGTCTATTTCCAGAGCTCTTGTGGGCTGTTGGTCTGAAGGCTAACTTAAAAGCAGGGGTGGCTTTATTCAACTACGTGAGCCAAAAACAATCCCACACTAAGGTTGCGGGGATGCTCAATACTGTACTTACCATCTCAAAATATTCATTAAGGTTTCACAGTGGCCCTCCATTACAAACACACGGCTTCCAAAGTGTTCATCTAAAGTCCTATATTTAGCCTTCTAGTAGATATATAGTGCAGAGGACTGTATTTATAGCTGTGATCTGGTTCTGTGCTCAGGGCTGGAGGCCAAACACATGAACTGATACTGATTTAGGATCAGGATCCTTTATGTGGCTATTATGGAAACTGATTTTAGATCATAAATTTACCCTAAAAGATATAGAACTCAAACAGACGTGTTGATGAGTTTTGCTATAGGTAGAGCACTTCAGGTTTAGCCTCTAAGCAGTTGGACTTCTGGATTTAGTTTAACAGGGGTACATGTGAGGAAGAGAAACAAACAAAGGGCCAAACAAAAAACAGATCTTGTTTCATAGCGGAGAGTAAGGATTTATAACTCTAATCTCTATGTATAACTGCAGATGTTGTGTGTGAGAGAGCGATAGAAAATATTTTTTTCCTTAGCTTATATCACGATTCTGTAATCTTACACCATAACAATGATGACATCTATTGTATTGTGTATCTGTAGTGTCACAGAACACTGAGGTTTTAAAAAAACAGGTTACCAAAACTGAACATTGTATCGTCATTTATTCACCCTTATGTCATTAAAAAACAAAAGAATATATTTTGAAAAATGTTTCAATTTATTTATTTTTTCTCCAAAAAACTAAAAGTCAATGGGGTCCAAAACAACATTTTTATTGTATGGACAAAATGCCCTACCTGCTTGTCAACGTATGTATTTTCATACCTCCATGCACCTGCTCGCGCAGACATCACGCGCCATCAGCGCATTTAATGCAGACATCAGCCACTGAGCACCGCAACCGAAACAGCAGGTGCCTTTTACAGTTCCTCCTGAACCAAAACAATGATCTTATGCTGCGTTCACGCCATAACTACTGTCATTTGAAAGAGATGGAAACCCGTGATGTTATACCCGGAGCGGGTTGTTACTCAAATTTGTATCAATGGCAACACTATCAAAGCCAAAATGAATCTGCAGCAGTCAGATGAAGTTGAATATGCAGTTCATTTGAATATGTGAATATGTGCTGAACACTTTTCTCTCAATAACAAAATGTACTCACAACAAAAATGACAGTGGTGAGAAGTAGCAGTCAAAGGCACAGTATGCAAGTTTCGCCACTAGAGGTCGCTTATTCAAAACAAAGGCGTAGCTTGATGACGCTGTGAATTAGTGTGGGATCATGGGAGCTTTTATTCTGTTTATGCTGTAGTCGCCGCTTCCACTCTTTTTGCTGCATATGTGGGGTAACGCAGTGCTGTTTTACATTGTTAAAACAATCATACTAAATACATTTGATTGTGTAAATACTAAATACATATTATATTAAAGTGTCTTTGGTGTTTCCATGGTTTCTACGGATATCAAGGGTAGTGCGGATATGACGTCATTGACAGGCGACGCAATAATAATACTTAAGTATTATTTCAGAATATATTATTTCTATAATAAGCGCCAATATGTAAATTAGTAAAAGGATATGTTAAAGTGTTGGCCTACTTCTTTTTCACAGGGGTATGTATCATTTTTACACTGCATACTAAATACTGGGGGGCCATTCTCATAGAAAATCAGTTTCAGGCCAAGACAATATAAGGAAATTAGACTTTTTAATTTTGTACCCCCTCCAGATTGTTGCCATGGATGCCAACCATGCTGGATTATTCAAACTCTATCAGCATTAGTAATCATCTTTGAGAAATAGATTTTATGCTCATTCTGCTGACAATAAAACATATTGCCTCTGTGAATCTGCAAGACCTCTGTTGTTTCTGTGGTCTTTGGTGACTCAGTTTGATCCGTTTAGTCAGAAGCTGTAATTGGATTTGACAGGAAATGGCATAGGAAATGGCCTAGATGTGGTTTAATACACCCGCTTGCTATTTATCAATAGTTAAATAGATATAAAAACCTGTTGCGTATCCAGTTGCCCTCTGGAAAGTTGAGCGGTCTGTTTATCAGCCAGCAGATACCTCATGTTTGAGCACTCCAAGAGAAGTGTCATGAGATAGTGACAACAGAGAGAGAAATGACACAGGAGAGAAGTCCATCACTTGTACAGGTAAGAATGTACATGGTAGGTTTTCCACAAGCTGTGTGTGTCTTAGTTCTGGAGCAGATGCATGGCCATCATGGAGTTGTCATGGAGTTACACTGCCATCAAGTGTTGCTGTTTGGAGCTGCATTAAAATATACAAACTCAAGTGATTCTGTGCAAACCCACAAAGTGGAAACATTTCTCCAACATCCCTCTGTGGGATGTCAATAACCTCACAGATGGGCTCCCAGTCCTGCTGTAAGGAAATGCCTTTAGTTTGATTCTGCTCTAGAAAACTCACGGTGTATTAGTCTGTGTATGTCTGATTGAGTGAGGACAACTAAAGCATTTTAAAGAAAGTGCAATGAAACTAGTGTATTCACGTTTGCTAGTAGATCTGAGTTAGGAGCTTTCTTTACTGACGCTAAGGTCATGGTTCATTTCCAAGGGAATACAAGTTGGTCAGATCTACACCTTCAATGAATTACAAGTTGCTTACAGCATTTCCAAAATTAATGTATGAACGAGTTAATAAATATGTGAAAAATAAAGATATTAAAGAAACACATTTCTGGAGCAAGGATTTACAAGGATAAACATTTTGTGAGTTGTCACACTATGTTTACATTTATATATACACTTGTTCATACACTATATTGCCTAAAGTTTTGGGAAGCCTGTCAAACTTTAATGACATTCCATTCTTAATCCGTAGGGTTTAATATGGAGTTGACCCACCCTTTGCAGCTATAACAGCTTCAACTCTTCTGGGAAGGCTTTTCAGAAGGTTTAGGAGTGTGTTTATGGGTGTTTATTTTTAACCATTCTTCTAGAAGCGCAATTGTGAGGTCAGGCACTGATGTTGGACGAGAAGGCCTGGCTCGCAGTCTCCACTCTAATTCATCCCAAAGGTGTTCTATCGGGTTGAGGTCAGGACTCTGTGCAGGCCAGTCAAGTTCCTCCACACCAAACTCGCTCATCCATGTCTTTATGGACCTTGCTTTGTGCACTGGTGCGTATTCATGTTGGAACAGAAAGGAGCCATCCCCAAACTGTTCCCACAAATGTCTTGGTATGCTGAACCATTAAAAGTTCCTTACACTGGAACTAAGGGGCCAATCCAACCCCTGAAAACAACCCCATACCATAACCCCCCCTCCACCAAACTTTACACTTGGCACAATGCAGTCAGGCAAGTACCGTTCTCCTGGCAACCGCCAAACCCAGACTCATCCATCAGATTGCCAGATGAAAAAGCGTGATTCGTCACTCCAGAGAACACGTCTCCACTGCTCTAGAGTCCAGTGGCGGCGTGCTTTACACCACTGCATCCGACGCTTTGCATTGCACTTGGTGATGTAAGGCTTGGATGAGCTGCTCGGCCATGGAAACCCATTCCATGAAGCTCTCTACACACTGTTCTTGAGCTAATCTGAAGGCTACACAAAGTTTGGAGGTCTGTAGCTATTGACTCTGCAGAAATGTGATCACTTCTGCGCACTGTGCTTTTACGTGGCCTTTCACTTTGTGGCTGAGTTGCTGTTGTTCCCAATTGTTTCCACTTTGTTATAATACCACTAACAGTTGACCGTGGAATATTTAGTAGTGAGGAAATTTCACAAATGCACTTATTGCACAGGTGGCAACCTATCATGGTACCATGCTTGAATTCACTGAGCTCTTGAGAGTGACCCATTCTTTCACAAATGTTAGTAGAAGCAGTCTGCATGCCTAGGTGCTTGATTTTATACACCTTTGGTCATGGAAGTGTTTGGAACACCTGAATTCAATGATTTGAAGGGGTGTCCCAATACTTTTGGCAATATAGTGTATTTGTGCTATTGTTTGGACATAAATGAGAATTAAGAGTTATTAAATTGTTCTTCAAAATGCTAAGTATCACAATAAATGAGAAGATTGGCATCTCCTCAGGAATATTTCAGTAGCTGTGGAGCTTTTAAATGTTTTTGGAAATAAGGTTTAACCAGAGTATGCAACTTAATTAGGAAATGATGTGCATGTAAACATGGTCATTGTCTCACTCTGACTCACTCTCTTTCTCCTACTGGTTCTTTGCTGTGGTCAGTGTAAATGAAAGCTCATAATCTCTAACCTATAACAAGCAAAACCAAAACAATTTGATACATTCTCACAGATCTGAATCTAATGCTGGGAAAAATGGACCCCGAAACAAACCACAAACACTAAAATTAGTATCAGCAACCACAACATGGAGGCTTAGTGCCCTAAATTTAATAGGGCTGTTTATTGTGAGACCATAAAGCTTTTAAGTGCCTAGAATTGTCATCTGTAATACATGTTGTGTGTGGTTTGCTGTGACTAGAGCGAGAGCATTACCATTAAGATCCTTTGATTCTTTAGTGTGGAAGACCAAAGTACAGCCAAGAACACGAATAAACAGAAATCCTACAAAAGACTAACTAACCGCCACTGTTTTGTGCTTTTTTAATAATAGCGGATTAGTCATGTGGTTTCTGTATGATTTTAGAAAAAACTTTTTTTCTGCAGTGTAGTGTTTAATATATTCATTTAAATGTGGTTAATTTCAATCAAATTTACAAGTGTTATTTAATCTGTGTGATGTAGCATGGTGAATGCTGAATGACATAGTCATTGAGTGTGTTTTGGCTTTTACTGCTAAACACTTTCATCAATAATTAAAAAACTCTTTACTACTGAAAAACATTGCTTATTTAAATCACTCTTGCTTACACTTTTGCCATGAAGGCTGTGTGATTTAGAGTAGAGACTTAAAGTGCCACTATTATGCTATTTTAAAGTTTCCTAATTTAGTTTTGGATGTCTCCTACAACAGGTTTACATGCATCAAAGGTCAAAAACACTTTAATTTTCTCATAATATACACTGAGAATCATTTAAAAAATGTGACGTGCAAACGACTCGTCGGATGAGTCAGTCTCTCTATATCCTTCCTTTCCACAAGCTACTCTGCTCTGATTGGCCAGACGGCCCAGTCTGTTGTGATTGGTCTACCACTTACAGTGCTTTTCGGAAGCTAAACGGCCATTACCATAACTGTGCAGAGGCTTTCTATAAAGCTCAGCGATTGTACACACTGTAAAGACAGTAACGATGACATAGATTTTACCATATCAATCCGAGCGCAAGTCCGTGATAAAACACTGGAAGAACTAGTTATTCAACCTGAACCTCCATCGCAAGGACAAATTGAGCAGGACGTTTCTCAGTGATACACTACTCATTATGACATTTTGCAACTCTAATTCCTCACCATCAGCATTAATAAGTTTATGTCCATCAACAAACCCATGTGTATATTTCATATGCGGGAACTATATCAATAACAGCGCATACATTAGCCGAGCACTAATGTGAGTGACTGATGGAACATTAAGGTCTGCAAAACAAATCTTGCTCCATCCTTTATCTTTACACAAAGTAGTATGAACAACAGAAAATCTGCATTAATAGACACAGTTTTAGGTAATAGTGGCCCACAGCTGATGAGCAGAAGTATTTCAGTAAGACAGTAATAACGTCAGTCAGTCGGTTAGCCGGAAACGTACACAATATAAAGCACAAAAAACACCCGTTAGAAAATATATACGTCAATAATTAACTTACAGGTAGTAATTCTGAGGAGCTTGTCCAAATAAACTGGTACTGACTCATCTGACTCATTTCAAGAGCAAGCGTTTTGTGAATCCTGTGTTACAACATAGGCAGGCATTATGCAAATGTGTTTTCTAGTGACGTAGAACCGTCACACAGTGAGATTAAAATTACAGATGACTCGTTTAGGCGGTTCAGAGTCAATTCTTTCTTTTGGGAGACAATACGTTTATTTATTGTGCATTTTCGACTTTACAACTTTGCAGAACATTTACATTCTCAGATAGCTATAATACACACTGCATGAAAGGGAATATTCGAAAAAGCATAATAGGGGCACTTTAAATAGGAAGCCAGGCTACACATTTTAGAGAGCAGATTCTCAACATCAGTTAATTTTATTTTGCGCAATGCATACATGCTCCAATCTAAAATGCTTTTGCGAATCTTGCAGAGAATACCTGAATGTTATTTAACCTACTATATTTGCCAGAATGTGCAGTAATAGAGTATTATGCATAGAATACTGTATTAAATGCAATGCTCTTAACTCGACCAACTTTTTCCAGTATGATTTCATTACTAGATATGACTAGAAAACATTTTTAACACAAAACTGGGTTAAAAATGCAAAATAACTTACTAAATTACTAGTAATCATATACTACTGTTTGAAATTGTGGAATAGTGCCTTCTGTTTCATTTACTATTTCAAAAAAATAGTAGTCAGTGTACAGTGTATAATGTGCAGTATTCAAGCCGTAAGTTAGTACTCCATTATGAACATAGACCTTTTCTGTCTACATTTCAGTACACAAGTTATAATTATTGTTGTATGTGTTTAATTTTGAACAGTGCTATTGCAGCTGGCTCACAGAGTGGTCAGTGGCTCTGACTGTGGATTTATGAATGTGATGTCTGCACCACCTAATCAATGACCTCATTCAACACTACATCTTAATCTGTACCCATATTCAGTAAAAAATAAAATTAAAAAATCACCATCCTCTGTGTATGAACTGTATTTTTAAGAAATGTAATTGGTATTGGAGTGGGATTTGGAGTGCACTATAACAGAGCATTGTCCTCTGCTTTCCGTGCAAGGATCAAATCAGCCTGTTCACTAAAAAGTCTCTAGAGCTCTATGAAATAGAGAGACTCACACCTGGACAAACCCGCACCCTCCCCACTGCAGCATGGCTTGCTAACGCACCACTGTTTTTCCCATCATCATAATTCTCCATATGTTTCTTATATGCGAGGGGCCAGTGCTCACTGCTATCATGAGCAACAAGTTTTGTTTGGTCAGTGGCTCTATGTTGGGTTACCTACCTCGACGTGCACTGCTGACTGCTCATATGTCCCAAAAAAAATCATTTAGAGCTACCCACAATTGTCTATGTTTCTCTTTGACTGTATATTTTATTTTATTTTACATATATAGTGAGGTCCAAAAATCTGAGACCACATTAAAGTCTTTTTATTTTTATTTAAACCTGGATATTAACAGTTTAACATAAATTCATGTTAAGTTTAAGGGCCCTATTTTAACAATCTAAGCACATGGTCTAAAGCGCACAGCGCAAGTGCACTCAGGGGGTGTCCGAATCCACTTTTGCTAGTTTAATGATGGGAAAAATGGTCAGCGCACCCGGCACAAGGTCTAAAAGAGTTGTCCCTAGTCTCTTAATGAGTAGGTGTGTTTTGGGCGTAACGTGCAATAAACCATTCAGAGTCTCATCTCCCATTCCCTTTAAAGCCAGTTGCGCTTGCACCATGGAGGATTCACTATTTACATGGCGGAATTTGAGAGCGGAAAGACTGAACGCTTCTCCAGAGAGCAATCCTTTAATTTTTCATATTTAAAAATGTTTGTGTGCTGCTGCGTATCCCTGTGTGTGTAATAAGCAGACTGTATGCATGTTGTGGACCCGCCTATAGGCGCATATTACTAACATGCCCTTTAAATAACACAAAGAATACTGTGCAATTGACTTTAGACCCGGTTTTTGTTGGTCAATGGCGCAGTCTATTTCAGTCGGCAAAAAATAGCAACGTGCCTGAACACATCCCATGGGCGCACAAATGGCTGCAAATGCATTTGCCATTTAAACAACATGGCGCAGGACGTGAAAATGATAACTGCGTCGGGCTGAAACTAGCAAAAAAACACTTGCGTCGCACCGCCCTTAATTTTATATTTTGCAATATGAATTTGCAAAAATGAGAGATGAATACTGTTGTTTAATTCTATGTGCTCTTCTGTTAAAATCTAAGTATGTTAATTTAATAAAATCATCACAATTAATCTCATTAATATATACAACCATATGATTTCCCCCCTTTTTAAAATGCAAAACAACAAAATAATACTGTTAAAATATTTGTGTTAAAAACACAAATTTGCAATGCTAAAAAAGTCAATTTTGTATAATCTTTTCTTTTCTTTCAGATTTTCAGCGGGCCCCCTGTTGTAGCCCCCTGGGGACCTAAAAACCTCTGGTCTAAAGCACTACACATGTAGTTTTCCCATTGAAGCATGCCCTGCTCATGAGGTATACATGGACATATTTTTACGAATGTAAATGTGTTACGAAACATTACTATTGCACCATTTTGACCTTTTTAACGATGTGTAAACAACAGGCTTGTGAGAAACATGACCCCTTGTCCCGTTTCACTATGTGGCACAAAATTTAGCCCACTTTTAATCCAAAATGTTTATTTACTGATTTCCCAACTATGGTTCAGGAACTTTTTTTTTTACCTTTTTGCCTTTTTTCTAATTTGAAGCCAAGCGTCTTTCACCATATTCCCTTCTTTTGAGTGAGGAACTGGGAACTTTGAGGTGTGACAAATGGAAAGAAGAAACATTCCTATAAAAGTCACGGCCCTGTGACAGATCTCTTTTTCTGTTACAGCCCCTTTTCAAGTTAATAGAAACCGTCCAGCCTCAAAGCTCTTCAGCACATGAGCAACTGGATGGCCATTTCCAGAAAAAAGGTGGCTAAATGAACACTAAAGCCTTGTGAAAACTAGCAGATGTGAAATGACTACAAAACTGAGGACTGAGGAAGTTTGACCATGAAGACCAGAGTGTGACCAAATATCTGAAAGATATTGACCTTTGTTGAGAAGAAATAAGATAATGCGCCCATGTCTTGTGTCTCGGTGGAGGGGGTTGGACCATGACATCGCTGGACCGGACAGTTGTAATGTCACGGCTAGTTGGGATGTTGTTCACTGGGACAACTTGTCTTGCATTATTAATGTAAGCTAAGATGTCTTGGCTGATGTTTGATATAACCTCATGACCTCATGGTTGTCAATTCTCCTGTTAGTCATATACTGTAGTTCAGTGGTCATTCAGTACAACTGCACCAGATGGGTTTAACAGGCCTGGAGCTGGAGGGACTTCAATGTGTTCAATGTGTTTGTGGGAATATGTATTTGCAATCCAGCTACACATTACCTCAGTCAGGAATAGTATGCCAAGACATAGGTAACACTCAAAAGTGTCTCATAAATGTCTCTCGCTATACTATGGGACAGAGCCCAGTACATTATACATCTGTACAGGTCTGTGCAGATTTAAATACATTAATATAATTTAATACATTTAATAGCCTTGTGGGCAACGGCTCGCAGTTATTTCAATGATCCGATCCCAGCCCCTTTCTCTCTCACGCACCTCCTGTCTGAAATAGTTAGCATTTTGGTGGACAACTTGAACAACATTTTTATATTTAATATTTTTCAGTATATTCTATTAACTTAAATGTAAAAACATCTCATAACGTTTTACGTAAATGAAGCCAACCCCTTGGTTCTCACATCGCACAACTTCATAACACACAAAAACATTCACATTATTTCATTTTTATTTATATATATATATATAAAATTTGATTTTTTTTTCTCTTCTGCTCTTGTCCTCTTTTTGGCCCTGTAACATTCTGACATTACAACCCCCCCTCCCCCCCTTTTCTCTCCTCCCTTCATGATTTTTATATCTCTTGTGATTTATATTATGAGGTGCAGTCACCTGTAACCCCGTCTGTGTGTCTAGTGATATATGAATGTGTTAACGCTGGACGGTGAGGTTCAGCCCAGTTTTCAGACTCCCA
The DNA here is from genome assembly GCA_039654625.1 of Rhinogobio ventralis. Classification (NCBI taxonomy): domain Eukaryota; kingdom Metazoa; phylum Chordata; class Actinopteri; order Cypriniformes; family Gobionidae; genus Rhinogobio; species Rhinogobio ventralis. Next base: position 6,285,569 of record CM077210.1, on the reverse strand, counting down.
TAATGGCCAGCCAGAACACAACTCACTCAACACAGCTCACAAAACACTACCGAGACACATCAAATGCCCCTTTGAGAGTGGGAGATCATGTAGAAATAGAGAGAGTTAGGTAGAGTGCTAAGTTGAATTAAACATTGAACGAGTTCAGAAAATGCTTTAATATGATATAATATTATAATTATGGGATATGAGAGGGACTATCCATCATAAGTATCAATGATATCATACAATTGTATTCTCATGCTGGCCAGAGAGGCCCATCGCATTAGGAAGAAGTATGTTGTCAAACCAAATCTGAGAGAAAATGTGTGTGAAAACTGTAAAACGTTCTATGGCTGAGAAGCCACTCTAAAGGCAGGAAATGTGTCTCAAGTGGCCATTAGCTTGTGTTTTAAGAGGTGACTGTAGATCTTTAAAGACTTTGATGCTCTGAATGCTGCACTTGGCCTCACTTGGATCTGAACTGGTTTATCACATGCTGAACCACAAACATCCAACCTCCCAGCTTCAAACGGCGTTCACTGTTACCAACACCACTGGCCAGCCATACACCACAGCTAACCTGTTACACAGGCTTCAATTATGAGCTCATGCTGACCTTTGAGCATCTCACAGAATCAAACATTAAATGTAATATGCCTATTTTTGCATTATTTATATTTTAAATTATAGCCTATGTTGTGGAAAACTGAATGAGTTCATAATATTTCTCTATGGCTTTTGTATATAAGGCAGGTTAAAATAATCAAAGAGAAAGAACAGATTGGATGTCATTTAAGCTGTTCTAGTTATTTTTGCTTAGTCGTGTTTTTCTGGTTGTTATTGGGACTTTGGTTTGCACAATAAGTTGCACAAATGTTACATATTTCAGACTCTTGTAGCCTTTATATACCGCCTTGAAAGAATAGGGACATTTTTAATACGTTAAACAATGTATGATTTAAAAAATTGTCTGATTAATCTAAAAATGGGTTATTGGAATTTGTCGACCACTATATTTGCAGCCTGGTCTTATTGTTAATACATAGGTATTAATACGTAACTTTCAAAGACACAAAACATACTTTTTTTGTACATTTGGATAGATGCTAAAACGTACAATATGGATGTATTGGCAACATTTAAACGTAGCATTATTACGTTTTTACGGCTAATGTTAAATATTTACGAATCTTTTATATCGTAAAGTTATCTGTATAATTTCCCTTTTATCATTTTATAGATAAATGTAAGATCCCTTAACTGTACTCCCAAACCTAAACATACCTATTTTATACAGAATTTTTAAAAGAATAAAATGTAAAGGACAGAGATGTGTAGTAAAATTATCATTTTAGTAACAATATAGCATTAAAAATATACACTCACCTAAAGGATTATTAGGAACACCTGTTCAATTTCTCATTAATGCAATTATCTAATCAACCAATCACATGGCAGTTGCTTCAATGCATTTAGGGGTGTGGTCCTGGTCAAGACAATCTCCTGAACTCCAAACTGAATGTCAGAATGGGAAAGAAAGGTGATTTAAGCAATTTTGAGCGTGGCATGGTTGTTGGTGCCAGACGGGCCGGTCTGAGTATTTCACAATCTGCTCAGTTACTGGGATTTTCACGCACAACCATTTCTAGAGTTTACAAAGAATGGTGTGAAAAGGGAAAAACATCCAGTATGCGGCAGTCCTGTGGGCGAAAATGCCTTGTTGATGCTAGAGGTCAGAGGAGAATGGGCCGACTGATTCAAGCTGATAGAAGAGCAACTTTGACTGAAATAACCACTCGTTACAACCGAGGTATGCAGCAAAGCATTTGTGAAGCCACAACACGCACAACCTTGAGGCGGATGGGCTACAACAGCAGAAGACCCCACCGGGTACCACTCATCTCCACTACAAATAGGAAAAAGAGGCTACAATTTGCACGAGCTTACCAAAATTGTAAGTTGAAGACTGGAAAAATGTTGCCTGGTCTGATGAGTCTCGATTTCTGTTGAGACATTCAGATGGTAGAGTCAGAATTTGGCGTAAACAGAATGAGAACATGGATCCATCATGCCTTGTTACCACTGTGCAGGCTGGTGGTGGTGGTGTAATGGTGTGGGGGATGTTTTCTTGGCACACTTTAGGCCCCTTAGTGCCAATTGGGCATCGTTTAAATGCCACGGCCTACCTGAGCATTGTTTCTGACCATGTCCATCCCTTTATGACCACCATGTACCCATTCTCTGATGGCTACTTCCAGCAGGATAATGCACCATGTCACAAAGCTCGAATCATTTCAAATTGGTTTCTTGAACATGACAATGAGTTCACTGTACTAAAATGGCCCCCACAGTCACCAGATCTCAACCCAATAGAGCATCTTTGGGATGTGGTGGAACGGGAGCTTCGTGCCCTGGATGTGCATCCCACAAATCTCCATCAACTGCAAGATGCTATCCTATCAATATGGGCCAACATTTCTAAAGAATGCTTTCAGCACCTTGTTGAATCAATGCCACGTAGAATTAAGGCAGTTCTGAAGGCGAAAGGGGGTCAAACACAGTATTAGTATGGTGTTCCTAATAATCCTTTAGGTGAGTGTATTTTGAGCCGCTAATCCTACTCCTACCCCTAAACCTACCCATAACCATTTCCTAAAACTACGTAGAGTTATAAAGAAAAACATAACAGACAGACAAGTGTAATCACAATAATTTATTCAAATGTACATCGACTGAAAACATGAAACGTTTTTTTTTGCCACACGCACCTTCGTGCTGAGCGCGGGATTTGCCATTTGTCGTCGCTGAGAATGGAAATGAAGATCGCTGGTTAAAGGGCTACATTTGGATCTGTTCCTCACAAACGTATAGATTCAAAAGATTTGGATTACAGCCAGTCTTTTGAGAGTTTATGTTGTGTTTAGGTGTATTTTATGGATCTACTGTCAGTCGCTATATAGGAGAAAACGCTTTTTGTGACTCATGACAAACAAACTAAATATTACAAAATGGTGAAACGATTAAAGAAATGTTATTCATTTTAAGGTTTTAAAGTGTAGTCTTTTTTAACATTATGTAATCCTCCGAAACGAGTTTGCAACAGAAGTCACAAACAGAGCGAAATGTTATTATTTCTTATTAAGTAGATGAGTAAACTGATAAATGCGACTGAAAACATGTCATTGATATGACAATTGAATACAATAGTCAAAACATTAACACCACGATTTTAATATTCATAATAGGAATACGTACAAATTTGTGAAGTTGATAAGTTGTTTATACGTAAATAATTTATGTTTTAGTCCTGTCAATACGCAAATATTTTACGTTTTAGTGCTGTCAATACATCAATATTATGTTTCAGGGTGTATGAACACAAATGTACATGTGGTAGAACTACACTTGTACGTAAAAATACAAACATATTCTCATGAGATCACGTTGATATTTGACATTTGATTACAGGCTGGTGCAGTGCTTTCATCACTTTTGCAGGAAGAGATGGGTAGATGGGTGCCCAATTAAACTGTTATATGCAGGGTAGTGGGAGGACATCCCTAAACACACTTTTATACTTTACCCCCCTCCTTCAACACAGTGTCGGGAGAGTAGAGTGAGTTACAGGTCCTTGCAGAGCTTACCTCCAGTGAACAAGCAGGAGGTCTCTGCGGTTACGTTCTCCTGCCTCTCAAACCACAGCACAACTGGATAAACATTCCACTGGATGTGTAACAGACCGTCCAGCCCTAATCAGCCCAGACATCACTGACCCACACCAAGCTTTTCCATCAGACCCCATAAAAGCATTTCACCCTAGTTTAACTCGACAGACCAGTTGGACGTTTGGGTGTAGGAATACTTTGGGCTGCTGTTTTCATCATGGAGATCCCAAACATTCATCCTGGAAGGGTATTTCTATGGCTCTTCAGGGAATAGACAGGAACACAAACAGAGAAGATAAAAGTGGAAGTTGCAGGCTGGCACATGGGTGAGTGTGATCACCTGAACAGCCCTCACCTAACTCAAGGGGAAGGATATATCTATAAACTCTGGATTGCGACATGTAACATTAAGAAATGTTCAACATTTTCAAACCGTTCCAGAATAAACTGTGGTTTGGAGCATCTAACGGCCACACTTCCCCACATCTCTTTGGCTTGTTTCAGAAAACATATTTCCAAACTTCTTGTAGGCTAATGTATTTAGCCAAATGCGTGATCCAAACCCCACAGAAAACCTGCCAAGTTAAACAACATAACATAAAATCAATCTCTGCTGGTGTCACTATGCAAAATCCTAGTTAATCGGCATGATTTTTTTTTTACAGCAATAGCCAAACACTGGATATAATCAATCTGTAAGACTTATGGGTCTGCATAAGCCTGCAGACATAACTACTTAAATCCATCAACAGAAGTCAGATGTGAGAGGATGATATGAACTCTGCCTCACTGTACTACACTTACTCAAGTTCAGTTTTTTATAATAATAATAATAATAATAATAATAATAATAATAAATTATTATTATTTATTATTATTATATAACCTTTTGGCAGTCTGATTCTTTCAGTCTACTTTTTATGTACTGTACTTTTCATAAATATACTTTATGCACTTCTCAGAAATATTCTTAAAATTACACTTAAATATACTTGACTAAGTATACTGGGTCAATACTTGTACTCAATCTTTGGTAGTACTTTATTTTACAGCCTTGTTCCCCATGTACATACTATGTACTTATTATAGTAACTGAAATAACTGGGTAATAACTAGGTACTAACCCTGAACCTACCCCTAAACCTAACAGTAACACATGTAGTTGCCTTATATTTACCAGTACTTTCTTATGTAAGTACATGTGCACGTAAAATAAAGTGCAACCCAATCTTTTGATCAAGATATACTTAAAAGTATAATTAAGTATTCTAGGTATACTTGGCTTGTAGTTGTGTTTACTCTTGATTGAGTAGTCTATTAAATACTTTTTTCACATAGTTTTACATACTGTCTTATAAACTTACATTGTCTGAAAATATTGTTTTATAAAGAAAACTGATATGTTCCTGAGTATATGTGAATTTTTGTGTAGGTCACTGGTAGTGTAGATAGGAATTTACTTTGAGTACAGTTTAATGTATAGTTTAAGTATAAAAATTAATACCTAAATAGGAACATAGTAGTAAACTTAAAGTGCAAAAATAATATATAAATATTAAACTATAAGTATGATGTTAAGTTCACTTAAAGAAAACTTGCAAGTATACTTGCAGTATAAAAATACTAAACTGTATACTTCAAAGTGTACTTTCATAAACTAAAAGTAAATTACCTAAGTTCACTTGTAGTAAAGTTGCAGTACAAACATACTCAAAGTTTACTACTGTTACACTTAAAGTATACTTTTATACTCTTAAAAAGTGGGCCAATTCAGCCCCAAGTAGTATTGTAGTAGTACACTTACAAGTATACTACATTGATATTAGTATATTAGTGAACTTGAAGTATACTTATTTTTTGTAAAGGCTATTTAAAAACTTAACATTTTGATTTTGTACTACACATACATGTTAATTGCAATTAAGCTAAAATGTTGACTAAGCTAACACCATTTGATATCATAAACATATTAATTCAAATATTTTACAATTAGCTGCTAGCTAGCAATACCACACTTGCATGTGCCAATTTAACTAACAAGAGACTATCACATTTATATAAAGCATAACATGCCGTATACATAGTCTACAAAAATTGCACTAACACATCTCTCCGTACACTGTGTAAACCCGAATAAGTTTGGTAATGGTAATCAGTTACATAAAAAAAATGTAAGTTAAGAAATGTAAGCAAAACTGGCAGAATTGTATTTTGTACTCATACATTTTAATTGCTTTTGACTTGAATATTGAAACTAGTGAATAAAAAAATGCTAACTTGCTAATTGGTAACTCAACGCTTTGATAGCATTAGCATAGCATAGAAACTGCTGAAAGTGTATAGCAATATAGAATATTTCTCAAACTAAGCTCATGCTCCACTCGTCACCATGATAGTAACCCTAAAAAACAAGCGTAACAGAAACAAGCATAATCTCCCACTTAACATTAAAACATTGCACAAAAAAAACATTATATAACACTAATTTTATAATAATTTTAGCATTTACTCTCCCTTTCGAGTGCCATGGCAAAGCATGCTGGAAATAAGAAATCCCAGCTTTTAAGTTTGTCTAAATTAAAAGAAACAAGTTAATTAAACTCAAAACAATGTTACTCAAAATGTTTTGTGAACTCAAAAGAAAAATAAAGTTCTAAATACTCATAAAAGTTCATTTGAGTGAACAAATTTGTTTAATTTAAGTTTACCCTACTGAAACCAATGAACTGTTTTGAGCGTTAGGGTTTACAGTGTATATTAATTTCAAAAATACAGAAAATAGCATTCAATTTCAACATTTATTCTCTTATGCAGTCTGACGCAAAGCATGCTGGGAACTAGAACTGCTGCACTCATTCAGTTTAAGTTCAGCTTAATATAATCAGTTATTGAGTTTACTTAAGTACAATGAACTTTCAGTAATATTTGAGTGAAATATTTCATTTGGTTACTTTCACTGTTCAGGTTAAAATTGAGCTTACTGTGCCTGGCCTACATACTATACTCCAGTAGAATGCTAGTGTGCTATTTCAAACATACATCGCAGTCTTTGAAATCATTGCTTGAATCTTAAAGTGATTTTCTTGTGGTTAGATTGATGCTGAAAGTCTATATTAGCAGAAGAGGAACTTTTAGCTTGTTTCTGCAGTAAACGCATGTTCTGTGCCCTCTTACTCACCCTGAAGCATTACTGCATTAGTCTTCCTGTCCTGCTTTTCTCTTTCTCGAAGTCTCTCTCCAGGCAAAAGCCCAAGAGATGTTGCCAAGCCTGACCGAGCAATTCTGTTCATTAGCAATTTCCTGGTGTTAATTAGCAGCTGTGAACAATGATTCCACACTATTGCTGGCATCACTATCAGACTTAATAAACCCAGGCAAGCAAGCAATGAAAACTGTCCAGCATTCTCAAACACAACACTACAATCAACAACAATATATTAGTGTGCAGTGTTTGAAAACAACACCACATAGAATATTGTAGAGTGACTAGAAGATATTATTTAAGATTTATGCTGCTTATCTTCCTTGATGTCTCCTGCGCTCTCTGTCATTCTCAGTCAGTTTGAGGATGATCCTCTAATTCAATTACACACTCTCATACACATTCATCTGTAACTGACTGATGGGCCTTGAACTCGGAGACTCAAGAAAAAAAGCCTCAAACTTTCACTCCCTCTCCACCCTTCTATTTCTTGTTCTTTTATTTTACAGAGCACACAACCTATTATTTATCATAATTCTATGACTATTTCAGTCTCATTCTGTAAACTTGACTCTCAAGGTTCATGAGTTTCTCAGCCTTAAAGCAGGATCTCCATCTAGTGGCTCAAACTGATTTACTGTAACCCATATTGTTCCCAGTGCTTTATTTAAACCACCCCAAATGAGCTTGATAAAGCAAAAAAGTTTTCTTCTCAGTCTTCTTATTGAACAATCCAGACATTTACCGAAAACACTATTTAAATGTGAACCCTGCATAACGGTATCAGTGTTATTTCATGACCAGTTGCAGAAATCCAAAGGGTTCACTTAGTTTTTCCTGCAGATGTATGTTGCATTTGCTATTTTTGTATTTAAAATCTTCCAGTGTTTATTGAAACCAGTGAGACTTTGAATGATGAAGAGCGTTTTAGCATATACTGCTCTTTATGCATGCAGGCTTCAAACCTTGGTCAGCTGGAGGTCTCAGATCTCAGCCTACTTTAATACAATCAGAGAAACAGACGACAGTCCAGGTCAGGCAGCAACTGCGCTCAAAATAACTCCAGGTATTTCTAGGACACAGAGCAAAATACAGCCTGTTTATTTCAGGAAAATGATAAGTAGCCCCTGAGTATTCATGCTGCGCCAGCCCATATTACATGGTCCCTGCTTTATAATTTGCTGGTATGACTTGGCCTTGCAGTCATTATGCAATTATATTTCTCGCCGTTCTCTCATCCTGTCTCACCCTATAGCAGCAGGAGGTTATCCAACTATAATGCCGCTTTTATTTGCAGTAAGCAAACGGATGTGCAGCATGGCTTGGTAGCTGTGTGTGTCTCATTGAATATCCACTCTTCTGTAACCACATATATGTCCTGCCTATTTATTTTACTCCATGGCTCCACTCTTGAGAATTCCCCTTGTTTTTCTTCATTTTTCTTCATTTTTCCTTTTAGTTTAGGTTAAAAACAACCCATTTGGCAACCCAGCGCTGGGTAAATATAGGACAGAACACATGCTGGGATAAATTAACCCAGCAAGTTGAGTTGTAAAATTTTACCCAAATTCTGCTCATGTTGACCAAATGTTGGGCTAATTTTACCTCATTAATGGTTTATTTCAATTTCCTTGCAGCAAATGCTATTTATATATTTTATTTAGGTTATATAAATTATTTAATTACATATAATGGTCATTTAGGAAATTAATATATATTATACAGTCTAAATCAAATAATTTTATTTAATGGCAAGTTCATTAACAACTTCATAAAACATTTAGAAAATGACAGGAGCAAAAGGAGCAAACTCAGTGTGCTTCTGGCATCCGTGGGAAGAAAAGAACTGGTATCAGCAAGGTTTGAACTGTCCATATTCAACAGATGACAGTATTCGCGTTTGCCGTGTTAAAAAAAACACCTTTATCTCATCTGTCGGGCATTACAGTCTCACCTTCGGTTCAGAGCGTGGCACAAGCGTCGCTTCCATAATCAACCGAGATGTTCACTCTGTAAATGTGGCAGTGGTAGCTGATTTTAACCCTGGTTGTGTCGAAAAACGTGTCGCAGCTGTTGAACGGGAGATGATACTTCAATATGGCCGCGTCGCGTCTCTCACTCGGTCTGCAAGGCAAGCGAACCTAGCAGACGTGAAATTATGTTGGCGGAGCAAACAACGGTAAATGTAGACTAATTGTAAAAAAAAAAAAAAGAAAAAAAAAAAAAGAAAAAACTACAAATGTTTTTGTCTGTACAGTAATTATTTCATACACAAGTTCATATACAAACCTTAAAGTTATTCAGGAAGATCACCTCAGGAAGTTTTCTCTCAGGGTAGAAGACAAAATGACCGTTATCAATCCAGTTTATTCCACTTTGGCAAACCAGTAGTTGGTTAGGCTACTATAACCCAGCAGGCTGGGTGGTTTATGAGGGGGTGCATCATCTACTGTCAGTGAAATTTAACCCAGCAGACAAAACTGCCCAACACTTTGAAAATAACCTAACAAAATAAAATGACCCAGCAGTCTGGGTGGGAAAAAAATATCCCAACAAATTGTAGAGTATTTCTCTATTTATATTACAGTTGGAAATACTTAAATGTGTACTCAGTAATGTTTTTGCTGTCCTGTCCATCTTGAAATTCAGAAGCGCATACTAGGTGGAAATGGGGATTTTCAGTGCTTTAGTTATTTTCTTACAGCCATTTTATATTTTGTGAAGCTCAACAATCTTTTGCTGCACACCAGAACTATATTCTTTGGTTTTACTCGTTGTGATGAATGATTAAAGGGAATGTGGCCTTTGTGTTTCCTCATATTTATACTCCTGTGGAACAGGAAGTCATGGCTGGACACAAATTTTCTGAATGAAAGATCAAAAGGATAAACAATGCAGGTTTATTTTCACAGCTGCATTTGCTCATATTTACCAAGGGTGCCAATAGTGAAGGGCACTGTAGCCGTATCCTCCTCAGTTTAGTAGGATGTGAGTGACCTCTAGTGGTGTCACGTGGGAGAGGGTACAGACAGAATAATGTGTTTGGACAACAGTAGTCATTTGTGCTCACATTATATCGTTCATGTAACTTTGACTTTATATATTCCATTATTACCATTAAGGAAAACTAAAGTAATATTTAATTAATGGTATGACCACTGTCATTTTTGTGTTTTATTTGGACACTCAGATTGACAAATTATTTTACTGTATGAAAATAGCAAAGAAAATTCCCTTAAGTCATAAGTTATAGGCCTGTTCCTGGTGATTCACTCTCACGCCTTTTTGGTTTGTTAAAACAAATTTAATAAATGATTTGACATAACAGAAAAAAAGTACTTTCCTTGATAAAGACCTCTTAAACATGATACAATTAACAGAATATACTGAGCACCAACAACTATGAAATTGAGGTTTTGAACAGCTTAGAATTTCACAAATTCAAAACACTGCAATTTGATACACAGGCCATTCTTTAGTATTGAAGAAAAAAAAGAAAAAAAGAAACTTTAATAATAATAATTAAACTGACATTTACACTGACCTTAAAGTGGAAATGCATTTAATAGTCTGTAAAAAAAAAAAAATTGTGTCTACAGATTATGTACTAGAAGAAACAAATTCACGAACAGCACTTATATTTAGAGTGATGACAGAAATACAGATATCATTACAAAAGAGCCAATTAATTTTTATAAAAGTGCTGGCGTGCAGGTGTGATCTAGAAGATAAGATTTTCTCTGATCATAATTGCTACCGTAGAGATAAAAATTCAAATCACATAAATATGTGAAAACTCTGCATACAAAAACAATAGCAAGAATAGCACCTTAAAAGGATGTGTCCAGTTATCACAGACAAACAGAGCACCTTAACAAGCAATTTTTGCTTGAAACACTATCAGTCAAAAGTTTAGTGTCTGTAATTTTTCTAAAATGTTTTTTAAAGAAGTCTCTTATGGTCAGCAAGGCTGCATCAAGTCATTTCTCCCAGTAATATGAGTGCACTGTCTTTCTGTATATAATGTCTTTTTTATAATATGCATGGTGATGATCTAATACAATTAAGGTTTAACTGGCTAATCATATTGGGCCACTAGCTGTCAAGTGCAATCCACTCAGGAAATGTTAGCATGGAGGTTTCCTCTTGTAAATAGTGTGGTTTAAACATGACAAATGAATCCATTCTTCATAAGCACTGAGTAATTTGTAAAGGTAATATTTTTTCCTTTTAGTTTCTAGTTCATCCCCACACAAAGAAAATAATATGTTAAAGCTGAAAAAATATTTTAATGTTTTGATTATTCTGTTTTGTTTGGTCATGTATTCAGGTACAAGGCATTTCGTTGCCTTGTACCTGTACTTGTGTAATGACAATAAAGTTGAATCTAATCTAAAAAAAGTGAGGTCAGGTACCAAACTTTAAAGTCGACTACTTGAGAGACGTCCAGGAGAAGGGCTTCGATTATGACTGGGCATCTGACAGACAGACAGAAAGAGAAAGATACAGCTTAAAATCACTCACAGGGCAGCTGGGAAAATGCTCTTATTAAAAATCAAAAATCATTTATAGAGAAATACGCAGAGAAGAATGGAAGAATTGTACTAACCCTCAGACTCAGTGAGGAAGCGTGGGCAAGAAAGATATAAAGAAAACTTAATTGTAAAACTAATATGAATTGTGGACTATATACTACATTGTGGACCATATTGTTTTCCTTGTTTACTTTTGGGAATGTTTAAGGAATAGTTCACAATTCTGTCATCATTTACTCGCATTCCAAGCCTGTAAGATTTACTTTCTTCTGAGAGTCCAAAAGAAGTAGCAGAATGTCCGAGCTGTTCTCTTTCAAACAATGAAACTGCATGAGTACCAGGTACTCATGAGTACTGCATAACGCACCATAAAAGCACTACAAAAAAGGTACATTCACCGGCCACTTTATTAGGTACACCTGTTCAACTGCTAGTTACAGCAAATATCTAATCAGCCAATCACATGGCAACAGACATGGGCTGCTCCTTAAAAATAAGGCCTGGGACACGATTTTCAAATCATAATCAATTGTAAAACTGTGGGAGAGCACAGACATAAGGGCAGATTCAACTGATTTTTAGCATTATAAAGACTGCCAGACCACACCTGTCAATTATAGTAACATTTTCACAGTAAAGGCTGATTTTTTACTTCTGCGTTGTTGTCCACGTTGACGTGCAATTACACATGCAGACAGATCACAGCGCTTCCTCTTCGGTGATTGGTCCGCTTCTAGCAGACCAATCACAGCGCTTGGTCCGCATCAAATTGACGTGTTGTTACATTTTTGGAGAGGTGCACGTCAGGTTACGCATGCTACATACAGCCTACGGCGTAGAGATCAAACGTGACTTGAGAAGAAAACAGATGGAGGACGATCAACTTCGTCAGCTGGTTCTCCTGACGTGAGTTTTGTTTTACAGAGAAGAGAATATGGGTGATCTTCTTTCTCAATACTCCACTTTCGTGGCATGTTTGTGGCCGCCAAGTTCCAGCTATAGAAGCACGCAACATCCGGTTGGTGAAGCTTGCTCGCTCTCATTGGCTATCACGGGTATCACGTTAGATGCAGCCCGATCAAGAGTCGTAAATATCAAACATGTTTCATATTTACGATTTGGGATTGTGCGGGCTCCAACGGGAGCAGTAAAATAATCGTAATGACACCACACAATTGAGGATTTTTTGGACAAAAAGTTGTTTGCGACAAGCATCGAATTGGGCCACGCCCCCCAATCACTTCAGGGTGCAAATCGGGCGTCAAATCTTCATGTGTGTGGCCAGCCTTAGGCAGCTGACTTGTTGCCTCGCTGCCTTATCAGGCAATGACTTTGTAGGCAGTGTTTGCACACAAGGTACCTCATGAAACAGAGAAGAGAAAATAGAGCGAGCTTTGGTGATAACTAAGCAAATATTTAATTTATAGTGATTTATATAGTAATTTCTCGCTATAAATGACATCAAAAGTGTAAAACATTGGTCAAAAACATGACACAGACACAAACTGACCCCCAACCACAACTCTCGGATGCCATCTTGATTTTTTTAGCACAACTGTCACAGAATGGAAAGCACAGGATTGTGGGATATCAAAGGCAGCGAAGGATACATCTATGCTCCCTTCAAATATTGATTAGATGAAGGTATCTCAGGAGACAGGAAATGAAGCTATCATTGGATTTGGACATGTCTTGATGCCTTCCTACCTTGGAATGCATCCTCCAAAGGCAGCATTTTTAAGTTCTCATACGCAGCCATGGTAAAGACGTTCTGCTGAAGTTCAAACTGGGCAACAGAATGGGGAAGAAAGGTGATTTAAGTGACTTTGAATGTGGCATGGTTGTTGGTGCCAGACGGGCTGGTCTGAGTATTTCAAAAACTGCTGATCTACTTAGATTTTCACGCACAACCATCTCTAGAGTTTACAGAGAATAGTTCGAAAAAGAGAAAATATCCAGTGAGTGACAGTTCTGTGGGCAAAAATGCCTTGTTGATGCCAGAGGTCAGCGGAGAATGGCCAGACTGGATTGAGCCGATAAAATAGAAGATAGAATGGCAACAGCAAGTCAAATAACCACTCGTTACAACTGAGGTCTGCAGAAGAGCATCCCTGAACACACAACACGTCAAACCTTGAAAAAGATGGGCTACAGCAGCAGAAGACACACCGGTGTCACTCCTGTCAGCTAAGAACAGGAAACTGAGGCTACAATTCACGCAGGCTCACCAAAATTGGACAAGATTGGGAAAATGTTGATGAGTCTCGATTTCTGCTGCAACATTCAGGTGGTCTGGTCAGAATTTTGTGTAAACAACATGAAAGCATGGATCCATCCTGCCTTGTATCAATGGTTCAGGCTGCTGGTGGTGGCACACTTTGGGCCCCTTAATACCAATTGAGCATAATTTAAATGGCATTTGTCCATCCCTTTATGACCACAGTGCACATCTTCTGATGGCTACTTCCAGCAGGATAATGTCACAAAGCTCAAATCATCTCAAACTGGTTTCTTGAACATGACAATGAGTTCACTAAACTCAAATGACCTCCACAGTCACCAGATCTCAATCCAATAGAGCAGCTTTGGGACGTGGTGGAACGGGAGCGTCACATCATGAATGCGCAGCCAACAAATCTGCAGCAACTGCGTGATGCTATCATATCAATATGAACCAAAATCTCTGAGGAATGTTTCCAGCACTATGTTGAATCCATGCCATTAAAAATTAAGGCAGTTCTGAAGGCAAAACAAAGTCCAACTTGGTACTAGCAAGGTGTACCTAATAAAGTGGCCAGTGAGTGCAATGTGTGCTTTATATTGCAACTCTTCTGAAGCCATATGATATTGTGTGAGGAACAGACTGACTGTCATTATTCACTCAAAATCTTTTTTCGAAAGCCATGGCCACCATTCACTTTCATTGTATAGAAAACAGCAGCATAGACATTCTGCTATAAATAACTCCTTCTGTGTTCCACAGAAAAAAGAAAATCATACAAGTTTCAGATGTGTGGGTGAGAAATGATGATAGAATAAAAATGTTTAAGTGAACTATCCCTTGATTTGGAAGACACAAACGTTCAGTAGAAACTCACAAATGTGCGGCTGGGGCTTCCTGAACGAGAGCGAACAGGACTGGAACTACGACTCCTGCTTCTCCACTAGAAAAAAAACATGTACATCCACACAAACTTAAACATTTTAATATTTAATTCTTCAAAAATAATGCATAAAACTTATTAAAAAGAATTAACAAAAATATCCACAAAAACTTTTCTTCCCCTACTTTTCTCCTTTTCTATGCAGTATGAGTATGTCATGACTAGTATGAATGCTATTTTGATTGATTTTTTTCCCAAATGGCCTTCACATACCAGAGCTCCTCTCCTAGTGACCGCCTCTCCCTTCAGTATGACAGTGTCTCCCTCCAACAGTGCAGGCCACACGTGATACGCCACTAGTGGAGCGGTGAACTCTGAGTCAAAACTGCGCCTGTACCTGAGAGGAAGAGAAAGTGTGATGGGGTAAGCCACTGGTTTACGTCTCAATTTTATTTTGTTTTCTTCTCATGAAGCATTAATAAAAGTCTCAGTGTAACATGCATCTTTAAAAAATGTGCACAGCATTTTTAACCCTCTGGTTCTCTTCATTTAGGGGTCACACATGGCTCCTTCGAGGTCAAAAGTGACCGAAGCCTTTGAAATGTAACTTTTTTTCCAGGAAAACCAAAACCAATATATTTTTGTTCAATAATATTTTTTGATTATTATTTAGAATTTTGAAGGGATTTTATGATGCTATGCAATATTTATACATTACAAGCTATATATATGAATAATTATATGAGCTATTTTTCACCATTGAAAATACACAACATTTTTTTTATATATTTTTAAATTATTTTTCAATTAAAGCAGTATTCCATGTTAAAATAGAGACAAGGCATTTAAAATCAAATTGAAGGTAGATTATTGCCCTCTGGTGGGAGTAAAAAAAAAAGAAAAACTTATGTAATGCCATGGTGTAACTACTATATGCCTGTACATTTCTATATAAAGTGGCTTATAAATTCTCTAGTGATTTTTAGACATAAATACTTATTTTTATTAAGTTGTGGGTTTGGATTTTTACTTAGACATTCTCAAAGACTACTTTTTGTCAATGTTTAGATTTTTTTTGTTTGGGATGTTTATTTGAAGTGTCAGTTTTTGCATTCATTTTACTACAGTCAAACCTGAACTCAGAGGAGGACATTTGGTTACACATAACATCAAAATTCAATAAAACTGTAACAAAAATGAACAGGTATGCTTTATCACAGCTTAATCAATCTGGGTCTGATTTCAACCTCTTATTTGAGTCTTTTGGTTATTGTTATTGTCAACCATATTGTTACAGCCATACCAGTTCATTTGTGTGTGTATATGTGTTGTATGTGTGTCTGCGTGTGTGTAAGTGAGTGTGTGTGTCTGTTTTGTACTCTTGTGTAACCTTTTCCTTGCTGTTAAAAGAGTCTCTTTTATTCATATATTCCCATTAATTTCCTGTCTGTAATTTTTGACCGTGAAGATGCCAAGTGTGACTTTTTTTCCCCGACACTTTAACATATCCAAATCATGTCCATAATTTTTTTTTTGTTCACATAGCTAATGCGACAAAAGTCACCAAGTGTCATCCCACCTCAAATTTAAAATTGTGAATTCATTTCTGACCGAAGAGGCCCAGAGGGTTAAGACACTGTGAGTTTTAGAACTTTTAAAGGAACACGCCGACTTTTTGGGACTTTAGCTTATTCACTGTATCCCCCAGAGTTAGATAAGTCCATACATACCATTTTTATCTCCGTGCGTGCCATAGTTCTGTCTGATGCACCCACCGCTAGCCTAGCTTAGCACAAAGACTGGAGGTAAATGGCTCCAGCTAGCCTACTGCTCAATAAATGACAAAATAACGCCAACATTTTCCTATTTACATGTTGTGATGTGTATAGTTACATCGTGTACTAAGACCGACGGAAAATAAAAAGTTGCAATTTTCTAGACCGATATGGCTAGGGACTATACTCTCATTCCTGTGTAATAATCCGGGAACTTTGCTGCCGTACCATGGGTGCAGCGGCGCAATGATATTACGCAGCGCCTGAAAATAGTCCCCAGCACGCTCTCTGTGCAAGCAGGTTGTCACGTTGGTTATGTTGACGGAAGTTAGCCTATTTTCAGGCGCTGCGTAATATCATTACGATTATTACGCAGGAATGAGAGTATAGTCCCTAGTCATATCGGTCTAGAAAATTGCAACTTTTAATTTTCCGTCGGTCTTACTACACAATGTAACTATACACAACACAACATGTAAATAGGAAAATGTTGCCGTTATTTTGTCACTTAGTGAGCAGTAGGCTAGATGGAGCTGTTTACCTCCAGTCTTTGTGCTAAGCTAGGCTAGCGGTGGGTGCGTCAGACAGAGTTATGGCACGCACGGAGATAAAAATGGTATGTATGGACTTATCTAACTACATACAGTGAATAAGCTAAAGTCCCAAAAAGTCGGCGTGTTCCTTTAAAGATGAGACGTGTTGCTGTGTATGTGTGAGTGTGTCTGATTTATGAGCTCCACTCACTTAACATCACTGTAGAGTTCACCATCTGAGCTGAAGGCCAGGTCCAGTGGTGGGTCAAGAGTTTGCATGGCAAATGCTATTCGACATGCTTCCCTAATGAAGCTGCTGATCAGAACAAAGTCCACCTCCGGAGGGAAAGAGATGCGTGGGTTTACGTTCATTGCGTTGATCACTTCCTAAATAGATGGAAATGTAACAATTAAAGACTAAAAGAAATTACTCAAAATATAGAGGGTTTCTGGGGAGGGAAACAGTTCAAAAGAAAAAGAGAAAAGTCATTTATGATTTACTAAAGCGATAATACAAAAAAAAAAATTGTGTTTATTAGGAATTTTAGGGTTGCCATACAGTACTTAATCAAACGTACATTAACGCTGGTCTGCACATCATACAGGTCCAGATTTCTCACAATGTAATCCACCACTGCATCCTCCAGACTCTCAGGACCAATGTGAGTGGAGGAAAGTGTTTTCCTCACACGTGCTTTAAACTGCCGATAGGCCAGTTTAGCAGCCTGAAATGACTCCTGTTGGACAATACAAATTATTAATTACAATACAGCATCTTTCCTGCTGCTATAATATAATATAATATAATATAATATAATATTTTTCTTTCATTTTTGATTAGATTAGTTCAGATTAATTAACTGGTATGATAAAGGACAGGTCTAATGCTATTTCATGCATTCTGTCTTTTATTACACTGTTAAAGAGTTGGATTCTCATGCTAAACATGGCCAAAATTTCAAGTATTTCTGTGCTAAATACACTCCTTCAGGATTCAAATAAATTTCGTAAAGTTTTTTTCGAGTATGGCCCTGTATGACGTCATAAAGAGCAGGACTCCTTGTATGGGCACTTCTGCCGGATGAGTGCGTGCGCACATCAACCAGAGCGAGAGCAAGAGCACACCCATCAACGAGCTTTGTACGGTTACGGTAGCTGTCTGCAGCGCTGGCATTTTATTTATTTCCGCCCACTGCACGCCTGCACGAGCTCGGCTGTTTTCGGAAAGAATCGGTACAGCGTATCTGTCTTTTATAAATCTGATAAAACTAAAGACTCTTCAGAGATATGAAGGATGCAATACTACTCTATAGGTACTCAAGATTAACATGAGACTGGCAGAAACTGTGTGTGTTATGTACCCTTTAATTACAATACAGCATCTTCCCTGCTGCTATATATAATATAATATAATATTTTTCTTCCATTTTTGATTACTGGTATGTTTCTTTAATATGTTCTACGACTTTATAAGGGACCATAATGTTATTACTAGCCTATATTAGCTGTTATCTCAGGATGGTAATTGATAAACAAAGCTTTTCTTACCACAGCAGCGATGAAAAGGATCCTCTGGACTGTTTCCAGGTCGTCAATGTATCTGCGCAGGAGACTTTGGGATTCCAGCCTCTCGGTTGCATACAGGTCTGAGAAACGGGAAACCATCCGTGCATGCCGAGAGGAACTAGTGAGCTGGGCACGTGTAGGAGACTCGCCCCTCACAGGGCTGATCGAGCGACTCCGCCTTGGAAGAGGACTAGGTGAACGGCTCCTGACCAGTCTGGAAGTAAGTTAAAAGAGTAAGTAAGGTTTCCTTAAGTCTCATTTGCACTAAGCAACAAGCTGCTTTCATGTCAACTGTACCTCTCCTGTAGAACAGTTTTTTCAGCGGTGAGGAATGAGACCTCATCTCGTAGGATTCGGACCTGCCTCTCATAGTCATCAAGTACATCCAGCTTTCTCTTATACAGATCAACCTGATCTTGAGCAACTCGCAACCTGACACAATTCCATTATTTAACATAATATGAATATTGAATTCTCAAACATTTCACCTTCTAGAACACAGATGGCCACTCAGCAGTCATACAGCTCATACAAATGTTCAATACACAAAGATATAAACAGAAATTTCAGCAAAGTTCACCATCTCTGACTCACTCTGACTTTAGATGTAGTATTTCATCCTCTGTGGCCAACAGGGTGGTTGCAGATTTATTCTTTGTGGAATCCAGTTCAATCTGGGTGTCAGCAAGCCTGGGAACAGGATAAATGAATAACATTTTATGTGTAATGGAAATTATGAGATTTCTATAAACATAAATGTACCCTCATTATGTTCCAAACTTATATGCTATTTTTTCCCCAGTGGAAATAAAGGACTTTTTAAAAGAAACTTCATATAAATGATTTACCATAAAATAATAGTCATGGAGGCCTGGGGCTGTTAAAAGGCACAACATGTAATTTTCGCTGCTAGAGGTTGCTTATTCAAAACAAAGGCATAGCTTGATGACGCCTTGATTTTGGGAATCATGGGAGTTGTTGTCTTCACCTCTACAGCCGGTGGAAAAGAATCCGACAGGACTCGGGCAGAAATCATATTCATGGATGAGCTAATGTATTAAAGATTTATTAGCGTTACTGTAGTATGAAGCAGGGTGGGGCTGAACAAGGCCGCTGGAGCGATTACTAATGGGAGACGAGCGTGAGACACTTGTTGCACACTGCAGTGAGCTAGATTGATATTAGGCATGGTAAAACATGGTACTCGCGGTAAATCAAGAAAACAAGACTTAAACAATAAGACTAACTGTGTTGAGCTGTATCAAAGATTAGTTTTCTGTCGATGAATGTATCCAAACAGTTGCTCACCTGTCTAATAAAACACATAATATATTGTTTCCATGGTTTCTACAAAATAAAACCGGAATTCGAGGGTAACGTGGGTATGATGTCATTGATAGGCGACGCACGGACACAGTCCGTGTCCTGGTTAAAATTGCTTATTTCTCTGGATTTAAACATTCTTGGAAACATTTGGGATAATGTAAGTACACAAGTCAACAAAATATATAACATTGTTCTAGTGGTTTTTGGATATTTTAATATCCTCGTTCTCGTTCTGCTCCAACAGCTTTTAGCCCTACCCTGCGTTATACAGTAACGTTAAATAAATCTTTAATACATTCGCTCATCCATGAATATGATTTCTGCACGAGTCCCGTCGGATTCTTTTCCACCGGCTGTAGAGGTGAAGACAACAACTCCCATGATTCTGCAAAATCAAGGCGTCATCAAGCTACACCTTTGTTTTGAATAAGTGACCTCTAGCACCGAAAATTACATATTGTTAAAATATCATGAATCCTTCACAATAAAATCTATAACTTTCATTCCATACTGGCTTTTATCTAGTTTAGACTTGATACTGACTCCTGTTTAACTGAATCCAACTCTATACGTGTAGAACACAGCCGGTCTTCTATTTCCTGCATGTTGCTCTCATGAGCTGAGGACAGTTCACGAATCTTCCGCTCTTTCTCCACAGATTCCTGATCGGCACATACAAAAGTATATGAACGGCAACACCGAGATACACATACATGGGCAAGTATAGCAACTCAGGATCATTATTTCACTCATGAAACATGCATGTAGAACAATTTTAAAGACCGCAGTAGAGGATTCTGGATGTCCAGCTGACCTGAATCAGGCTAAGGCTGGTATCCGAGGAGATAGATGAAGCTGCAATGGTGAAACAAGAGCCAAGCCATGGTAAAAGGCGAGATTTCAGTGTGTCAACTCCTGAATAATGTCCCCCTGAAGAAGAATGAGGACATAGAATCTGCTTGAACATTAATATTGAACAGTTAGAGGGAATGATTATGGGACATGCTAGAGCTGAATGAGACTCTAAATATTGTACATAAAGAGAGGAGTGAATCCGTTTGTTACCCTCTTGTGCTGTAAGGTTGAGTATGGTGAACAATTGACCCTGAATTTTAGAGGTGAGCTCCACCAGCTCACAGCACCTATTCAGGTTCTGGTCACAAGAGAACACCTGAAAGAAAATATGGTTGTTATATTTTCCAAACCAAAGGGTGTTATGAGATAAGACATATAGTATGCAACAGCAGGTTTAATAGCAAGAAGTATAGAGGCACCTGTGAAAATGCCCCTGAACAGTCTGCAAGTGCAACAATGAGCTGAATCGGATATTGAACTTCCTGATCAGGTAGCATGAAAACGATGCTTTTTATTTTTTGGCATTGCATTAACGCTTTGCTTATAGTGACAAATTTCAATTTGATATTCCAATTTCCTATTCCAAGTTCTTAAAATGTCTTATTTAACTTAACTTTAAGTTATTTTTAACTTACAAATGACAACATAATGGCTTAGTAAATAGTAAAAGATTATGACTACTACAATTCTTTGAAGCATCAAATAGACATTTTTGATGCGCAAAATGATCAAAATTACTTTAGTTCAGAAACTGAAAACATGTTTATCACAGACATTTTTGAAGAATAACTTGTGGTTCGAATTCCTGATTCTTAATAATTTGAGAAGACTGTAGGCTACTGTAAAATTTACTACATAAGTGAGAATACACAAGTGAAAAGCCAGAAGAAAGAGCAGGGGTTCAGGGACGGACAAACATTACATCACATGTGAATAAATAAAATAAATAAATAAATATATGTGTGTGTGTGTGTGTGTGTGTGTGTGTGTGTGTGTAAAAAATAAATACAAAAATAAAACGAAATAAATGAGGAAGTATAAATTAAACATATCACATAAACATAATCCTCCCCACATATTAAATAAATACAAAAAAGTGAGCATACATTCAAAGTTTAAGTAGCCTTTTTGTTACAGGAGGTAGATGAGGATTTAATATAGATCTTAACATCTTGAAAGTGAGAAAAATTGGGGGAAGAGCAAAAACTTCTGCGAGCTCAGAAAACACAAGCCTGACGGGAGCGCGCACGTTTCCTCTCAGCCTATCAGAACTGCCCAGGAATGGAGTCGCCGTTGTCCTGACAACGAGCGTCCATAGAAACCAAACTTTGCTGCAAAAGCAATGCAATAAAGCAAATAGTACTCATGTCTGTTGCAACATAAGCACAATGCAGGGCACCCTTGCACATATAAATTCAAGATGCTACTACTATGACCGCCTAACAACTGTAGGTTGCTGTGCATATTGAGTTATGCTAAACCCCACACACAAAGCAGATGGCCAACATTTAAATAGTTTAAGTTATAGGCCTATGCATTTGGTGAAAACTCCTGAATTTGTGCGCGTGATATTATACACGTAAGTGTTTAAACAAATGTAAAGTCTGGGAACTTCTCTAGTGGTTGATCACAGACAGAAGTAATGCTGATGACTTACATGGTAGTCTTTGTACCAAGCCTCCAGTTTGTCCTGCAAAACACTGTACGGAGATGAGTTCACCAGTCTTCGTAAAGTGTCAGCCATAGCTGCAGATCCGCTGCTGTAATTCTGCTTCAGGACGTCCCAGTGCCTTTAATCCAGCAGCGCGGGTGCGCGCTTTGTATTTATACTGCTAGTAAATGCACACCATTCACACCCTTGACTTTCAGCGAAACCATGGACGCGCTTTTAGTTGTAGCAACGGTTTGCTAGACATCTCAGTTTGAGGAAATATAGATGTATATGCACATTGTGGACAGCCCGAACTATACGAGCTGTGTGTTTTTAACACGCTCTGTATTCTGTTACTCAGTGTATCTCTGAAGGTGCAGCTCAGATCTCAGTGATGAAATCTCACACTGTTAACTGGGCGTCAGATGTCAAGTACAGGAAGATCTTTATTTACATCCTCTTGAAGAACAGGTGTAATGCCTTAATTGATTTTCCGTCATTTAACTTTATACCACGTGACATGATAATCATTAAATACAAGTAAATTATTTTAAATAATGCATTGCAGCCATTGCTAAAATTGAGTTATCCAGCATCTCTGACCTAGTAACATGGGTAACACACAAAACAGTAAAATAAACATAGGCCTACATTTATATAAAATAATAATAATGCTAAATAAAAACACATCAATGTTCACATAACTTATAACTTAAAAAAAAAAAAAAAAATGATTCTTTAAATAGTTAAGCAATGCTTTACTAGCAGTAAAAGTATTTTCTGAAAATTAAAATAGTTCATACTTTAAAAAAAGTTACATATATTGCCTTTTAAATTTTAATAGGTTAGAATTTTCACTCTAAAATGTTTACTGTAGTAATTTTTTTTCCTGTTAATATTTATTACATTAATAAAACTGGGAAAAGAGGGATTGGATTTATATAAAATAATAATAATAATAATAATAATAATATAAAATGTAAAATAAAACACCTCAATGTACACATAACTGATCACTTAAAAAAATTGAATAATTACATAATTACGGTAAAAGTATTTTCTCAAAATGTACATATATGTAAAATTACATATAGCCTAGTCTTTTTATAATTTAAAGTTAAACTCTAAAATGTTTACTGTAGATGTTTTTGTATTTTTCCTGTTAATATTTATTAAAATAATAAAACTGGGAAAAGGGTATAAAATGTATAAAATGCAAAATAAAACACCTCAATGTACAAATAACTGATCACTTAAAAAAATTAAAATGACTGTTGAAATTGTTATGCAATGCTTGTCTTTATTAGCTACATAAATTACGGTGAAAGTATTTTCTGAAAACTAAAATTGTTCATGCTTAAAAAAATTACATACACTCACCTAAAGGATTATTAGGAACACCATACTAATACTGTGTTTGACCCCCTTTCGCCTTCAGAACTGCCTTAATTCTACGTGGCATTGATTCAACAAGGTGCTGAAAGCATTCTTTAGAAATGTTGGCCCATATTGATAGGATAGCATCTTGCAGTTGATGGAGATTTGTGGGATGCACATCCAGGGCACGAAGCTCCCGTTCCACCACATCCCAAAGATGCTCTATTGGGTTGAGATCTGGTGACTGTGGGGGCCATTTTAGTACAGTGAACTTATTGTCATGTTCAAGAAACCAATTTGAAATGATTCGAGCTTTGTGACATGGTGCATTATCCTGCTGGAAGTAGCCATCAGAGGATGGGTACATGGTGGTCATAAAGGGATGGACATGGTCAGAAACAATGTTCAGGTAGGCCGTGGCATTTAAACGATGCCCAATTGGCACTAAGGGGCCTAAAGTGTGCCAAGAAAACATCCCCCACACCATTACACCACCACCACCAGCCTGCACAGTGGTAACAAGGCATGATGGATCCATGTTCTCATTCTGTTTACGCCAAATTCTGACTCTACCATCTGAATGTCTCAACAGAAATCGAGAATCATCAGACCAGGCAACATTTTTCCAGTCTTCAACTGTCCGATTTTGGTGAGCTCGTGCAAATTGTAGCCTCTTTTTCCTATTTGTAGTGGAGATGAGTGGTACCCGGTGGGGTCTTCTGCTGTTGTAGCCCATCCGCCTCAAGGTTGTGCGTGTTGTGGCTTCACAAATGCTTTGCTGCATACCTCGGTTGTAACGAGTGGTTATTTCAGTCAAAGTTGCTCTTCTATCAGCTTGAATCAGTCGGCCCATTCTCCTCTGACCTCTAGCATCAACAAGGCATTTTCGCCCACAGGACTGCTGCATACTGGATGTTTTTCCCTTTTCACACCATTCTTTGTAAACTCTAGAAATGGTTGTGCGTGAAAATCCCAGTAACTGAGCAGATTGTGAAATACTCAGACCGGCCCGTCTGGCACCAACAACCATGCCACGCTCAAAATTGCTTAAATCCCCTTTCTTTCCCATTCTGACATTCAGTTTGGAGTTCAGGAGATTGTCTTGACCAGGACCACACCCCTAAATGCATTGAAGCAACTGCCATGTGATTGGTTGATTAGATAATTGCATTAATGAGAAATTGAACAGGTGTTCCTAATAATCCTTTAGGTGAGTGTATATGTAAAATTACATATATTGTTTTTTAGAATATAATAGGTAATAATTTTCTGTTAATGTTTATTAAAGTAATACAACTGGAAAAAGGGGGGGGGGGGTTGGATTTATAAAATAATTCATGATAAAACACTTCAATGTGCATAACTGATAACTTTAATTAAAAATTACTCTTTAAATTATTAAGCAATGCTTATCTCATGGGAAAAGTATTTTCTGACAATTAAAATAGTTCATACTTTAAAAATGTATATGTCAAATTACATATTGTCTTTTAAATATAATAGGTTATTATTTTCACTCTAAAATGTTTACTGTAGTTTTTTTCTGTTAATATTTATTAAATTAATAAAACTGTGAAAAGAGGGGGTTGGAAAAAGATTAAAAGTAAACGTTATAATAACAGGCGTTTCTTTCTATTTTCAATTTCATGGCGTGTTCTTGCTAGCGTTAACATGAACGGGGTTAAATGTCTATTTGTACTTTCCTTATACGGCGAGTCTGTGATTCACAACTGGCCCTTTATAGCGGAGGAACAAACCATCTAACAAATCAGTTCGTACTCCCTCAAAAGTAACTCATTCCTTCTTCAACATTGGTCTATATTTCTGGAATGTAATTTCATTAGGATAGACATGTTTGAAGTGTATAATTCGCGTGAAGGTTTCGCTATTTGTGATTATTGTTCGGGTAACGGTTCTCTCGCAGTGGTTTCTCCTCAGGCTGTGTGAAGCTGTCAGTGCAGTCGGTCTGGAGAGGGAGGGTCAACATGGCGTCGGAGCAGGTCTGTTTTCAATGTGAATTGTAAATGTTTTCTCCGTTGTGATGATTTTCAAGCGACTTTCGGCGTTAAAACGAGTCATGTATTATATATTCGAACTTCAAACGATGTATGTGAATGAATAACGATCATCTGCGCGATGTATGTCTTGACCGTTTATGGAAAAATTGACTCATTATTGCAGGTTTACATTTGCTTCTAACTTTACCTGAATGATGACACTTTGGAGCTTTAAAATAAAATATGTTTTGCCTCCTAAATACATAAGCTCTAATTTATTACAGAGTAATGGGGTGCGTGTCATTTATTTTTAGGCATACATGTAGACAGACAGACTCATACACTGCATTCCTGTCACTGCTTTCTTATTTAGCTAGCACACAGTAATAGTATGAAAGTGAATTTATTGTTAGTTAATTCCAAAAGAAGATGCATTTCACTGAAAAATAGCTGAAATATTGCTGAACCAAATGCCACTTCATAATCTTCAGTATCATTCAATATATGAATCATGTAATTATATGCGTATTCCCAAATCAGTCCACATAAGTAACTATTTAGTGCACTATTTAAAATTATATATCCTTAATTGTTCAAAAGGGAAGATTGAAATAAATATTGGTTTAAATATTACAATATATATTATTCAACGGTCCCAAAAGTATTTTAGCATTTAAGACATGCCTAAAATAGCATTGCATTGCATAATTATAACTAAATAATAAAATATTAAACTGAAATTATATATTTAAAAAAAAAAAAAGATAGCATAATTATATATAATGTTATTATATAAAAGAATAAGTTATATATAAAGTATATAATGTATGTATAAATATATAGTCATATAATGTTCAAATTAAGATACTTTAAGGTTAAGGTTTTTTGATACTTTGTGGTTCTAAAACATTAGTGAACATGTTAATATAGTTAGTACGTTACACTTTATTTTTAAGGTGTCATTGTTACAGTGTAATTATATATATATATGTAAGTACAGAGTAATATTACTACATGTACTTACTATAGGGTTAGGGTAGGATTAGGTTTTGGTTGAGGGTTAGTTTAATGTAATTATGCATAATTTACTGTTATTACTATGGTAAGTACATGTAACATATGTAACAAGGACACTGTAAAATAAAGTGTTACCAGTTAATATGATGAAATCCACCATTGACTATTCCGCTAGGACATGTGAATTTAAGGAGTTTATAAATCCACTAAAAATGAGCCTTAACAAGTTGTTTGAAAGTAATTAGAAAAGGCCCAGAAAAGTGAGGCACTTGATACATTTTAACTACTATAATAAATATTACACCCAAACTCAGCAGCACTGATAGCAGAGGCCTTGAAAATATCTTGTTTGCAAGCCATATAAAATAAAGCTGAATATTGCTCAATTTTGAAGGGGTTCTTGTTGGTGTGGCATATAATGGCAGACCACTTGTAGCAGTAATTGATTGTCTATTAAATGTGCAGTAACATACAATAATCTATAATCATAAACATCTAATCTTCCCTTTCCCCTTATATCCACAGGAAATCTCAAATGCACCAGTGAAGAAGTCTATGAGGGAGAAGGCTATTGAGCGCAGATCAGTTAATAAAGAGCACAACAGTAATTTTAAGGCTGGATATGTTCCAATTGAAGAGGAGCGACTCCACAAGACGGGACTGAGGGGTCGCAAGGGCATCATTGCCATTGGCATAGTCATCCTACTCTTTCTGCTTGCGCTCATTAATCTCATTGTGAGTGTGTTATGCCCGTGATATTACTAATATGATATATATACTTTAAAAAAAACTCATGGTTTCCACATAAAATTTAAGCAGCACAAACGTTTTCAAAATTGATCATAAGAAATCATTCTTGAGCACCAAATCATTATATCAAAATGATATCTGACAGATCATGTGACACTGAAGACACAGGAGTAATGATGCTGAATATTCAGCTTTGTCATCACAGGGATGAACTAGTGTTTATATAAATATATTATTTTAAATATATTAAATTTGAAAACAGATCATTTAAATTGTAATAATATTCCACAATTGCAAATTTTTCAGTTTCAAATAAATGCAGCCTTTGTGAGCATCAGAGATTTCTTTCGAAACCATTGAAAGTCAGTTAATTTACATCTTTACTACTCACTTGAATACAGAGACACTCATACATTATCATTGTCTGTCTTTTATAGATAACTCTAGTGATATGGACAGTTATACGGATAGGTCCAGGAGGTTGTGAAAGTATGGAGTTTCACGAGAGCGGCCTGCTACGCTTCAAACAGAAGGCCGATATGGGTGTGGTTCACCCGCTGCACAAGAGCACAGTGGGCGGCAGGAAGGACCAGGACCTTGTCATTACTGGCAACAATAACCCAGTCAGTCAGCATAGTATCTGACTTTTTTTTGCACAAACCTGATTGTATGAGAAAGTGTATTAATTTAGGCCTTTTCTGTGTGTTACAGGTGGTGTTCCAGCAGGGCAACACTAAGCTGAGCGTAGAGGAAGATAAAACGTCTATCGTCAGCGACTTGGGCATCTCCTTCACTGACCCCCGCACTCAGAAGACTTTCTTTAGCACTGATTTTGACAACCATGAGTTCCACCTGCCCAAAGACGTCAAGGTTCTCAATGTGAAGAAAGCTTCTACTGAGAGAGTAAGCAACTTTACTCATAGTCCCATTGACTCATTGAGTAATTGAATAATCTTAATCACACTGCATACGACACAGGACGAATCTTAGAGACTTGATATGAGATTTATGATCATCTTAGTCTTTTGATTAGTTACACAAGAGTTGTGTTTGTACAGTGACTCAGTGCCGTACTTTGCAGATCACCAGCAATGCATCATCTGACCTCACTATCAAAGGAGACGGTAAGGCCATTATTCGTGGCAACGAGGGAGTTTACATCATGGGCAAAACTGTGGAGTTCAGCATGGGTGGGGACATCGAGCTGAAAGCGGTAAGTAGTTAAAAACATTATTGATAAGTTTTTCTTAATTAAGAAGAAAAATATATATACAGTGCCTATACAGCAAATTTCGGCTGTAAAAATAAATCTGCATTGTTTATCCTTTTGATCTTTCAATAAAAAAAATCACAAAATTCTAAACTTTTATTGAAGTAAAACTATTGGAAGTGGGGGGGAAATCTCATTATGAATTAAATGTTTTTCTCTAGTTCATGTTGGCCAATTATTGCAACGTCCTTTTCCCAAGATAACAGCTCTGAGTCTTCTTCTATAATGAGAGATCAGAGATCATTCCTTCATACAGAATCTCTCCAAATCCTTCAGATTCCCTGCTCTTCTCTTCAGTTCAGCCACTCATTTTCTATAGGGTTCAGGTCAGGGGACTGGGACGGCCATGGCAGAAGCTTCATTTTGTGCTCAGTGACACATTTTTGTGTTGATTTTGATGTTTGTTTTGGATCATTGTCCTGATGGAAGATCAAATCAGAAGCGGACAGGTTTAGTTTTTTTTTTTTTTCTGTTGGTATTTGCTAGAATCCATGATACCATGAATCTGAAAAAGACCCCAAGACTCAACTAATCTCTTCAGTTCTCCATCTGTGATCTTGGAGAGTCTTTGTCCACTCAAACTCTCCTCCTCGCCGTGCATTAGGACGATATAGACACATGTCAGGCAGATTCATAACATATTTAGTTTATTGGAACGTCTTAATTATTTTATTACAGCCACGTTCGATTTTGTGAATTTTTGCACATCAGAACTACACTCACCTAAAGGATTATTAGGAACACCTGTTCAATTTCTCATTAATGCAATTATCTAATCAACCAATCACATGGCAGTTGCTTCAATGCATTTAGGGGTGTGGTCCTGGTCAAGACAATCTCCTGAACTCCAAACTGAATGTCAGAATGGGAAAGAAAGGTGATTTAAGCAATTTTGAGCATGGCATGGTTGTTGGTGCCAGACGGGCCGGTCTGAGTATTTCACAATCTGCTCAGTTACTGGGATTTTCACGCACAACCATTTCTAGAGTTTACAAAGAATGGTGTGAAAAGTTAAAAACATCCAGTATGCGGCAGTCCTGTGGGCGAAAATGCCTTGTTGATGCTAGAGGTCAGAGGAGAATGGGCCGACTGATTCAAGCTGATAGAAGAGCAACTTTGACTCAAATAACCACTCATTACAACCGAGGTATGCTGCAAAGCATTTGTGAAGCCACAACACGCACAACCTTGAGGCGGATGGGCTACAACAGCAGAAGACCCCACTGGGTACCACTCATCTCCACTACAAATAGGAAAAAGAGGCTACAATTTGCACGAGCTCACCAAAATTGGACAGTTGAAGACTGGAAAAATATTGCCTGGTCTGATGAGTCTCGATTTCTGTTGAGACATTCAGATGGTAGAGTCAGAATTTGGCGTAAACAGAATGAGAACATGGATCCATCATGTCTTGTTACCACTGTGCAGGCTGGTGGTGGTGGTGTAATGGTGTGGGGGATGTTTTCATGGCACACTTTAGGCCCCTTAGTGCCAATTGGGCATCGTTTAAATGCCACGGCCTACCTGAGCATTGTTTCTGACCATGTCCATCCCTTTATGACCAGCATGTACCCATCCTCTGATGGCTACTTCCAGCAGGATAATGCACCATGTCACAAAGCTCGAATCATTTCAAATTGGTTTCTTGAACATGACAATGACTTCACTGTACTAAAATGGCCCCCACAGTCACCAAATCTCAACCCAATAGAGCATCTTTGGGATGTGGTGGAACGGGAGCTTCGTGCCCTGGATGTGCATCCCACAAATCTCCATCAACTGCAAGATGCTATCCTATCAATATGGGCCAACATTTCTAAAGAATGCTTTCAGCACCTTGTTGAATCAATGCCACGTAGAATTAAGGCAGTTCTGAAGGCGAAAGAGGGTCAAACACAGTATTAGTATGGTGTTCCTAATAATCCTTTAGGTGAGTGTATATTCTTTGGTTTAACTCATTGTGATGAATAATTAAGGGAATTTGGCCTTTATGTTTCCTCATATTTATACTCCTGTGGAACAGGAAGTCATGGCTGGACTATGTCATGCTCCTATTCACCCTGGTGTGCTAAAAAAAAAAATATATGAATGGGAATTACCAGATATTTTACTCATAAGAATTTCTAGGGGTGCCAATAATTGTGGCCAACAGGCTTTGGAGTAAAACATTTATTCTAAAAACCGGGAAAATATTATTATGTATCATTACAATTTAAAATAACTTGTCTATTTTAAAATGTAATTTATTCCTGAAATGGCAAAGCTGAATTTTCAGCATCATTACTCCAGTCTTCAGTGTCACATGATCCTTCAGAAATCATTCTAATATGATGATTAGCTGCTCAAGAAACATTTATTATTATTATCAATGTTGAAAACAGTTGTGCTGCTTACTGACCCCAAACATTAGTGTAGTTTTGAACAGTAGTGTAATATAAATCTGAACATAAATATGAGTTGTATAAATGTTTTTTTCTGTTTTGTGTGCAGGAAAACAGCATTATTCTAAATGGCTCAGTGATGTTCAGTCCTTCACGTATACCAAACTCCTCTCTAGGGGCAGACTTGTACTTCAATGAGGGGTTGGAGAGGTATAAACTTTGCATGTGCGCAGACGGGACGCTGTTCAGAGTGCAGGTCAAATACTCCAACATGGGCTGCCAAACATCCGACAATCCCTGTGGAGCAGCACACTAATGAAAGAGAGATGAATACCACTGGAATACACATGCTCATCCATGTTTGCAAATGAAACATGACATTTCAGGTGAACTGCTAAAAGATACAAAGATGATAGTGTGGCTTTTCTTGTTTTGTTTTGTTTTTTGAAAAACTGGACACTAATTAGCCTATAATATATGTGTACACATGCAATACACAAAAATGCACACACTATTCCCTCACACTCCCACCCACCAGGACAGTTTCGTCTACATGCCCACTCAACTTTATTGGAGGTCTAAGAACACACATACATACACACATACCTCTATGATGATAATAGCTCCTTTACCGTTTTCTTTTATGGCCGAGAGTTCCCTTTGCATTATCATTGGCTCACATCAGTGTTTTACAGTCTTTAAGCTGCCTACTTTAAGCCTTCACTGCATGTGCTTTATATATAGTATCGTAGCAGAGTAATCGAGTCCAGTGATTTTCTGAGCAGTATTATTACTCTTTTACAATCCCCTCCTGTCATTAATAACCATCAAATGGCCACATAAAAAGAGGGATGTTGTTTGACTGATACAAATGTTAAAATAGTGTCATAAACCTTCTGTATTGTTTAGTCTGAAAGACTAGTTATACATGGTCATTGTAGCTTTAGAAGAGGGGGTTTAAAGTGGCCAATATTATTTAACAGCTTATATGTCATTAAGATTTTTTCAGGGTTTGTTTTTAAATCACAGATGTTTACTTGATTTTAGCCTTTTTCTGTTCATTACAATCTCTATCTTCACTGAAGCAGGATCAGCACAGCCACATCTTACGTAAGTAACACTGATCCTGAAGCAGTGGTTAGTGATACATCAATTCTGGCACATATTTTCAACGCTTGTATTATAGTGCCCTTCTCCGAGTGCCATGGACTAATGACAAATTACTAGTTGCCTAATGACGTTCAGAGGTGTGTACCAGTCAAATATCTTTTGATAAGATAAAAACAGGAAACCTCTATGATATATATTCGAGTTATCCAAGTGTGATATTTTGTGCAATATAACCTTCTTGGCCTGGTTTTTCTGGGTACATGTGTGGTATTTATTGTTGTTTTTGAATACAGTATTATTATTGTCTGAACTAAAAATCGTCCGTGCTTAAGAGACTAATCGTCAGACTTTGTTTTCAACCCTGCAATGAATTAGTCTGAAACCATCTGATCATGTTTTTTCAACATTGTCAGAAAGGAAATCACAAATATTCTGCAGTGTTTTTGTTAATAAATGCAAATGCAGGTTTTGATTGAAAAGCAATGTGTATTGTGATTGTTCTCATTTCCATCGTCTAACAGTATGAACAATCTCAGTGCTAACAAATATCAAGTATCATGCAGGGAATGAGTTAAGAGATTAATTTACTTTTCAGTTATAAATTGATGATCTGGTGGCAATTAAATTCACTAAAATGTCAATGCATATACATATTTATGTAAAACACCTGTTTATTCTTATTCAACATTGAGTAGGAAATCTTTTTATACTTTTTATTATATTTTATTATATATTTTTTTAATGTCCCTAAAATGCTTGGGAGGGAACAAACCTGAGTAAGACATTAACCTGGGCAAGTGAGTGATTGCAGAACAATTGTTCTGTGTGTGTTTCTGGTGCCATAATGCTATTCAGACTTTGATCTCAGGGAAGTTGGCGTTAAAGGCAAAGAATTTCTCAGTCAAGTCTCAGTGTTTTGTTGGTAATTACCCGTCTACAGTCAGAAGATTGCCTGAGCCGAGTGGAGCATTGCTACCCTAAAAAAGGTTAGTTTTAAACAAACCTATTACACAATTTTTCAAACAGTGTAACTGTGCTTTGTGTACTTTAGTTTTCCCCTAAGCTTAGGCAAGTAAATGATTGGTGTCTAATAATTTAGACTTGAACTGTATATATGTGTGTGTACGTACATATGATTGATTTTATTGATGTGGTGCAGTGATGGATTTCATTGGAGAATTATTTCTGCTTTCATCCTATATCTTTTTTTTTGTCTCTCTATATTGTACCATACACATTTCAGTTTGCCATATCCTGTCATCATTTCAAATCCATCATTTGTTGTTTATATTTTTCAGGGCTGACTATAATGTCAGCGTATAGCTCGGTGCTTGGTGTGGCAGTGCTGCTGCTCCTCCACCTGTGGGGGACACACTCCTTCCCCACCTCTGCCTGTCCTGTTCCCTGCTTGTGTCAGCGAGGTCCTCTCCTGAACTGCTCTTCTTTAGGCCTGACAGCGACTCCCACACGCATCCCAGCAAATGTGGTTTCCTTGAACCTGTCCAATAATGCTCTGCATTCTCTGGCTCCTCTCAGCTTTGGTCATGTGAAATTGATGGGGCTTCTGCACCTTTGGGTGGGAAGTAATGCTCTGGAGAGCCTGTCTTTGATTTTGGAGAAAGACCGATCAGGCACTAGGACCCTGTCAAGTGGAGAACAGGAATGCACATCCTGGGCATTTGACCTTCAGTTGCTATCTGCAGAAAGAAACCAGCTAAAACATCTACCAAAGGGTACGTGCAAGCAGCAGGAGTATGCAAGTGATACACACCGCATTGATAATTTATTAAAAAAACAATAAGCATCTCTGTCCTTCATTGTCCTGTAAAACATATTCAAATTATAAAGGAAATCAAGGCAACTTAGTCACATTACTATGTTGACATTCCCATCCATGTTAATTCATGTGATGGATGGAAAAACTGAAATCAATTCTAAAATAAATCATGCCATTTAAATCCTTGCTGTTAAAGGGTTAGTTCACCCAAAAATGAAAATTCTGTCATTAATTACTCACCCTCATGTCATTGCAAACCCGTAAGATCTTAGTTCATAGGTTTCTAAACTACCCATTAGGCAGCAACGTCATTGCAACTTTCAAGGCACAGAAAGGTAGCAAAGACATCTACAGTGGTTCAACCTTAATGTTATGAAGTGATGAGAATACTTTTTGTGTGCAAAAAAAACTTTTATGGGCTTATGGGTTTGGAACGACATGAGGGTCATTTTTGGGTGAACTAACCCTTTAAGGAATTATTAATTTATTCATTTTTGAGATCTATTACAAACATTGAAATCAATTAAAAAATAATTGAATCTCTGTATTATTTAATCTGTGACGTTCATAAAACCACACGCACTGGTGTTTTACGCCCTGGTGTAAATGACTGAATCATCAGTGGAACTTTGATCTGTTGCGATTACACACTCTTCTGACCTATTACATTCTACTTAAACCAGTCCACCCTCAGGATGAAGTGAAAAGAAATCACCTGTCATTTAGTCACAAGGGTTGGGCGCTGACATTCCAGTGCCTCATAACGGGCTATAAAAGGGTAATAATGGTCTAAACACATTCCAGAGAATGAACTTTATTAAGGCCTTGTATTTTGACCAACCTTCACATAAACGTTAACATGGGGTTCTAGTCAGTCCAAAGGTGTCTTAAAGCCTTTGCGTACTAAGACTATATACACTACAAAATGGCACAGCACGAGTAGTGTATTCACAAAGAAAAGGATACATGGATACAAAGTATGTTGAACACTTCATGCACTCAACTTTCGCAGCTTTCCTTACGTAGGGGCTATCAGACGCAGATGCTGGATTGCAAAATAATCTTGTAAAATGTATAAACTAGGCGGTAGCATACATAGTGTATAGTATATCATTTGGAACACAACTATAATTTGCTACAGTGCTGTCGTACATTTAATCAATCTTCCTTTTCCATTTCCTGGATTGCAATAAAAACACCAAGAAGCATTTTTGTTAAAATGTCTAAAGCATAGGACATTTAACTGGGGGTCAGTGTTCATTGGTGGGATCCTGGAATCTCAAAAACTGCTTTCCGAACTCACAATTAAATAATATCTTTCAAATCAGCAACAAAATCTGACATGAACTGTCCCATAAATGTTGCTTCTTACAACATGATGAGCCAATGTGCATGTGCACTCCTAAGCGCGAGTCTCAGGTTTCTATGGGAACCGAAGATTCTAACGGCAGCTGCAGTGATGCAATGACTTTACCAATCAGCGATTTAACGTTTTTACTTTAGATGGTGGGACTATTCCACCATTTTGCATGTTGAAGTTTTTCCCATTCATAAGTAATAGGAATGAACCATCTTTCTATACCTATAGTCTTTGTCTTAGCCTTAGCAGATGCCAATCCGGGCAGGGTTAGCACTGTGAAATAAATGTTAGTGCCTCAATGTTTTTCAGCTCTTTGTGATTCAAGGCACAGCCTCAGTGTTTCTCTCTGATAAACTCCTATCCAGCAGACCCTCGCTTCAGCTCAGTAGTCAACACGGCTCTTAAAATAGGCATCTCTCTTCTCTGACAGACATACCTGAACCCTTGTAAGCATTCCACTCTGAATGAACTTAATTCTTGATGTGTTTAAGAACATTTGGGATGTACTTGTTTCACATAATGTACATCTAAATAAATTTAAAGAGCTTTAGGTATAAATATTAAGACAAAATAGCCACAAAGATGCAAATGCTATAAGCTAATACTTAGCATACTATTACCAACAACGTCCTGAAGGTATCCCAGAAGTGTTGAGAGCCTCAATTAGAACAAGTGGTGATTTCACGTAGTGCTCACGTGGTGTTGTTAGGGCCACAGATATTGGCACAAACAGCAGGTGTTTGAGCTGAAACCTTTTTTTTTTTTTTACTATTACATTTGGCTTTTATGACTCAAAACAACTGAAAAATGTCTGACTTTGCAATCTAATTCGGAAAAAATGCCCCTCTGTACCTCAAAGAACATTGATATTTAACTAGAAAGTTTATCAGTGCATGGTTGTTAATCATTGCCTTTTTGCTCTTATGAATATACATTTCTCCTCCAGGGCTGGGCTGCATGAAGTCCCTGCAGATTCTTCAGCTGTCTTATAACCAGATATCCAAGATAGGTCTTACCGACCTGGACAACTGCAGTTATCTGAAAGAGCTACATCTCCAGCATAACAGCATCACAAGCATTCACCCAAATGCTTTTATAGACCTAAAACAGCTGCAGGTAACATCTCAAATATTTAGTTTATTTGTGTTATACTTTAATACTGGTCAGATGGTATAGTTTTTTTTAATCATCATTAAAGTGACTTTACATGTTTGGAAGTGTGCTCCCCCAGCAACTCTTTTGACAGACTCTGTAGTTAATACATAAATCAACATATCTAGCCCAGTGTGCATTAAAACTTGGGAAACATTTTCATTGTCTCACTAATTCCATTCAGGTCCTTGATCTGAGCTATAACCTGCTGGTCACCATTCCCATCCCTGCCTACCAGTCCCTGCGGACCCTGAATGCCTTGGTCGATGTCTCCTTCAACAGATGGAAGTGTGACTGCAACTTGCAGACCTTGAGAAGATGGATAAGCTTTGATACTGAAATGGGTGATGTTTCCTGGCAAGTGGTGTGTGCCTCTCCACCACATCATGCTGGAAAAGGTCTGCTTCACCTGAAGGACTCAGAGCTCACTTGTCCAGCACATGAATACAGCCCATCTGGTCGCTATCATAATATGATTGTCTACGAGGGGACGAAGATATCAATTCCTTGCAGCAATGACAGTAAAGGTTCTACTTCTATATCTTAAATTATAAAACCAGTCCAATTTACTATTTTTTATTCATAATTTTAAAATATTTTTTGCAGTTATTTATGTAACTCCTAAAACCTGCATCTAAACAATGTAAATGCTAATGTACATTTAGTGATAAATTCCCTTTTATATTTATTCTAGATATCATGCAGGTTCACTGGTGGACTCCACAGGGCCAAGTCACAAATAACCAACCAGAACTTTTAATTAAGGACATCACAGAGCAGCATGCAGGACTTTATGTATGCATTTCAGGTGTTCAAGGGGAGCATATATCAGTATTTGATCTACATGTCTACAAAAAAGGCAGTGGCTCAAGAGCACGTAGGGAAGCAGCAATTACCTTGGATGAGCAAGAAAATTTTAATTTGCCAAGAAATGATCCAGTTGTACGACAAGGGACAAGGACTCAGTCAGAATTTGTTCTTGCTGTCTGCCTGTCTGTCATCATTACATTCATTTTAGCCTTTATACTTGGTGTTTTTTTGAGACCACTGTTAGACAAGTTATGGAGGAGAATACGATCCAAGAGACAATCTTCACCACCACCAACAACAACCTCCTCCACTGGACCCCAGCCATATGTGAATGAGGGGTACTGTGATGTAGAAGACCAAGAACAAGAAGTGAGAGTGGGTTCAAGAGTTACATTTGGTGGAATCACAGTTGAAGATCAAGTGTCTTACTATGACACTGTAGAGGTTGACCAAGCAGATGGCTCCTCTGAGAGCAACACAGAAGCTTATACTCTTTATGAGACAATTGGGGAAAAAAAATCCTCAATAACTAGTGGGAAACAGCATGCCCTTGATGTGGAGAATCATAGAGGAAGAGCAGACAGCAGTAGTAGCAGCTCACTTCAGGAAGGCGAAGTAAATACGTTAGTCATAAATCTGCCACCCAGATCAACGGAAGGCATGCCAAAATCCATTGAATTTGAGCCAATTCCAGATGCAAATGATATCACCCAGTTAAAAAGAAGGGGCAGTTCTTCAGCAGCATCTCAATCAAGTCAGGAAGATAACTTCTCAAGAGAATTAAGGGAATCAAGTGTGGACCCTCCTCCTGTCACTATACCTGCAAGCAAAAATACAGAACAGAATGTTGATGATTTGGACCCAGAATTGTGGAATGACAGTGGAGAGAGCTTTTCTTTCACTGAAGGCTCTGAAAGGTCAAGTATTCGGGATCTCTCCAGCTCTGCTTTAGGACACCCATTGAAGGATGATGACACATGGATGCAAGGCAAAGTAGAATCACCTTTAGACAAAAAAATAGATTCAGATGATTTTGACAAACCATTTGGTAAAGAAGTTCTTGTTGATGATGTAAAGCAGTTTGATCTCTCTGACATAACAAGCCTCTCTAATTCAAGTGACAGTGGTGAAAGTGTAGGTGGACCAAACAATTATATTGTAAACACAGAATTAGAAGAATCAGACATCCTGGATGAATCAGACACAGAGAAAGGTGCAAACTTGGTCACTTTAAACAGATTTGACACTTTTGAAGATGTCACTTTCAATGAAAGAATGCCTAGTGCTGGCATTCTAATAAGACAAGAGACTATCACTTTGGAGCCTTCTGACATACATTTGACTTTTACACACGGAAACAGTGTTGATGAGGGTATGCTTATTGATGATTCCCAGGGGAATATGTATGTTAACATATCAAAGAAATTTGCGATATGTGCAGATGTGGGTCTTGATACAGTGCCAAAGGTTAAGAGATATGTTGAATTTAAACAGTCCAAACCTCATTTTGGACATCCAACTCTGCCATCATTATCAGAGATGGAGGTAAAATCTGAAGCTACCATTGATGCATCCTCTGGAGAAAACAGATGCTTAAGTCAAATAAAGGTGTCTCCTGAAACAATTCAAAAAGTGAAGCGATACATTCACTTCAAACATCCTGAACCTCATTCTCCAACATCACCTTCCTTAACCAAAAAAGATGCTATGCTGGAAGATAAAAATTACAGTTCATCCTCAGAAGATGATGCTCAACTGACAACTAAGGATGACAATTTCTTCAGGACAATAGGTGTATCTTCTAAAGAATTTTCAAAAGTAAAAAGATACATTTCATTTAAACAGTTTGACTCTTCTTCCCCAACTCTGTCAATATCCAGACCTTCAACTAATATTGAGACCACAACTGAGGCAACAATAAAATCTATGCAGCCCAGCACCTCACCAAAAGATTCAAGTCAAAACATGAAAAAATACATGTTTGTTAAGCAGCATGAACACCCGTCCTCATCTCTGCCATCATCACCTACCTCAAACAGGAAAGGTTTATCAGGAAAAAAGACTAAATACAAAAAACAAAATGATCAATCATACTATGGGAGTCATGAGAGCCTTCCACTATACCATGTCCATCCTGTCTATAGATCAAGTATAAACAGACTGAATAGAGGCTATGATACTGATAGATCAATTTCCAGTGAAGATGAATTTATGGAGTACCCAAGAAAATTAGAGATTACAATATCACCTGAGAGGAACACAGGATCCATCAAACCAGATAAAAATACAGACAAAGTCCTCAACATTGGCTTTGACAACTCTTCTAGCAGCACAGATGTATTTGATAAGAAACATTCTAAAGGTCTAATGAGACTAAGAGCATTAAGTGCACGACTGTTCAACAGACATGAAAATGAAACGGATGAGAGCAGGTCACCAACTGGTTTGGATGTTGGAAGAACCAGTGGTGTCTCTATTAAAAAGCAGCCAAAGTTAACTAAGGAACAAACCACTAATGAAGACAGTCTATTCGGAAGGAGTTTATCCCTTGATCACTTACCAAAAGTGAAGAGATACCTTCAGTTCTCACACTCTGATTCCTTTCTTCAAGTCCAATTACCATGTCCACCACCAACCACTGGGGTAGTCAAACCTGACTTTATAGCGACAACTGAGTCCAGGAGATCCAGTTTCTCATCTGAGGATGATGTCAAACAAACCATTAAAGATAACAAAATTGTTGGACAAGTGGATGCATCTTATGAAGGACTTCCAAAAGTAAAAAGATACATTAAATTCTCACACACTGAACCTTACTCGACAACACTGCCCTTGAACAAACAAAGTATCTCAACTGAACTAGTGGCACAACCTGAACCAAGGAGGCCAAGTACATCATCTGAAGATGATGTCAAACCTACATCTAATGAAGACAGTTTCTTCCGGAAAATAGGCGTATCTCTCGATACAGTGCCACATGTTAAGAGATGCATTCAATTCAGTCAGCCTAAACCGTATTCTCCAACTCTAACATCCTTACCTGTTTCAACCAAGAGACCTGTGGTGGCAGTGGAGACAAGTTCAAGCACATCTGACAAGTCAGATGACAAATCTAATGCTACAGGAACATTTTTGTTGGGGCAACTAGGTCTTAATGCAGTACCAAAAGTTAAGCGGTATGTTCAATTTACACAGTCCAAACCTCATTCTCCAACTCTGTCCTCAGTTTCATCCTCATCTACAAAGGTTACACCTAAGATGGAAGTGAAAACTGAAGCTAAAATTGACAGATCATCCAGAGACCAGGGTTACTTAACGCAAATAGAGGTATCTCCTGAAAATATAAAAAAAGTGAAAAGATACATTCACTTCCAGCAGTCTGAACCTCATTCCCCAACTCTGCCATCACTTTCTTTAACCAAGAAAGATGCTATACTGGAAACAAGGAGATATAGCTCATCCTCAGATGACGATGTTCAACCGACAACCAACAAAGACAATTTCTTCAGGAAAATAGGTGTATCTTTTGATGGAGTTTCAAAAGTAAAAGGATACATCACATTTAAACAGTTTGATCCTTCAGATACACTGCATGTCACACCTGAGGTGAAAACCAAATCAGAAACAAGGAGATCAAGCACTTCTTCTGAGGATGATGTCAAACTAACTGCTAAGGAAGGCAATGTCTTTGGACAAACAGGAGCATGTCTTGATAGAGTGCCAAGAGTTAAGAGATACATTCAATTCACACATCCTGAAAGTCAATCTCCCGTGCAGACAACAACTGGTCTTTTGTCTGAAAGAGTCAACGTATCTGTGGTAGCTAAAGAATCTAGGAGAAGTAGCACTTCATCTGAAGAAACTGTTAAACCATCTACTAACAAAGATAATATTATTGAAGAAACAAGTGAATATCTTGCCCAAATCCCAAAAATAAAGAGGTACATTAAGTTTACACAAGCGGAACAGTATTCCTTGGATCTTTCAACATTTCCTTCTTCAAGCACAGTGAAAACCAAGGTGACAGAAACTGAATTGAGAAAACCAGC
This sequence comes from Rhinogobio ventralis, assembly GCA_039654625.1. Lineage (NCBI taxonomy): Eukaryota > Metazoa > Chordata > Actinopteri > Cypriniformes > Gobionidae > Rhinogobio > Rhinogobio ventralis. The sequence goes on along the minus strand of CM077210.1, from coordinate 6,244,325 downwards.
CACCAGAGAGAGCACTTCATTTGAGGATGACGTTCAGGAAGTTGCGCAAGTAGGGGTATCTCTTGATAGAGTACCAAAAGTTAAGAGATACATTCAATTCACACATCCTGAAAGTCAATCCCTTGCTCGGTCAACTTCTGAGGTCTCAGCTGAAAGAGTTCGAATATCAGGGGTAGATCAAGAGACAAGGAGATCAATCACTTCATCTGAGGAAGATGTCACACTAACTGCTAAGGAAGACAATGTCTTTGGACACATTGGAGCATCTCTTGACAAAATACCAAAGGTTAAGAGATATATTCAGTTCACAAAGCCTGAAAGTGAACCTCTAGTTCAGACAACAACTGCTCACTTATCTGAAAGAATATCTGGGGGTTTTCAAGACACAAGATCAAGCACTTCAGCTGAAGTTGATGTTAAGCCATCTACTCATGATAATAATGCCATTGTAGAAATCCCAAAAGTAAAGAGGTACATTAAGTTCACACAATCTGAACCTTCCAAGGGTCTTCCACCATTTCCTCTTCCAAGCACTGTAAAGTCCATAAAGGTGACAGAAACAGAATCAAGAGGATCTAGTACCTTAGTTGAAGATAATGCACAACCATCTCCTAAGGAGAACATTAAGGAAGACAATGCCTTTGGGCAAACAGAAGCACGTCTTGATAGAGTACCAAGAGTTAAGAGATACATTCAATTCTCACATAAATCCCCTGTGCAGTCAACAACTGCTTTATCAGCTGAAAGAGTAGGAATATCTGAGGTCATTTCAGAAACAAGGAGATTAAGCATTTCATCTGTGGACGATGACACACTAACTGCTAAGGAAGACTACTTTGGTGGACATATAGGAGCACCTCTTGATAAAATACCAAAAGTTAAGCGATACATTAGTTTCACACATCCTGAAAGTCAATCTCCTGTTCAGACAACAACTGCTCTCTCAGCTGAAAGAGTTAGTGTATCTGTGATAGCCAAAGAAACAAGGAGACCGAGCACTTCATCTGAAGATGATGTTAAACCATCTACTAATGATAACAATATCATTGGAGGAAAAATTCTTTACAATATCCCAAAAGTAAAGAGGTACATTGAGCTCACACAATATGAACCTTATTTCTCAGCCCAGTCACAACTTCCTTCTTCAAATGTTGTTAAATCCATAAAGGTGACAGCAACAGAATTAAGGGGATCCAGCACATCATCTGAAGATAATGTACAAACAGCTACTAATGGAAACAAAACAGAATCAATGACACATAGCACTTCATCTGATAATCTTGACAGAATACCAAGAGTTAAAAGATACATTGACTTCATACCTGCTGAAAGTCAATATCCTGCTCGGTCATCAACTGCTGTCTTAACAGAAAGAGATGGAATATCAAGGATATCAAGCACTTCATCTAAATCCATTAAACCATCTTCAACTGATTATAATATCATTGGAGAAACAGACAAACCTTTTGCCAGTATCCCAAAAGTAAAGAAGTACATTCAGTTCACACAATCAGAACCTCACAAGAGTGAACCTACTTCAGCCAAATTAATGAAAAGAGATTTAACACCTACACCAAATGCAGACCTAGAAATCTGGGTGCCTGGTTTATCATCCAAGGTGTCACCTCCTGACTCAATGAAAAAAGGTTCTGCATTAATATTAAAGACTGAATCTGAATCACGTTTGTCTGGCTTTAGTTTCAAGGACAATATTATGACAAAAGAGTCTATGGACAGTTCAGTTCAGACTGGCCTAAGGTCAAGTTTAAGCTCAGTGTCCAGTGACAAACAATCTGTAGGTCATCAGGTTATGGATGTACAACCACCACAAGACGAACCACCAGCAGTTCCACAGACATCCCCACCTCCCTTGGAACAGAAGGATGCCAGAGAATATCTCAGAGAAAATTCTGAAGTCCTTCAAAGGCAAGAACGCAGACGATTACTTCAGCAAAGAAGAACTGAAATGAACATGTTCAACATTGCATCCCTATCCTCCATGCAACTAGAGGACGACCAGCAGGACAAATCACCTAGAAATTATGGAGGAGCAACACAGTTACAAACAGGACAAACTTACAGCAATATCTCTACAAGAAACACAGCTGCTTCAGGTCAAACAGAAGGAGCTGAAGCCCCAGTTTTGCGGGGCCTTAAAACTAAGAATATCTCAACTCCAAAGTATAAGGAATTTTTAATTTAAATAGTTAATTTTGACTTGCCAGACAAACAATGTTGCCAAAATCTGAGCTGATACTTTCAAAACTGTACCTTTGAGGGTGGAGATTGCCTTTTTAGTGAGTATTGTAAATGCTGTAATATACTTATGAACATAACCTAAACTTTTTTCGGTATTTCATAATAGTTCTGTTCTCTTTGCATTGAAACAATGTATATAAGAATGTGTATTGTATAAGATCATTAACACAAAATCCAGAGGGTATTAATTGTACTCAATGACTGGGGAGACCCCCAGTATGACCCCAGAATAGTAAGTCGTTTCTCTTTCAAAACATGACAAAGAAAAGATTAAAATGACTCCACATTTAGTTAATAAACCCCTTTATATATATTGAATGTAGAGAGGTTACAGTGAAAACAAACACATATACACACATCCATACATATATACAGTCAGATGAGAATGCTCAACCCTCTGCATTACATACTCCCCCCCACAAAATCAAGTCATAATGACATAGGGGAACTCGTCTATCTGTTCAAAATTAATTTTAAACCACCATTTCCCTCAGGCACAAACAGGTGCAGATGAATGGGATTATGACGAGTGTCTGTAGACATCTTCCAAATGGATTCTGGCCAGCATGCACAGCATACATAGACTGTTGGCTTTTTAGACGCTGAGTGAATATTTGATAAATAATTTATGGTTAGCAACCTTCATCTTTCAGAGAAAAAAAAATCTCAACAGAACAAAAATGTCTTGTAACCAGGAAAAAAAAAAAACTTTTGTTACCCAAAATATGTTTTAATAAAGTTAATAATGATTGGTCTCTGTTGTTCCTTATAACATGACAAAATCAGTACGTCTTCATGATGCTGCAGATATACTGAAATGCTGCAGTCACTCATGAACATGGTAGTTTAGCACTTGGTGGAGATGGTGGAGGAGGCAATGCAGAGAAGAACATCTCAACAGATGAGGTTACAAGTGTGTTTAAGCTCTAAATACAATCACACAATCATGTTTTTATAAAGCGTTAAGACTGCATGACCGCGGATACCCAAATTAAGCACAAAAAGTCCACTTCTACAAATATCTGTACAAAAAAAAAAACAAGCAAAGAAAAAAAATGTACAAAAAGAATCTCATTCATTCACAAAGACAGCTCTAACTGCAGAATGCATGCATGCTTTTTTTCCTTGTTCAAATGACAAGTTAGCTTCACGCCACAGCCATAGACAAAACTCAACAGTTTTACAAACGTAACTAGAACGTTAAATAGTTGCTAGGCATTGGTCACTATGGGTTAAGGTGATCATATTTGACCACAAGATCTGTGGACGAGGATGTGGCCAAAGGAGAGTCAGTGTTTAGGGCAGAATACCTGTTTTTATATTTTTGTGGCAATTCATCACAGAAATCAAAAGTGCACTTTAACAGCTTTCTTTCGTCCCGTCTCTTTTCCATCACATCTTGCCAATTTAATGACATGCACAGTTTAGTTACATTGCTAAGGAGTCAAATGATATAATTAATGCATTCTGCAGTCACTTTAACCTGCTCACACTCCTCTACAAGATGTGTACATGTGAGTCAGGAAAAAGATACTGGGCTCTATGTTCATAAGAAGTATAGCCTCTGTTCTTCATGTTGCAAACAGTAAAGCTATTCTCGTTGATCTCGTAATCAATATAAAAAATGAAGTGCTGAAAGGTATACTGATACCACAGGAAGTACTTACAGCAGAATGTCTATGACACTCTTGCTTGTGGTGTGCTTTATTAAATGGCAACCAAGTGCAGTGAGACTGGTAAAAATAAAACTTACGGCATAGGTCGCTATGTAACTATGGTAACATGCTCTGAATGTCATCCTCCTCCAACATAAAAACCGTAGTAAACAGTGTTTGGACCACATCAGCAGAGTGACACTGTAAGCTGTTTCCATTTTGAACCAAAAGTCACTGACCTTTAGTAAAAAGCCAAACAGGTGTTTATTCTTCCTTTCAGGCCTAAATTACCTAAATATCTTAAATCTTAAGACAGTATGGGAGTTTTTACCTACCCTGCCTTGTGGAGAAATTCATCCTCCTTTTAAGAGCCTATTCATTCACATTCACAGCAATATGAAACATCACAGTGGGGTGGGAAGGCGGCTCAAAGGCTGGCCATGTGCTTACCCACAATGCATTGTGGGCTATGGGGGGCATTAGGTGGAGTTGGTGATGTGCTGTTTCTCCAACACACAACCACCAGTGACCCTCCTATGGCCCCGGCTAAAAGGGCGACATACAAACATGTGCATTGATAATTACATTCTATGCAAACACTCACACACTCAAGCCCTCACTGCCAGAGGCCACCATCAGTCTGTCCCAAATGCTTCAGTTTTGATTTGTACTTTGTTTTCTAGATGTTTGTTTCAAAGTCGTTTCTGTCGTCATTGTCATGGTGATTGTTGGCGATTAGTTTCTAGTTGGTGATGGTGGTAGGCATGGGGAAGCTGTCGCTACGACATCTCTCGATCTTTATACCATTCCACAAACTCGTCCAACAGCACTGGCCCTGAGCAAAGAGAAAAAGGAATCAAAAGGCAAATGTACTGATGTACTTCCAGCTGCATTGTACAAAAGAATGATGAATGTCTTAACTGGGGTATAATCAGAAGTATACAGGCATGTAAAAGTGTGGGTGCTTGTACTTACAGGCCCCGTCCTCATCATAGTTACTGAGATCAAGGTTGATAGTCCTACTGAATTCTAGAACATTGCACCATTGATCTTTATTTATAACCTTATACTTAGATTGCTGTGGGGGGATAAAAATGGGGGGGGCGGGGGGGGAGAAATAGGTCACTGTCAAAAATTTCATTGACATAGAATATGTACTGATGTGCAAATATGGGCCAGATTTACTAACTGCTTGCGTCAGCGCAAATCCTCTTTTGGCCTTAAAAGACCACTCTCAGGATTAAATAAAGACATGCAGTGATAAGTTAGCGTGGAAAAGCCATGGACAGGGTTATTTTTGCAGCTGACCTTATTGCATATGCATTTGTAGGAGTTTCCATTTCAGACACAAAATTTATGGGAGAAGAATTACTAAATTTTGCGCAGGTCAATTTACTGGTATTTGCGCCATTATTTACCGCCCAAAATTTTATTGCATTAGTCATTATGGAAATGATCTGGCTGCGTCTGTGTTCTTTAATTTGTGCATTGTGTCGTGCAGAACTTTCAGCTCTCATCTGCGCTTTTTTGGAATTGCACTCCCATGCTAATTTGCCCTGTTTAGTAAATCTGGCCCTATATGTATTAAATACCAGTCAAAAGTTTGTACTGATTTTATTTCCCTTATATTTAAAGCTTTATTCTGAAATGGTTTTGCATTGTGGCTACATATGAACAATGCATATGGAGCAATTTAAATGTAATTTTAATGAATTGTTTTGGAACATAAAAGCAGCCAACAAAATGGCCAGTTTGTGAACACCTTCAATGCTTTTTATAAAAGTATTCCTAGATCCAAGAAGTTGGCTGAGAGAATGTCAAATATAAGCTGTTTGTGTTGTATGTATATAATTTTTATGACATCCCAGCAAGCTATAGCCATCATTTCACCGTCTCAGTTAACTATAGACCCGATATAGTCCAGCTATGAGTAACCCTCTTCTAGCCAAAAGAACCTTGAATTTGGTTACATGTCGTTTTCGCCAAAATGACTTGTGAGATGTATGATATTCCATCATGTAAGCAAAGTCAACAGTGATTACAAGATGTTTGGTTTCATTTCTTTGACATGTTCATGTTCTAGATGACTAGTCTATTCTTGGGCTATGGTTAGACGTCTATTAAATTTTCACTGACAGCCCAAATTTTGCCTTGTTTTAGGCTAGACATCAGGGCTGTGTTTGGACGGCTATCAGACGTCTTTTATAAGCAAAATTGCTTGCTGGGATATTATTCTAAAATGTGGAAAGCAGTAATAATGTATTTGCAGGTGTGTCCAAACATTTGACTGGTCTTGTAAAATTATTAAAGTGACACTGACTGACTGTAAAGATTAAAATATTTACTTCTAGAAACTGGTTAAACACTGGAAACAATGGCCAGGTCTTCCCAAGCAGAAGTCCCAGCATACACTTGGCAGTATTCAAGTCTAAACTCCTCTGATCCTTCTCCTGCAAAGGGGTGGAACCATATTACATTTGAAACATTTTAAATACAAGTTCACACATCACTATAAAAATACTGAGTTGGCAATTATGGTAGCAATGTAACAATCTGTAAATGACCCATTAATGCCAAGGTACTTAAATCCAGTTTGCTCCTGGAGGACCGTTTCAGAAATTAGTGTACTGTGTACTCTGAGTACAAGCACCTGAGGGCAGACATGATTATTGTCCCTACACCTTCACACCATAACAATAGCCCTGTTTCCACCGAAATTACCCGGAACAATTTGTCCCAGGAACTTTTTCTAAAGTACCATAAAGATTAGTCCGGTGACAGGACTGCACGCGACTTTCCAGTTCCCGCTGAATTTCGTCCTCCGCATATAATCTTAATAAAGCCTGAACCTCTTCATCAGTCACATTTTTTTAAATGCCATAGCAAACAACTCTTACTGCAGACTTTTAAAAATGGTGGTTGAAATAAAATGCTGCGTGAACTCAACCAATCAGCATTTTCAGCGCTCAAGTCCCACCCCCAAAAGTTCCTGAACTTTAAAAAAGTACTACCTCGTGAGCAGGGGAAAATTTCCTGTGGTGGAAGCGTGGCTAAAGCTTCAGGTTCTCTGTGCCCAAAATATTAAAAAGCAAAAATATTCTAGATAAATCACTTTTCTAACAGCCATGATATATGCTTTCACTATATTTGGACTAGGAGAATGGACTAAGTACTCTATAAAAGATGAGAGCCCAGACTTGAACATTTCTGTTTTATCTAGACAGGATGGATGTCATGTTATCTATTCAAGGTTGCCACAAACTATTAATTTGTACTCATCCACATTATTGGCCTTATCGAATGGCTCCTGTAAAAGCTTCACTCAGCAAAACTCCATTCTCTTTACAATTCATACCAGAGGAATGAAAAAAAAGAATCAACTATCTGGATAAGAGATACTTCTGCTGAGCAGACAAAGAGGTGAAACAACCTAAAATAGCACCATCTCTCAGCAGTCTCAAGCCCTTGTCTGTTGTAACTGAAGGACTGTGATGAACCCAGCAAAAAAAAAAAAAAAGTACAGGCACAGGCAATCATTAAACCAAATATAGTGCTTAAGTATTAAAATAATACAAGAGCTTTTAAAGCGGACAATGGTTAGTGTTCATTAGGGGTGTGACGAAATCTCGTGCCACGAGATCTCGCGAGATTAAAATGTAACAAGTTTTTCCGTCGAGCAAAAAGCTGTCTCACGATGTCGCCATGACAGAGTGTGAGGGTGAAATTAACATATAATATGCCACCGCTAAGTTTACATTATATCCTCCACTGTTGTTTCGATTTTTATTAAAAAAAACCCCATTTAATTCAGTTAGATAACGGCCGCTTCAGTTGCAAACTATTGTAAACGTCTGCTCTGCTCAGCCAGCGCAACCTGCAGTCGCAAACAGTGCAGCAGGAATCGCAGTTCACTGATCACGTGACGAGAGTAAGGGGAGATGACTGACAGGACCATGGCATGGCAGAGGATTCGTGCACAACAGAGCCTGATAGTGTCTGATAAATGTCATATCTAGAATGCACGCTCAGCACTGTCGGTCCCTATACAGAGAGTACATGCGATCGAGAATCAAAAGCGAAAGTTAACGCAAGCTCCCTGATTCCCGCAAATTAACCGCTCACTCAGAGTTTCACCAGCGGAAAGACGTCAATAAAACAACTTGATTACAATGTCACTTAACATTGCATTTACCTCAGGAAAGTTATCTAATGTTCACAGTTTGTTAGTTAGCCATAAAAAAAAAACACTAGAAATGTGCTTATTTACTTAAAAACTTGTACATTTATAAGTAAATTTTTTTATACAGGCAGGTGAAAACTACCTAATGTGCAAGTTATACAGACATTTCAGTTTTTACAATAGCCTGTCTCCCAATATCAAAGCTATCTTAAGCTGGGCTGTGTAGTTGTAACCACCTTTTAGCTCTGCTCTCTGTTTGCACTTGGAATATTGAGAGAGTACATTGATTATGGTTGCACTTATTGTTTGCACTTAATAGGACTAAGAAAAAAAACTGTCATTTAGTTTTGTTATTTATACTGTTTTTATTTCTATGTTCAATTTGTGGAAAGGAGTTCAATTAGGAGGTCGCACACAGCCTCAATCAAAAGTTTTGGAAGCTCATAATTCATGTACAGTAAGGTCTAAAGAGACTGAAATCATACAGGAGAGAAGCCAGTCAGTTGAGTTTGTGGCCAAACCTTTTCCAGTGCTTGAGTATTGGTGTCTTTCAATGCATTTGATAATTCATACTCAGAAAGCAGAACTGAAATAACATTCGTTAAGATGATGAGTTACAACATTTCAAAATGCACCTGCAGACTATTTTTCCAGTCATGAAATTTATTAAAAATACTGTGCAAAAAATCTCGTCTCGTTCTCGTGAACCCAATCTCGTGTCTCGTCTCGTGAGCCAAGTGTCTCGTCACACCCCTAGTGTTCATCAAATCACCTGTCCGACACACACTCACCCTGGCAAAGTCGAAGGCATATCGGTAAATGAGCTTGAAACTGGTGGCATCATTGAGGACAGACCTCAGGTAGTCTAGAGAGTTCCTGAGTTTTTCAGTAGAGTCACACCTGCATATGACAGAAGATGAGGAAAAGTAAAGTTTGGGACAGGAAGAAGTGTAGTAGTATGGTAGTAGATGTATACAAATTACATACTGCAATGAGCCCATTCCCTTGAGCCACTCCTGTAAAGTGAAGTAACCCATACTCTGGGCATCAAGCTTCCAGGCCAATACCAGCATCACCACCTACGTACAAATATACATTAGAATGACAACTGATGAGGAAAATGTAAAACCATATCAGATCAATTTAGTTTTTTACATTCTCTGGCTCCACTCCAATGTCTTCACAGAATTTCTCCATCCCTTCTGGTCCAACCACATCATCACACCCTGTTTACACAACACATGCACACACAATTTACTTTTATATACATTGGCCCCAAAAAGTATTTGGACACTTAAGCTACAATAAAAAATAAAAAATAAAATAAAATGTCTTTGAATTGCATAACAACATTTTAAAACTAGTGGACTTGCACACTTCAGTCAAAATAAAAAATAAAAAACTTTTAAACTACGTTTGTTAACTTAGGTTTCAAAATATAAAAGAACAGATGTATTGTTCAAAATGAAGAAAAAAGGTCTGGTTGTCAAACTTTATTCTGCTAGGACACTTGTGTGACCTTAAATCGAAGTTCTAAGAAAAGCATCATTTGCGCAGATGCCACTTGATTTGATATTTTATATCTTGTTATTTGCTATTTTGTATGCATTTAAATTCAGACATTTTTAAGTGTGACTAAAGTGTCCAAATACATTTTAGTATATACTTATAGTCACTCTATTTACATCTTAACTTCATTTGGAAAGTCTCTGAAGTCACAAGGGTGGAATTCTGAATAAAAAAAGAAAAAGGAAAAAAAAACTAGCGTAAATTTAGCTGACATCATTTACTGCCTTCTAGACATTTCAAGTCAAATTTGAGTTTTTGATGTGATTATACCATTTTTTTTAGACCTTACCAATGACATTAAAAAGTTAAAATAAAACTCAACATGACTTTGCGCACATACCTGCATATTCATAAAACCACTCTAGACATCTCTTGCTAGAAAAAGCTTCAGCTTCCTGGATTTGCAATGTCTCCTGTTTTCTGTAAACACTGAAATGAATAGACAGGACTGAGCGGATGCTATTTAAATACACATTAACACACACATGTGTAAACATTAAATCACAAATGTGCTGCGTCTGATACAAACAAGAGAAGACACACGAATCCACCCACACAAACACAAACCTGATGGTACAATTAACAATTATGATAGTTGTGCACTTTCTTTTTACATTATTATAACATTCAGTTCCTTCTGTGAATAAATACAGATTTTGTTAACCAATATGCTCTGAAAGGTACCTAGTTTAGTTGTTAATCAAAAAGTTGTGTAGATGAATGAGTGTGTATGTATGAGTGAATTAGAGGAAGGTCAACAGACAGATGGAATAGACAGACATGAAGAGGCTGGAAAGATGGATGAATGGAAAGGTGATGCATACTTATCCTGCCGGCTCTTCTTAGCAGACAGGTCATCTCCAGCAGTGGGTCTCCTCTTTTTCCTGGGGGGCATGGCTCTGGAGCAGCAGGCTGGAAAAGAGAGAGAGACAGAACACAAAAATGATGATTACTTTTTGTTTCTCTTTTTCAGCCATTCCCTCCCTCAAACTAGGGATATGTCCTCATATAATTTGTATGAGACCCAGTTCCAGAATCAAATCAGGGTGCTTCTGAAATTAGTCAGGGTGCTCTAGTAAAGTGAAGATGTAATGTGTACAGTGAGACATTTAAAAAGCACAATATGTAATTTCCACAACTAGAGTTCGCTTATTCAGCTTGATGACGCCTTGATTTTGCAGAGCTTTTATTATGCTGTAAACGAGCGCTTCCGCTTCTTCCGCTCATGCGTATGTGGGGGAACGCAGCACTGGTTTATCATATTACATACATTTGAGTGTGTTGACAGTTGTGTTATATTGCTACTCTGAGCGTTCACTCGGCGGCTGCTATGAGACACTTGTTGCACACTGCAGTGAGCTAGATCAGTATTAGGCATGGTAAAACATGGTACTCACGGTAAATCAAGAAAACCAGATTTAAACAATAAGACTAACTGTGTTGAGCTGTATAACAATGATTCGTTTTCTGTCGATGAATGTATCCAAACAATTGCTCACCTGTCTAATAAAACACATAATATATTAAAGCGTCTTTGATGTTTCCATGGTTTCTACAAAATAAAATCGAAGGGTAACGTTGGTATGATGTTTTTGGATATTTGAATCCAAAAATCTTGTGCCTTTAAGATTATTTACAAGTCATTACTTTTACAAATAATTTAAATAGAATTTCAAAAATATTCTGATACAAATATTTGTCTATTAAGCTATTAGTCTGCATTTACATTGCCTAATGCTAAGTTGACGTGACATAATTTTTCCCATGCTATGGTGATTACTATATTGCTCATTGCAATTTCGAGAATGAATCCTGCATTTATAAGTAGATGTCACTTCCGAAACTTTTTAGTGTGTGTAATTGGCCGTCGGTCCTCAGCAGCATGAAAAACAAGATGTTTATTCAATGGATTACCCTAGTGAAAAATAAATATACTAAAATATATTTGAAATACATTCATGCTAAGTACACTACAAATATGTTTATATATATATATATAAATACCCTGCAAATGTACTGTTGGTATACTTAATTGATATACTTAAAGTCTGCTAAATTGGAAAAACTAATTTTGTACTTAATGTACTTAGTTATCTGGAAATAGTGCTGAGGTCCAACTAAAGATATACTTCAGTATATTTGATTGTGCTAAAGTGGAACTATTGCAAGTATACTTTAGGTACACTTAAATGTCTTGCATTTAAAGACTGATATTATACAGAGATCATACTATCCTTACAGTGATATTAAAACACAATTCTGCCATTCATAATATTAAGAAATGTGCATTGTGCAATAAAGAACTACTCCAAATAAAGTTTAATTATAATTTTTATACAAGTTTCAAGTGATATGTCAGTAAATATTGTAATGGATTTGTAGTGTACTTAGTATGACATAAATGTATTTAAAATTTTCACTAGGGTATATATAGCCTCGAAAGCACGCAAAGACTATTAAAAAAACGACAGTGCTTTAAGTTGTGAGTGGATTCGGACTAACTTAAACACCTCTGATTGGCCATTGCATTCAAAAGATCAACAAACATGTCTGTGATTGGCTACATTTCTCACCTCTGGAAAAACACACTGTAAATAGGAACATTTGACGTTCTCCAGAGCACAAACACAAATATGCACCGGAGTGTTTGCCAAATCTGTTTCACCAATATGATATGTTATTACAAGGTTTCGTCCATAGAACCAGGCCTGATGAAACGTCCTGCAAGCTCAACAGAGCCCTAATAAAGCTTGAATATTAAGACCTGGAGGAATGGGACAAAATATGAGGATTACAGTAAAAATACACTACCTTTCAGGTTTGGGGTCACCAAGGCTGAATTTATTTGATCAAAAATACAGTAAAAAAAACAGTACTTTTTACTGAATATTACTAAATATTACAATTTAAAAATAACTTTTCTATTTTAATATATGTTTAAATGTAATTTATTCCTGTGATGGCAAAGCTGAATTTTCAGCATCAATACACCAGTCTTCAGTGTCACATGATCCTTCAGAAATCATTCTGATATGCTGATTTGATGCCCAAGAAACATCTATTGGAGTATTGAACAGTATTTTCAACAATATTGAAAACGGTTGTGTATAATTTTTTTTAGGATTTTTTGATGAATAGAAAGTAAAACAAAACAGCATTTATTTGAAATAGAATCTTTTGTAACATTATAAATGTGTCTTCACTGTCACTTTTGATCAATTTAATGCATCTATATCTATATATCTATATATATATCTATATATCTATATCTATATATATATAGATATCTCTATATATATATATATATATATATATATATATATATATATATATATATATATATATATATATATATATATATATATATATATATCTATATATATATAGATATCTCTATATATATATATATATATATATATATATATATATATATATATATATATATATATATATATATATATATATATATATATATATATATATATATATATATATATATATAAAATATAAATATATATAATTGATATTAGTTGATTAGGTTATGGAGAGATGGGGCAGGTCAATACCTGTGCCGTGAGTCTCTGGGCCGGCGTCTTCTGTCAGGTTCTACGTTGAGAAAGAAACTGCATTCAACAACCACCATCACTCTTTCCCTCTCTCTTCCTCTCTTTCTCTCTCTCTCGCTCTCTCTACTCAAACAACATTCTGCAGCAGACTAGCAGCTATAAGCACCGCACCAAAAATAAGACAGTAAGTATGTGTGTGATGTAGGTGGCTGATCATCTTATTTTCCTGAAACCTTTACAGATGCTGCCGGTGCAGCTTTCTCAAAGACATCAGATAGGAGAGTTCTGGAAATAAGATAATGTAGAGCACAATTCTGTGTCAATCAGGGTTATGAGGGTAGTTATTTAAGTAAATGGCTTGATCAAAGGTTCATTTTGTAGTATGTAATAATGCCGTTGAGAGTCCTAAACTCTTATATAGCCAATCACCGCTATTCCACAATGCTAACCTACCAGTACGGCAGTCAGTATAGCACTGTCAGCTCTTGCATTAATCTCAATATAAGAACAACTGTCCTTGAACCAGTGAATAGGGGATTTATGGCCTGATCTAATAATATTCACACAACAATTTCAGCTCATATTTGCAATATCATCATATTTGCATTTGGCTAAATTCTGCATGTGATATTGTTTGTGTTTGTGTGTGTGTGTGTGTGTGTGTGTAATATATATATATATATATAAGACTTTACTACCCCGTTTCTGTTCAATGCATTTTACCATTTACCAAATCAATTCTGCAGATTTCATCTACACCTGGTTATAGATCATGAACATATTTTCTCTTTAATACATCATGTTTGAAGCCAGTTTGAAGGTTGACTAGGTGACAAGCAGGGTGGGCGAGAGCGGTGCGAGAGCGGTGCGAGGCCGGTGGCGCTCATCTGCAATCACACCACCGGCCTCGCACCGCTCTCTCACGCCCGCCCTGCTTGTCACATTGACAAATCAAGCAAATCTCTGTATGAGAGTTTTCTCATCATAATCATAATCACAAACCTTTATTTGCTGGATTTAACTTTAGCAATAGCATACAGACAACATATCTAGTATTTCAGAGAGATTCATCCATGTCTTTTCTAATAGGTTCACTACATAAATTAGAGTTAAACTTCACAGAAATCAATGATACATTGGTAAACTTCGGTAAGGACCTTGAAAACTTTGTTGATTTTTGTGGCCTACCTGCCAGAAATACACTGACCTAAAGGATTATTAGGAACACCATACTAATACTGTGTTTGACCCCCTTTCGCCTTCAGAACTGCCTTAATTCTTAATTGGCCCATATTGATAGGATAGCATCTTGCAGTTGATGGAGATTTGTGGGATGCACATCCAGGGCACAAAGCTCCCGTTCCACCACATCCCAAAGATGCTCTATTGGGTTGAGATCTGGTGACTGTGGGGGCCATTTTAGTACAGTGAACTCATTGTCATGTTCAAGAAACCAATTTGAAATGATTCGAGCTTTGTGACATGGTGCATTATCCTGCTGGAAGTAGCCATCAGACGATGGGTACATGGTGGTCATAAAGGGATGGAAATGGTCAGAAACAATGCTCAGGTAGGCCATGGCATTTAAACGATGCCCAATTGGCACTAAGGGGCCTAAAGTGTGCCAAGAAAACATCCCCCACACCATTACACCACCACCACCAGCCTGCACAGTGGTAACAAGGCATGATGGATCCATGATCTCATTCTGTTTACGCCAAATTCTGACTCTACCATCTGAATGTCTCAACAGAAATCGAGACTCATCAGACCAGGCAACATTTTTCCAGTCTTCAACTGTCCAATTTTGGTGAGCTCGTGCAAATTGTAGCCTCTTTTTCCTATTTGTAGTGGAGATGAGTGGTACCCGGTGGGGTCTTCTGCTGTTGTAGCCCATCCGCCTCAAGGTTGTGCGTGTTGTGGCTTCACAAATGCTTTGCTGCATACCTCGGTTGTAACGAGTGGTTATTTCAGTCAAAGTTGCTCTTCTATCAGCTTGAATCAGTCGGCCCATTCTCCTCTGACCTCTAGCATCAACAAGGCATTTTTGCCCACAGGACTGCCGCATACTGGATGTTTTTCCCTTTTCACACCATTCTTTGTAAACTCTAGAAATGGTTGTGCGTGAAAATCCCAGTAACTGAGCAGATTGTGAAATACTCAGACCGGCCCGTCTGGCACCAACAACCATGCCACGCTCAAAATTGCTTAAATCACCTTTCTTTCCCATTCTGACATTCAGTTTGGAGTTCAGGAGATTGTCTTGACCAGGACCACACCCCTAAATGCATTGAAGCAACTGCCATGTGATTGGTTGATTAGATAATTGCATTAATGAGAAATTTAACAGGTGTTCCTAATAATCCTTTAGGTGAGTGTATATTGATACAAAAGAATCAATCATCTAGTGATAAACTAAACATGAAATGTGCACAAATCCCATCTGTATAAATGCTCTTGGTTTAAATCATTCAAAGGCATGAATGTTAAATCTGGCAATAAAGACGTTGGGTATTTAAGTGCAGGCAAATGGAGTCCATATTTACCAGCCTGTGCAGGGTGTGGTAGATCTTGTGGATACTGGCCAGTGTGGACAAATGAGAGTTCAGCTGGAAATCTGTAAGGGAGATATAAAAATAAACATCTGTTACTCCTGGCAGTTATGTACAAGCATCTGGGCTGTACATGGGTTTCTATGTGTTGTTTGTGTTTGTTCACAGTGTCTTCAGTCTATATGTAGAAGTTATTGAGAATATGGGAAAGAAGTGCCTGCATCAGTAGAGTGACGGAAATATGAGAGGCCATGTGCGATACTTAAGTGTTTCTAAAAAGCTAATGCATACAGTATGCATTTAACTGCTTTATGTGCCTTCATCATGAGCATAGCGACTACCAACATTGTCATCCATAATCTTTATATCCATAGTTCCCAAACTAGGGTATGCGAGGTGACAGAGGGTACTCAAACCATTCATTTAATTCCACGCCACCTTAAAATAACATTAAAACCGTACATTTATTTCTAACAGGCAAAATGCCATAAAAGGTCAAATACATGATATACAATCAAATTACCTCATCTTTTGCTGTCAAAACTGCATCCACACAAGCAGTGTGCATATGATAGGTGGCGCGCAGAGTATATGCTGTCTTAAACTTGGTACATACTCCGCAAGAACAAAGAAATTTGTTCGTTTTCTCGAGGTGGCAAGAACAAGAACAAAGTTCGTTCTGGCCAGGACATTCCATACTTCACGAGAAAAGCAGGTGCCACTTTAAATTTCTGACCAATCACACAATAGTTCATCAACTAATTCTGCTCAGATGATGTGTCGAGAACAAGCTACGAGAACTCCCAAACCAGGGCTGCAAGAACAAAATGACGTCACCTTTTTTCTCTGTTCTTGCAGAGTATGTAATGGCCTTTGGCAAACATAACGTGCTACATTACTGTCATTCTCGACAACGTCCCTTTGTAAAAGTGGGGATTTAGCACTTACTAGCATGAAGAACAAATATAGACAGACTGTGGTGCATACAGATCAAATAAGACTCAAACTCTCTGAAACAAAAACATACCCCATGTGAGTTCCTGTTTTTAATGTTGATAATATATATTATATGGGCAAGAATGCAATTTTTCCCAAATATCCACACAACTGCAAAAGTAACACTGATTTTATACAACTGTTGAACAAACAAAAGGGTAATATAAAGTGATGTACAATTTAAACAGTATTGTTTGCTCTATTTTGCAAAGAAATAATAGTTCCAACAAAAGACACAGCAGAACTGCAACACACAGTGCGTTTCGGGAACGAATCTGCAGCTTTGAACGAATCATGAGTCAATGACTCAATGGCCCAATCATGGGTCCTGTCCCAACTGGCACACTTCATATGCACTTTCGGTCTTGTGGACTTAGAATGGCTGCCATGTGCACGTGTCAATTAAGTCCATGAGACCGGGTGTCCCATTTGTTATTTTAGGTTTCAGAAGGGTGCTCACGAGCACCCCCTTTGCGGTTGATATGCGGCCATATATATAGATATGCAATATATTCCCGACAGTCAAAGTGGCATTATGTCATGAAAGTGTGTACTCGTAGGATGGGTGCCATTTGGGACAGGGCCATAAATAAAGCCACTTGCTTCGTTACTGAATGACTCAAAGAATGAATAAATGAATGAACTATTCGATGATTACTCAAAGTTATTTATAAAGGTAAAACATGCACTGGAACATCGGTTCAAGGGGGCAAATATTGTCCATTGATAGAAAAGGTGTGACTGCAGTCTAAGAGAAAAGAGAGGGGGGTAAATAGAAGGATGTTAAATGCCTCTCTACAAAAGTTTGGGAACCACTGCTTTATATTATCAAGTATGGTTTCATCATTAAGAAAGTAAATGTCAGTGTGGAGGTCATATTTCTCTAGCATGTTAATAACAGGTCCTAGCGAATCTTAGATATGTAGAATAAATTTGTGGAAGCAAACTCTACTCTAAATATAGACGATGAAGAATAAATATGCACAGACCCAGTGCATATAGTCGATTGAAACTGGCTTACAAAGATATACATACAAGATATACATATCAACTCCAGTTAATCCAAATAAAATCCACAGCGATATTCCAGAATGATACTTGTATTAATTAAACGTAACCTAACACTTCAAAAGGTGCATTGATTGGTGCATGAAGTCAATAATGAAAGTCAGTAATGTGATAACACTTAGGGTCTTTTTTAATTTTCCCTTGAAACCAGTTTTTCATTCAGGTTATTCTTCCAGATAATATAGCCTAAATATCAAAAACAAAATATTTAGATATGAATAGATATGCATTTTTAAAGGTCAATGGCATCTTTTGAAAGGCCCACTATAACTCGGTAAATAAGAATTCTCCTCATGCAGTGCAATGAAAAAAGATGTATACAAAGTATAAAGGAGTTTTAAAGTTTATGGATCTCTTATTCCCATTTGTCATAATGTAACTAGCAACACATTGTATCAACACCAATGCTTATACAGTAAATGCTTGTTATATTTGCTGTAACTTTTTTGATGTACATTTTTTTCCAGTCTTGAAAATGTGTAGCTTACAAATGGAATACCTAAATAAATACAAAATGCGGAATTAAAACGAAAACGTGTTTTGGGCGCATGAAAACTAAAGTTAGCATTATTCATTTCTAAAGAAACTAAAGACCGACGTAACAACAAGAACCAAGAATGACGTAAGCATATGATTCATTTTGCACATATTAAAAACTTCCACGTTCTCGTTATCATTTAAAAAAAATGTATTGTGCAGGCCTTTGTATATGAGCGACGTGCGAGCAGACAAGCCTGCGAGACTACATTAAATTCAGATGTTATTTAAATAATGTCCGGTATTTAATTCAGTGCATTATTAAAACAAACTCGACATAAAATTACACTATTTGTGAACCTGTGACGCAGTAGTCAGGAATGACAGTATATATGAAACACCCCAAACATGTAATAAACAGTATTTGTCGAATTCACAACAAAATATTTCAAACATCCAAAGCTCTATATTGACTGCAGTTCAAAATAAGATTTTCCGCCACATAGTTAACACACGAGTCTATACACCTTACAGTCTATGGTATACACACATAACTTGCAACGACTTTACAAAGTATCTGGAGAGTCTGTGGACTTCTGGGGAATGTAGTCTAGCGACAAACAACGCCTGATGTGTGCCAATGAAACGGCTCGGCTGAATAAACCACATTTCCCAGAATTCCGCAAATCATAATTTCAATCGCTACTCTCCCCAACTGATGAATGCGACCCAAATGCTGCAAAAAAGATTTTCTATCTTAGATCAAAAACATTTTTTCCACAACTATATGCAGTTGGTCTTTCAGGGGGACGTACAGTAATGCGTCAGATCACATTCGACGTGTTTGCAAGCACTAAATTTTTACACAACTGCGTCACAATTTTCACCCCCTGTCATTTTTCCGCAGTTTTCTCGAAAAAATCTGACCCGTTTAGCTCTAAAACAACAACCTTTAACTTGCTCCTCGGTGGCTTTGCGTTACTCATTCGAGTTGTGAGGAGATGGATCCCTTAAGGTTATTTGGGTATTAAAGGTAATTAGTGTATTGTGTAAATAGGATAAGATACCTGGCTCGGATAGCTGCACATACTCAAGCAAAGAAGGCTAAAATTCAACGATATTCCTTGCAAGGTCGTTGTCGCTTGCAAGCGCCCAAGACATCGGAGTAAAAACACAAAGAGAGCAGCTAGCAAGCTCAGAGTCAATCTGATGATTTGTATGCTCGGGTAACGGCTACTTTACTCACAAAATGCGTCAATACAGCGAATCATACATCTTAAAAGAAGTCACGGCGACTTGTCACGGTGCAGCAAGTTCGCAATTTCCATCACAGGTCGACAGAATACGAATAGCAGTGAAAACGTACTATTGTACTTACTTGACGCATCTGAGTGCATTTTTATGAAACACACAACTGTATTTGTGTGAGTCTGCAGACCGGCCAGTGGGCGGGACACGTCAATATTATACCTGCCCACAAATGATTTAGATGGACCAAATTTTTAGTGACCACGCCCACTGGTGTCATTGATTGGCCGAGAGGAGTGTCAAATACATTGCGCAAGAAGCACTGTGTACATCCCGCCTCTAGGCCAACGTTATTGGCTTACCGCTTTCATAGCCCCTCCCCTCGACGCATATTATTGGCTGAAAAGTGTGTCTACGCCCATCAGTTACGATAGTTTCCTCGTGCATAGAAGAAAGCCAGCCCACGATGACAGGCTATTGGCTCAGCTGTGCACCAACACAGAGCCCACTTGGGTTAACAAAACAATGGTGAGAGAAAGAGAATACAGAGAAAAACATTATTGAACGAGGCAGCTGCTTTCGCTTGCTTGTGCGCTATTGTCATCCAAAACACTGAAAAGTTTCAAAAGTAAATGAAAGAAGCAGGAACCACAATTATGTTAGCCATTGTGTTTAAAGGGGCAGCTCACCCACCACCCTCATGTTGTTTAAAACCATTATGACTTTTGTCTGTGGAGTGTAAAATGTTATGCTGGGCAAACTGGTAACTTCAGTCACCATTTCTTTCAATGACAAAAGATACTATGTTGGCAAATGGTGACTGAACTGGTGACTCGTTTTACATAGCATCTACATTTGTGTATGCTTTACTCAAGGTAATTCAGTGAAACATAGCCTAACCAGTGCTTAGCATTACATTGTTTTTAATCTACATAAAAGCTCACTACCGAAATTGCTGTTGTAATATTTAATGTTCTACACTGAGTTTGTGTGGGATCAGCTATCCTCCAAGTCAGTTCTGCAATCTTTCCCAATCATTAATTCTATTTACAAGCGTTCAACAGGCTTCATTTCTGCTGTTTATAATACACTGAAGATGTTATATATCCTCTGCAGCTGCATTGGCTCTGAATAATCTAAAAATTATATAATTTTCCTCATTCACATGGTTCAAATCAATTGTGGGTGCAATTAGTTTGCATGAAATGTTGTATATTATAATAATATTTGAGAACAATTTAATGTAACCAAGTCGTCCCCAGATATGCGAAATATTAAAACAATATAGACAGTCTATAATGATTCCTCTGACATCCTAACTCTTCCGTGTACTGAGAAAAAAATTATATATATATATATATATATATATATATATATATATATATATATATATATATATATATATATATATATATATATATATATTTATTTATTTATTTATTTATTTTTTAAATGTCAGTACACAGAGGATTTAGGATTTCAGACGAAAAAACTAAATCATGAATTGTTCTTATAAATTGCAGCAGGTGGAAGAAATTTTCCTCTTGAAGAGGGTGATTTTAGCAACAGCAAAGTCATTCAAAGCAATCAAAGTTGCTGAATTTTTTTGTCACAGAAAGTAAATTGTCTGTTAATCTATATCATTTTTTATATAGATGCCTCTTGTGCTCCAGTACTGACAGACAGTCTCTGACTGTATATCGAGCTTCATACTGGTTAGTTGTTAAGTTACCCAATGGCAAATACGCTTCTGAGCAAATATGGCACCCGTGTAATTTAATGGAGTTATATTAGTACATAGCCACATTTAGAGTTCCTAATAGTTCCTAGAGTTCCATTTAGAGTTCCTTCGTAATTCAGCCATGAATATATTGGGGCCTTTAAAAATAAAGGTTCCAAAAGGGGCTTACGCAGCGATGGCATAAAATAATAATTTTGCCTTCTCCAGAGAACATTTCAGTAAATGGTTCTTAAAAGAATTTGTTTTCCTTCTTAGTGTGAAGAACATTTTAATAATCTGAAAAACCTGTTTCCATTATAAAGAATATTTTGTGCAATGAGAACGTTCTATGGATGTTTTTTCATGAAATCAGACCATAGGGTAGATGACATATTGAATTTTATAGGGATAAAAAAAAAAAAAAGAATGTGTTCTGTATAAAGATCCTAGATCGCATGTAATTTTCACAACTCACAACTTTCAGAACTGTTTTATGGAGTTTTGTGACTACTAAGAGTCTTTCGGAAAGATATTTTGTCAGCTGAACAATCAATTAACAATTCCATTGAAATTAAATATGGTACTTGATTCAGGTCTATAGATGCCAATAAAGAACCTTTATTTGTACAACAGACTATGGTATTGTGATATGTTTATAATATGTGACCCTGGACCACAAAACCAGTCATAAGTCGCACGGGTATATTTGTGGCAATAGCCAACAAAAAATTATTCATTTTTCTTTTATGCCAAAAATCATTAGGATATTAAGTAAAGATCATGTTCCATGAAGATATTTTGTAAATTTCCTACCATAAATATATTTTATCATTGTATTATCATTAGTAATATGCCTTGCTAAGGACTTCATTTGGACAACTTTAAAGGCGATTTTCTCAATATTTAGATTTTAGGACAAATATTGTCCTATCCTAACAAACCATACATCGATGGAAAGCTTATTTATTCAGCTTTCAGGTGATGTATAAATCTCTCCTTTTTTTTAAATTGACCCTTATGACTGTTTTTGTGGTCCAGGGTCACATGCTTAAATCTGTAATAAAGTGATTAATATATAATAAATATATAATATATAATAAAGTTCTGTTTGCTATGGTTTCCTTTTCAGGAAAATGATCAGCGTTTATTGAAGCAGGTGGACACGATCAGCCTTGATTACTGAAAGTTTTAAAACTCTGTACAAGTGGAAGTGGAAAACTTTGAGGGAATTGAGTACTTTGACTACTAAATTCTTACGCATTCAAACCCTGATTAAACTAATGAACTTTTCCTCTCTCTAGGCTGAAGTCATCGCAGTGATAACCAGAACACTGTCAGGATGTACGGTGCATGCAGGTGATACAGTTTTATTGAATATCTATATAATATAGTATGGTTAGAAGATTTCTAACAACAGTACTGTATTTCTTTTCCTCATACCTTCTTTCTTTTTGTGTTTTATAAGGTAGGTCAAACAGTGAATGCGAGGTTTTTAGAGCACATTGGTAAAGCAGTTTGATAAGTGAATTGCTTTAATACAGCAAAAAAGACAAAAACAGACAGCACTACATTAGCAGTGTTGACCATTTTTTTGACTGCGCTAATTTTAGATAGTTAGCCATTTTTGCTCCGTTGTGTTATTGGTTGTTCAATGCGGTTTAGTAAGACATCAAATGACCATTAGGTGTCGCCAGATAGGCTATCACTGGCAGAACTTGCGTGTAGGAGCCCTATGGTAGGAGCACATATGATTTGTGAAATAAATATCACGTGGATAAACAAGCAGAGAGCGCAAGTTATTACTTTCATTAGTTTGTCGTCATTCCAGCTCTATGAACATTAAGCACAGTTCCTTTGTTTATTTGCAGAAGCTGAGTGGGGTAATTTATCGTTGTGTGTAGTAGCTACAATTCAAGTATCCAGTGTATAGAATGTCAAGAATCATGTGTTTTGTCTTTTTAGTTCCGATCTTGTGAACACGGCACAACAGCAGAAAAAGAGAGAGAAGTCACGTGACTAACTCGGGCATACAGTTTGAGCTCCCATGATGCATTGCACGCTCAACTTTTAACACGACAGTATCATATTTAGTGCTTTATGTACTTCTATACAGCTTAAATATAACTTCTAGTAGATTTATGTGTTTATTGTAATGTACTGGTTTGGTTGGTGTTACTTGGTAATAGTCACAGTGTACTTACCGTCACTGATGTTTGTGTCGTCTTTCCTCTGATACTGAACCCTGATGTGTTTATTATTATACACTCATGTTTCGCCTCAGATCGTATAAATCTTTCGCCTTTTACTAAAGATTTCCGTGGGGAGGAACACAATGAGTATAACATAATTTTTTGATGCCCTGCTTCATGCGGGGCTTACATACTGGTTAATAATAGAAGATCTCAGGATATAATAAGTTAAGTTGCAGTCTGTGGGTCAATAGCTTACGAGCCGGTATGATTTAGACTGTGGCTGAATCTTAAATTGCCCCCTATACTCTCAAATAGGGCCCTACTTGAGGGGACAGCCATTTGTAGTGGTGTCCGAAACCATAGTGGACATTATTGAGTGCACTCATTCAATCCCACAATGCACTGCAATAACGAGTGTACAGCTGATGAACACTCTATGCTTGTCCGAATTCACTCACTTGTTTTCATTCACTCCTTCAAGTGAACTATATTAGTGGACTAACGTAGGGAATAGTGAATGAGGGTTCAGCCTGTGTCTTCATAAATCTGACCAACTAGCAATTATTTAGGGATAACCAGCCTGTCTTTTCGAATTGAAAGTAGACCAATCTATCTTTTTATGTAGAACTGACGTTAAAAAATGTTATGACCGGTCTTGAAGAAAATAAAATTAGATGACTAACTTGTAAAACTAGTCTACTCAGGATTATGCTGTTGCTGATATTTCAGTGTTGTAATATACATTTAATTCAATGATTGTATTGATTAAATGTAACCAAATGTAGAAGTATTTGTTTCAATTGTAGTGGTCTTGTCTACAGGCCAGTCGCTGTGTTTTGTCACATTCACACAAATAGCCGTCTCTGAGATTCGTGTGTCCGGTCCAGTTCCTGAAATATTTAGTTCCACAGTTTGCCTTCATGATTATACCCTCCTGGGTGTCACTGTCCTCGCACGAGGACATTTATATTTGAGTGAATTTCTCTGACAGCCTACATGTCGCAGTTTTGTGTCTGGATGTCCTGTAAAGAGCACATTCAGGGCTTTTCAGAGATGCCATTTGTTTTGAGGTTTCACCAGAACAACAACAACTTCTCCTTGGTTTTTAAAAATGACTGAATTATCAAATTTAGCACTCTATATGATCATATTTTGTAATTTACTAACTTTCAAATAGTTTGTTTTTGTTTCTAATCAAAATATGACTTTGTTACGAAACAGGGCATTGATTTCATACATGTCCACTGTAGAGGACACCGGGACTTAAAGCATGTTTATCAGGCATTTTAGGAGACAGATTACATATCAATATTCTTATAAAATATTAGATATTATGAAAATGTTGCCAACTATTACTCCCATTATTACACTTCTTTTCATTACATCTTGCTCCAAGAACACATTAAAGTCTTATTTACTTTGTTAGCACACATTACAGGTCTTAGGGGGAACAATTAATGCAAGTTGGCAAATGGCCATTTTACCTACATATTGCATAAAGCAAAATGGTATATCAATTCATTATGTTATATCTTTCATAACATAGTTGAGAATCATCTTTAAACAAAGTTTGGTTTAAAAAAAAAAAATAAAACCTGAAAATTGATTGGTGAATGCCTATACATTTAATTTCATGTAATTTTATTTTTTAAACAACCAGTGTCCACTTACGATGATATGGCATAACATATGAATAAAATTTTAAAAATGTATGCTCTAAATGTAATGACATGGGAAAACACTCAATTCAAAAGACTTTGTTTTCCAGGCATTCAGATAAATGGTAAAGTAAGGATACAGCAGAGCACGAGC
Source organism: Rhinogobio ventralis (assembly GCA_039654625.1). NCBI lineage: Eukaryota > Metazoa > Chordata > Actinopteri > Cypriniformes > Gobionidae > Rhinogobio > Rhinogobio ventralis. Next base: position 6,219,031 of record CM077210.1, on the reverse strand, counting down.
GACCAACCTATGCTAGTTTACACTAATACAGTTTATTTTTTCCTCTTTGTGTTTAGTTTTTTCTTTTCTTGTAAGGCTTTAAAATTGTATTTAAATAGCCTAGCTCGAGTGTTGGCAACAATGCTTGAAATAAACCTGTAGGCCTATCTTTGGCCTAATAACATGTAAGAGAGTCTGGTGTGATTATTCCGATTATTCTAAAATGGGAAAGAGCTGTGCGGAGTGCAATTGATGTTTTATGTATTTACCCGGCCTGGAAAATATGTATAAATGTCAGGAAACCCCAACCCTGGCCGCATGTAAATGTCCATGAGCCGCTGGTTCTTTGAGTTGTAAATGTGAGGATGACTGTCGAGTCCAACTGTTTTTAATTTAAGAAGATCATTAGTTTTATTCCCCTTTTCGCAGTTTCCCGTATAATGTAGCAGGATGTTTTGCCACTCAGTCCGGCTGAGGGGGCGTGTTCTGCCGGGAAAGTGACGTGCATGGCATACCCTCTATTTCAGGAACTGATAGGTTTTTTCACAGATTCAATCCAGTGAAAAGTTATCTAAAAAAGTTTAAACCTGACACTGACATAAAATGTGATTTCTGTAATGCACAAGATATACTGTGCATTTGTGTTGGGACTGCAACTATACCAGATTTTATTTGGAAGAGCTTTTGCAGGTATATTATTGCTTTTGTGTGTTCTCATTTGTCTTTATTTTGAAAATGTTCTATTTGGTTTTGTTAATACAGAGAAAAAACTTTGAAAAATTATTTTGCCTTATACATATATTACCTCTCCTAGTGAAATGTCATATTCATAAATGTAAATGTTCTAATCATAAGCCATTAATAACTTTTTCTCAACGAATTTCAACAATACCTTCAACCGCTTCATCTTGCCGCTATTTTACTTGTATTTTCTTTTCTTTATTTATTTGGTTATCTTTGCTTTATTAGCCTACTTTTTTTCTTCTTCTCATTCTTCTGGTGGTTGTTCTTGTTCTCCCTATTGATGCTATCTATAACTGTATCTTTATTTATTTGTAATGCTTAATTGTTCTTAATACATAAAAGGAAGTGTTTTTTTGTTTTTTTTACATTTTAAGAGAGAACCTTTAACAACCAACAGACGTGGGGGATACAAGTCTTTCATACATGTTTTCAAAAGATTTCATACAAGGTAAAGCATTACATTCTGCAATTAACTTTATTTAGAATAAGGGATTTTTTTTTTTTTTTTTTTAGACACTTCAATGAATATTTTTTAATATTTACCAAAAAAAAAGATAACAGACATCACCATTACATATCATATAGCTGTATGTAAATGAAACTTCCCATGGAGAATGATTAACTAACATGTTGTCAGTTGTATGAGAACCAGTATAAAAATCCAAGAAGAGGATCATAGAGTTGTCTATTGCAATTAATTTGCAAAATATATAAAAAATCATCATAGATATCCACTTCCAAAAGTCTTTAGTTACAGTCACAAAATAAATGTGTGTGAGTTTCAGGGTCTAGGTGCAAAGAGCATTGTGAGATGTCTTTAAATGTATTAAGAAAAGCACTGCAAATGATAATATCTATGCAATATTTTTTAAATTAACATCTTTTATCTTATGACCATATCAATCAAGGCAGTAGAAAAGACGTGTTTCCATTTCACAAGTGCTTTTAGGTAACAGAGAATCTTGATAGACACTTTCTAAACGGAAAATTGTTACATTTCTTATCCAAAATATTAATACCTCCTATAAAAAGTTTTGCCCAAGTGTTGAGATGCTCTATACGAAGACAATCCCATTACTATTTAGAAAATCTGAAACAAAAATAATTCCCTTATCAAACCATTCTCCTTTTTTAAATATAGTCTTGTTCTTAGATAACACATGTTGGTTATTCCATAGTATGCATGAGTGTGAAGATAAATGATGTTTCCAAGATTATGGGTTTAACAGACAGGGCTTAGTTTAAGCAAGGCCAGGATTAGGCCTTAGTTCAATTATTAGGACATAGCCTTTATAAATAAAAAACATTACTGGTGTGCATCTTGAGACAAAACGATGGTACTGACATATTTTAATGTTTTTCAGTACAAACATGCGTTTTATTCTGGGATTAGGTTTAAACCTTGCCTGAGAAACCATATAGAATTCTCCTGGGCCAAACAATGTTTTATCCAACTGATAAAAAAAAATTAAGACCTTTAAGTCCAGCCTGAATATTGTTACACCAGTAGGTGGCAGCATGTTCATGTAACTTTGTCACTTATCATGTATCAACTCACATCGTGTAAATCTTTTTCCATGGGGAGGAACACAATGAGTACTAATTTAAGGCTTCACTTTTCGTGGAGTTTTCCTAACACTGTTAGCATAGCCTAATAGTCTACCACTCAACTCAAAAGGCGTCGATACGTCACAGTGAAACGCAGGTTAATGGACGAGTCGAGTAGCCTTTAAGTCACGTGACTTGTCACCGTCTCTGAGATTCTTGTTTCCGGAATCCGGTAGCACGTTCATTTCACTCGTTCATCACTCTCATGTTTCGCCTCAGATCGTATAAATCTTTCGCCTTTTACTAAAGATTTCCGTGGGGAGGAACACAATGAGATCTATCTAATTTTTTGAAGCCCTGTGTCAAAACAGGGCGCTCTATACAGTTAATAAAAGATCTGCAAACATTAATTTGTTTAGAGTGGATACAGTGAAAGCAAGATCCTTAGTGGGTCTACAGCTGTGCTTATAGCGAAAAGTTGAACTTTTTCGAATATAGTCGAGAATTCGTTTATAAAAGTTAATATGTAGTTGGTGTAATATAATTGAAATATGTGTTGTAATAAAGCTTAATTTTTCACTTTAATATAACTAAAGTACGGACGTTTTGATACCCAAAACCTTGAACGCAGGGTAATTGATAGTCACGTGACTGTCCTGTTAAAACCACAGGCATAAATACGTCTATGGTTAACACATCCAGTACAGTACTCTTTCTACTATAATATGATCTTGTCTATAGATCAGTCGCTTATTTTTTGGGGTAATTTTCAAGTTTATTTAATGTGTGTTGATTGTTACTTGTTTCCAGTAGTTCGGATAACTTCAGACTTCACCTCTGAGCGCCTTTTACTGAAGATTTCCATGGGAAGGAGCACAATGATTACAAACTAAGTTTTTTATTGTCCTGTTGGGGGGGGGGGGGGGGCGACTATTACAGTAAATGTAAAAACTTTCAAGTTCTGTGGGTCAGACTTTTAACCTGTTAACCTGTTAAAGGGATAGTTCACCCAAAAATGAAAAATGCCATCATTTACTCACCCTCATGTTGTTCCAAATAGTTCCTTTCTTCCGTTGAACACAAAAGAAGATATTTTAAACAATGTTGGTAACCAGACAGTTGACGGTAGCCATTTTTTTTAGTACCCGTCTCTGAGATTTATTTATTTACTTTCTTTTTAGTTAATAGAATCACTTTGATATTCAATGCATGTCAAGTGTGGTTACCACGATGGTTTTCTTAGTGTTTGTTTTGTTACTGGAAGCACATTCTGTGTCATTTCCAGAATTTTCACACTGATGTTGTACAGAAATGCCGCTTCTAGAGATGTTAAGCGATTGGAATGATTATGAAATCAATGTCTTGAGACCATGTGGTAGGGCCTATATTATCTATACAATTGGTTTCTCACTCACCACTTTTATAGGCTATAATTTTTAATGTAGCAGACAAAAAGTTTAAAATGTTTAATTTTTCATTTAAACACAAGACATAATATGCTTTGCCAAGGACTGTGTAAATGTCTGCCAGTATTTTTATTTTTAAACAAAGATGGATTAATTATCATAAAGCACCTGTGAAAATGATCACTCATCGTCCATCAACATATGAAAACTGTGACTTTGAATATTTGTCTATTAAAATTGACATGTTTTTATTATACAATTATACACTCACCTAAAGGATTATTAGGAACACCATACTAATACTGTGTTTGACCCCCTTTCGCCTTCAGAACTGCCTTAATTCTACGTGGCATTGATTCAACAAGGTGCTGAAAGCATTCTTTAGAAATGTTGGCCCATATTGATAGGATAGCATCTTGCAGTTGATGGAGATTTGTGGGATGCACATCCAGAGCACGAAGCTCCCATTCCACCACATCCCAAAGATGCTCTATTGGGTTGAGATCTGGTGACTGTGGGGGCCATTTTAGTACAGTGAACTCATTGTCATGTTCAAGAAACCAATTTGAAATGATTCGAGCTTTGTGACATGGTGCATTATCCTGCTGGAAGTAGCCATCAGAGGATGGGTACATGGTGGTCATAAAGGGATGGACATGGTCAGAAACAATGCTCAGGTAGGCCGTGGCATTTAAACGATGCCCAATTGGCACTAAGGGGCCTAAAGTGTGCCAAGAAAACATCCCCCACACCATTACACCACCACCACCAGCCTGCACAGTGGTAACAAGGCATGATGGATCCATGTTCTCATTCTGTTTACGCCAAATTCTGACTCTACCATCTGAATGTCTCAACAGAAATCGAGACTCATCAGACCAGGCAACATTTTTCCAGTCTTCAACTGTCCAATTTTGGTGAGCTCGTGCAAATTGTAGCCTCTTTTTCCTATTTGTAGTGGAGATGAGTGGTACCCGGTGGGGTCTTCTGCAGTTGTAGCCCATCCGCCTCAAGGTTGTGCGTGTTGTGGCTTCACAAATGCTTTGCTGCATACCTCGGTTGTAACGAGTGGTTATTTCAGTCAAAGTTGCTCTTCTATCAGCTTGAATCAGTCGGCCCATTCTCCTCTGACCTCTAGCATCAACAAGGCATTTTCGCCCACAGGACTGCCGCATACTGGATGTTTTTCCCTTTTCACACCATTCTTTGTAAACTCTAGAAATGGTTGTGCGTGAAAATCCCAGTAACTGAGCAGATTGTGAAATACTCAGACCGGCCCGTCTGGCACCAACAACCATGCCACGCTCAAAATTGCTTAAATCACCTTTCTTTCCCATTCTGACATTCAGTTTGGAGTTCAGGAGATTGTCTTGACCAGGACCACACCCCTAAATGCATTGAAGCAACTGCCATGTGATTGGTTGATCCAGATAATTGCATTAATGAGAAATTGAACAGGTGTTCCTAATAATCCTTTAGGTGAGTGTATGTCTCATTATTCAAAGACCTCAGAATAAATGTCTTTTCTCTTTGCCCTGTAGATTCAAGTACAGCGTTTAGGTATAAAATAGCCATATACTTCCTTGCCAATGCATGAACGCTATTAAAAATCTGTGTTGATGTGCCGTTATTTCTCTGGCAGTCTATTTGTGTTGCCTCGCTCTTCTCTTCTTCTGCTTTATGACCTTTTCTTTCTGCTGAAAATAACAAGTGTCTTCAAAATGTCTTTCTTGGATTGGTCAGATTTTCGACTGCTGAAGTTTAAAAGATTCTTTTGAACCATTATTCTTTCAAGTTTCTGAAAATGGCAGATTGAGTGATTTGTAGCAGTGTGAATGTAGCCAAGGGTGCGTTTATCTAGGGTGAAATTGTGTGATAAAGATTTATCAGAGTAGAATGTTGGACAGAGGTAAGCTTGCTGACACGAGTATGTGTCAAAACAGGAAATCGGCACACTTCAAATGACATTGAAAGGGGACATTTGACATTGGTAAAACACCAGCAAGGTCTTTTAAGCATGATGTAATGTGTCTACTTTGATATGTTACCGCTACAAAAAACATAAATAATTGGGTTCATATGAATAAAAATATATTTTAAATACACAGTTTTATCGTTCTACAATGATTGTACAAATTCAAAAGGCAGTGTTCATGTGCATGTAATTTGTAGGGCAACCATGACGTTGCATTTGGGTTGAAACCACAATGTTCAAAGCAGCCCTCTGTACTACAAGTAATCATACCACTGCCCCCAAAGGGAGGAGCATGTACAAAGTTAAAGAATGGGGAGGAGGAGCTCAATTAAGCAAAAAGACATAGTAGTAGAAACAGAACGGACAAAGAGAAAAGAGAGGAAGACATGGCTGAAAAAGACATGACCACAGAAGGACATCAGAGTACAGAAGTAGAAGGACCGGTGGACACAAAACCTGGCCAGTCTGGGTGGAAGGTAAGAGAGTGTTGAGAGGTTTGTTTATCTTTTAGAAAGACTGCAGCAAAATATTCATGTAGTCTCTTTTAACATTGAATGGAAAAAATATATATATATATTTAGCATTAATGTGGGTCTTCATGGAGAGCAGTGTTCTTAGTGTCACTGTTAAATAGTTTGTAAAGTATCTTGTAAAATACAGCATTTGAGTGTTAGTTCAGATCAATGTTCACGTGGTTGATATTGTGTAGGCTGATAGTAACCAGGTGTTCACTGCACTTTATGATACCAGACCTACATCTGCTGTATGGTCACCATGTTTACACAGAGACAGAAAGATGCAAGTTTTGTAGATTTTAGATGCATTTAGAAATGTGCTCAAATGTAACCTACAGAATATCCTTTAAAAGCAGCCACCTGGTTTACAAGAACCATGTGATAATTGTTTAACATCATGGGCGTGACTTCCTGAAAAAATAAATAAATAAAAATCCACCTAATTAAAATTTTTGAATCCATTTGTGTTGGGACTAATTGAATAATATTTGTTGACATAACTGGGCAGGAACGCATGCTGTTTTTTAATGTTTTTCAGTAAAGGGCCAAGCATGTGAATTTTTAATGTTCAATTATGTTGTTCAGTTATAGTTGTAAAGCTTAGGCTGTGGGCTGATAAGGCTGTTATGGAGTGAGTCTAGTTGATTCAGTGAATGAGTATCAATTATACTAAAGCTTCTTGTTTGTTTATTCATCGCATATAATAATGAATAAAACTGTTAAAAGTTTTTTTTTTTTTAATTGACTTAACCAAGAAAAACATTTTAACAGAATTAGTTTAGGTCAGTACAATAAGAATGAAACAAGTTCAATTAAACAATGTTTTGTTAAATGTTAAAACAATGTTATGTTTTGCCAACTTTATAGATTTAAGTTTCTGTGTAGCGCATGCTAGTATGCTAAAGTTCATTGAAAGAAGAAACTTCAGGACTACTTTTTTCTGACCTGTTACAGCAATACCAATGCCCCATAGCAGACCAACGCTTTCCCAGAGAAGATATGAAGCAGATATGGAAGGAATGTCAGTACGAGAGCTTCTGGTATCGAGGTAAGGAAATATGTACTCATTTACTATCCCTAACTACATAAGTGATATTCACCCAAAAATAAAAATGCAATTATCATTAACATTCATGTTGCTTCAAACTTGTATGACTTTCTTTTTTCTGTGAAACACATAAGAAGATATTTTGAAGAATTTCAAAAGGTAGCTAACAGTTTTGGTTACCATTGACTGTATGGCATTTTTCAAAATCTTTTGTGTTGCACAGAACAAAAGAAAGGGCGAGAGTGAGTAAATGAGCTGTGAAGTTGGGTGATGTTTTTGTTCAGTTCAGTTAGACCATTTGTATGATGCATTATACTTTAAAAATGTTGATTTAAAAAAAGAGGTTCCCCTCTGAATGACCTTCACAGGTTGTTTGCTTTGGTAAAAAGGGACTTGACAGATGTGTACATGTATATTCAAGAATGTTTGTTCAAAAAAGAGCTAATGGAGTAAAACAGTGGTGCATTTATAATCCAGTGCTTATGTTTTGACATGGCTGGAATTTGGTTTAATCCTAGCACTGTTTGTGTTGGGGGAAACACAATAAGCCTCAAGTTTAGTCTGCCAGTTGTTTGCCGCTGACAGTGACCCAGTTGTCCAATGTAACCAAATATTCATTAGAAGGTAAAAATGTAAGATATTGATCAATATCGTCTCCTTTTCTATCGTCAGTGCACTTCTACAAGCACCATTTAATCCAACCAGCCTCTTTGTAGTAAGAGCGGGAATCCTTTCCAAAAATGGGTGTTGGAACAATTTGGAATGGTAATGTGTAGCTTTTTAACCTCTGACCTGTTAATGTCTCCACAGCTCTTCCGCTCTCTACTGGGAGCATGGCTGTGACTGGTGGCCTCATATACAGCGGTAAGATTCAGTCTGAGAAAGAGCATTCATTACACAAAGCTTTTGGGTTTTAGCCCTTAAGTTCAGGGGCAACGGTACTAAAAAACACCCCACTGGTAACAACTATTGACGACGCACCTTCAGAGAACATTTGTAGAGAAGTGAAGCCACCAGTGTCCAAATATCTTGGAGCTTGAGTCTGCACACTAGTGAGCATGAAGTGGATCCACAGTATCAAGGCCGCAGAATCAGCTAGTACAGAACAACTCATGAAATAAACAGTTATGGAAATGTAGAAGTTAAAGTTGAAGCTCCAATCTCCTCCCGAAAAAAGTATGTTGGTGTCTGAGTGACTATATTCGCTCAGAGAAGCTGTCAATAGGTGTGTTTGACATTGGCTGCTGCTGGATGTAACCGATCGACGAGAGTTGCTTTCTGCTTCCTGTAGTGACACTTGCGCTGTGTTTGCATACTTTATCACAGATTAAGTGAAATAAATGCAATATTTGTAAAAATACAAAGATGTTTCAGACACATTATTGTCATGTAATACCTTATGTACTGCTTAATACAGCGTCTGTGTAACGTTGTTCGTATGTTCAGGGCGAACATTTAAAAGACTTTAATAAAAATAAACACAAAATGAAAGTAAAAACGGCAGCCCCTAACGGACGACTGCCACGCACACACATAACAAAACGTAAACAAAACACAACATAAATTCCAGGCCTGGTCCTCTCTCGTCTTGCACTGTCGTCACTCCTCCTTTTATGCTCCTGTCACTCCTCCGTGAGACGAGACCGGTGTGGCGCGCAGCTGGCACTCATTATCAGTCGCCACCGGCCTGCTCTCACGGTCCCTCGCCTTGCTGCTTGCCACAGTCTGTACAAGAATACAGTTCAACATAAGCCTATAGCCTACTATCAATGAAGTGGTGTCTATGTTTTTTATCAGTTCTATTTTGATAAACATGACACAATATAACATCGCGATTACATGAAAAGAGGTTTTACTGTTATAAAAAACAGATTTGCGATCATTAGTGGAGCTGAAGGTGTCCGAATAAACATGAAACACATATGATCGCTGTCATGCGGTGAATCCGGCCAATCGTGGAACAGCTGTGTCGTCATCAGCTCGTGCAGCCGCTTGGAGAAGCTGTGCAGAATGAACCATCCGGCTGCTCTCGAATCGCTCTCGGTACTTTGATGGCATACATCACAGTCATGTGGCGTTGGCGCTGTCTCAAGTCTGACAAATTTTCTAACCGGAATGCACTGCTTCAAGTCAGCCGCCGATCGGTCTGTACAGCGCTGTATGAAGTCGAACAAGCCTAATCTCAGCTGTCAATCATGACGTCACACCCCCGTTTTTATAGCATCAAATAATTAACTAAAAAAATGTTAAAAAGCGAACACTTGAACTTGTGTGATTAAAAAAATTACAAAAAGCTAATTTGGAAAACATTTACTTGTAGTGTCATTTGATTGTTTAGCTTGTCTCGCGTCCCATTCGATTACTTGGAGAGGGCGGGGTTTATGACCTATACTGCATCCAGCCTCCTGGGGGCGATCGAAACGCTTTGGCTTCACTTTTCAGGACTTGTGCGGCACACTTGGTAACAACAGTCTATCAGTAATGTTTTATGAATGAAACACTTATGCTTTAAATAACCTACTTAGGGTTCATTCACACAGAACACTTTTTTGCGTTTAAATCGTCAGATGCAGGGTAGTGGAATGACATTTTTTTGAACAACTTTTAACTTGGGTGCAGAGATTTTAGCGTGTCATGCACGAGGAGATGCTAAAGACGCGAGCGCATGTTTACACAGAAAAAGAATGGAAGAGCAGCGCAGTGGAATTAAAAATAGAAAAGTCTTTGAATCACTGATATATTTTTGTTTTAATTTTGATTAATTGAAAACAGATAATCCAGTTTGTAATTTACTGCTTTTTATAGGTGTCTGGAAACAGTCCAAGCGATTTGGGTATTTCCCTAAACTGCTTTGTAAGTCACCTCATATTATTATGCATGCTTTATATCATCATTGATACAATGGGAATATACAGCTGGAATACAAACTCATCAATCCACTTTCCTCTGCAGTGGCGGGTATTGTTGGTTATGCAGTAGGCAAAGCCTCCTATGTTGGGGCCTGCAGAGAGAAGGCCATTAATAAACTGGGACCAGAGTTCACAAAAGGATTTGGTCCTTCTGGATTTGGACCTGGTGGCTCTAAACCTGGACATAGGTAAGTATCATAATGTGTGGATTATTCATGTCATGAACGTTTTGCATGCAATGAACTGAAATCAATTTGGTTTGTAATGTCTGTTCATGGTTTTATTTATACAGACACTGCATCCATGTGTGTGATAAGTGCAAGCAGCAAGAAGCACAACCTGCAACAGCGCCTAATCCTAATGCACCCACTCAGAGCTGAGGTAAAAAAAACACAACACGCCCAAACACACCCCTATACCTAAACACAAAAGATCCACTTAAAGGGATAGGTCACCCAAAAGTGAAAATTGTGTCATCTTTTACTCACCCTCAAGTTGTTCCAAACCTGCATGACTTTCTTTTTTCTTCTGAACACAAAAGAAGATATTTTGAAGAATGTCAGAAACCAAACAGTTCATGGACCCCATTGACTTCCATAGTATTGTTTTCCTACTATGGAAGTCAATTGGGTCCATAAACTGTTTGGTTAACCATAGTCTCACATAGCCAGACCTTCAGACTGACGGCAGTTGAGTTGGACGTTTGACTGACATGTAACGCAACCAATCACAGTTCGTTTTGTTCCGCGTCATGTTTATGGGCGTGAAAATGTAAAGTCGATGTCCCTGCAATAACAGACCATCTATACATTATTAATTCAAGAACGATGTGCAAATTTACTGCAACAATGGAGCCGCGAACTTCACATACTTTTGAAAATCCAGCGTTTAGTTGAACCCGGTAAGCGCTCATTGTAAACACGACGGCGTTCTTATTCCATGGCATTTTTTTCTAGGTTACCGTAACATTAAAGAATGCAACACACACATCTCGCGGACATCCTGTAGAATTCAGCCAATCAGATGACGACTTTGAAACTCATGAAGTGTTTCCAGAAAAGTGTGCAATATGCATCAGACGTTCAGCCAATGGTCCGTGGGTGTGACGTCTGAGGCTGAGACTAGGGGTGCGTCTCATTTAGTTCCCTAGCTCCCGAGCTCGTGAATCAGTATATCGTGAACACTAATTCGTGTACTGGTAAGGACAGTAAAGGATGCTGGCTCTCTACACATTGGGACACATTGACTCCATTTCCAGCGACAACATCCTCATTAACACATCATTACTGGTATTTATGAACAACAGCAGAGCTGATATCTTTCTGACATTACTTGTAATGCTATTTAAAGTAGCCTACATTATGATAAATACTTTGCTTGTGACATTTCTCAACATTTCAGCCTTAAATAAATTATAAATGTTAGCCAGATTGTCTTCATTACCTGTCTAACAATGTATGTTTATGCTGAAATATATTAAAATAGTGGTTTCTGTTTCGGTTTATGTGTAGTGAGTTGGCTCACGTGATTTAAGTTTCGCGCTTCAGAACTTCCGTTAAGGGAGCATAGTGAGCATCGATGCACCCTGGGTTTTGCGGTGTATTGTGGGACTTTTTAGGGAGCGAATGTTTCTTTTGTGTTCAGCAGAAGAAAGGTAATTTTTTGGGTGAACTATCCCTTTAATTCAACACCTGCACGCTAAATCACACCTACCAGCCGCTATTCATTTACATTCTAAACCACGCCCACAAAAACTCCTTATATGGCATTGTTCAAGAGGACAAAATATGTGTAATCATCAGGCTAAAGGTAATTTATCCTTTTTTCTGTTGCAGGGTCATTAGGATCAGAAGCACATTGCTCATCACTCTATGTAATTTTTTTTAAATAAATAAAAATAAATGTTTTCTCCTTTGAAAATGACGCAACACAAAGCAGCTAAAATCAATATACCTTAAAACTAACCAGCAGGGGGCGCCAAGAAACTACAGCTATGCAGGCAAATTAGACAACATTTGTGCAACACGGTTTATTTATTGAAATCAGCCAGATTTCATTGACTTGAGTACTGTACTCAGGGCCGGACTGGGACAAAATTTCAGGCTGGGAAATGTCACACCCATCCAGGCCATCCCATACACCCACAACAAATTTTGGAACCATGGAGAATCATATTTTTGTATGGTCATCATCACATTAAAAAAAAAGTTTAAATCCTTAGGCTCAGGCCGTGCAATTAAAGGTTCTCTCTTGAACTGCACCTTCACTTCCCTTTTCCTTTTAATTATCTTCATTTTCCCTGATATCTCTCTGTCTCGACTCTCTCCCTTGTGTGTTTACCTTTTTGCTACTAACCTGTAACAACTTCTTTAGCAGGTCTACCGTTAGGAACAGAACTGTCTCAACGTTGTTGCAAAAAAAAAAAAAAAAAAAAGTATCACATTAGGACAATGTGGTGTTGTTTTAGCTTAAAATGTCTTAAATCTAAAAAAATTATTATGCAAATACAAAAAAAAATCCAAATTGATTAAATTAGTACAATAATAAATACATCATGACAATGTCTATAGAAAACTGCACTTAAGTACACTTTTTGAGTATCTGTAGTACTTTACTTGAGTATTATTTTCTGGAAACGTATGACTTTAACTCCAATACATTTCTATCAAGGTCCTCGAAGGCGAAAGTCGTTTCTGTAGCAGCTTTAAAAAAATAGCAGGGTTCCTCAAACTCGGTCCTGGAGGGCCACTGTCCTGCAGAGTTTAGCTCCAACCCTAATCAAACACACCTGAACAAGCTCATCAAGGTATTCAGGATGACTAGAAAATCACAGGTAGGTTAGTTTGGTCAGGGTTGGAGCTAAACTCTGCAGGACAGTGGCCCTCCAGGACCGAGTTTGAGGAACACTGGTTTATAGCAAAATGAAAGACAGTTCCTCGGCACAGTATGTGCACCCATGGCCATACTTGTATGTTTAAGTTTTCTGAAAAGATTAAAGGTTAGTTTCATTGGCATACACTTAATGCATGTCTCGTAATATGTTAATGTAAATGTAAATGTCTGAGAGAAAGAGAAGAGCAGACATATGGATGAATCTGAAAAAACATGATGATGCGAAAGAGAGCTCAGTTCAGTCCAGTTTTCTGTGTGCATACAGAAAGCTGTCTCAAAGATGCCAAAGCATGAGTACTGAATAGAGCTCTTTTTTGCACTTGAACAGACCAATACACACAAAATGATGTCAAAACGTCCGTTTTGGCGAGTATACACGTAAACAAAGTTGATTATGTCTTAAGTGAACGTAAACAGTTGGGAAAATATGGGATGTGTATCAATGAATTGGATTTGTGCATTCTGCCTTAAAGTGACAGCAGCTTTGTAAAGAGCTTTGTAACTTTTATACAAGTTAAAATGAGTTTAAGGTAGTCGTATGCTAGCATGTCGGATGGAGCGTCACTGACTGGCTTAAACCACCATGATGGCACAGCGTGCATTCATACAATAATGCAGGAATAATAAAATAATGCATTGACATAAAAAAGGAAATTTACTTTTGATACTCAAGTACTTTTAAAAGCAAGTACTTATGTACTTAAGTAAAAATCTGTTTTTACAACTTTCACTTGTAACAGAGTAATATTTGACCAGTAGTACTTTTACTCAAGTAATGGAGTTGTGTACTTTGTTCACCTCTTCAGCTATAGGTGTGTCAAATGGCAGCCATGTTTTAGCACTAGGGTAGGTAAATGCTTTTTTTTTTGGTAAAACACTTTTGAAGAAAATATAAGGGTTTCACTAACTATCAATGCTTTCACTGTTTTTTGAACATTTTTACTGAAATGTGTCCTATGATGTGACATAGAAAGAATTAAGAATAAAGGGGTGTCGCAAGGACAACAGAAATTAACACTTTTATAGTGGTTCCAAAAACGTTAAATATTTGAACAATTCTGAGACAAAATCTTACCATGTGCACATGTCATGGGCTTCACAGTAACATGACCTTCAACTAATTAAACTTAATTAAAACTAATTAAAATCAGGATATGGTGTAACACCGGAGGACATGGTTTTCAGTGACAAAATGTATCTACTCTTTTAGAAATACATGGACAGAAAAAAAAATTGCCATTTACTAAAATAGACACTTGTAAAATTATGCCTGAGGTATTTATTAACATTTGTATGCTTTTCTTTTTAGTTTATAAAAGTTGTAATTTACTTAGTCATGCTTGAGACAGTCACACCATTAAAAACGCAAAAAATTCTGAAGACAAAGCAGTTTTTATATCAACAGGTCTTTTGTAAGACAAAGAAATGTTTAACCATTTACTGCATTTTAAATGATGACAATACTAATTATATTCATTTTTAGGTAACACGTTACAATAAGGTTCATTAATTAACTACATTAGTTAACATGAACTAATAATGAACTGCACTTTTAAAGCATTTATTTCTCTTTGTTGATGTTAATTTCAGCATTTACTAATGCATTATTAAAATCTTGTTAACATTAATGCTATGTGAACTAGCATTAACAAACCATGAACAGCTGTATTTTTATTAACTAACGTTAAAAAAGATTAACTAATGCTGAACAGAGGTGTTGTTCATGGTTAGTTCCTGTTAACTAATACAACCTTATTGTAAAGTGTTACCCGGTTTTATCTTGTGTGTCAGTGAAAATGCCATGTCACGTTAACTAATAGTTGTTGTGTTTGTCCATGAGGTGGATTTGAGGGAACAATGTAGCAATAAGGAATGTATGCTGTTGCAGATGTTCTGAGGTAGTGTCAAATCTGGTATGAATCCACCTCATAAGAATAAGCATAATGCTCTTATAATGTTATTTACCAATATTTGCTCAACTTTTCTGAGCTTTTGTTTACAATATAGAGAGGGAGTGGAGGTTTCTGGTAAATTTTATGACGGTAAAGAGATGCCTTTTGAGTTGGATCATAATATTGTACTGCAGAATGAAGTCATTCAGATTTTTTTTTAAACAATTACCTTCACAAACAAGGATCAAAGTACAGCGAATTAATTACAGATGTCACAGGCTTTATTTGAAATTTTTGAACATTTAATTGTGAATCTTAATTAAAATAATTTAAAAAAAGAATTTAAACCTCAGAACACACAACTTTATCTCTTATCTCCAGCTCAGAGGACATGACTGTAATAAATGTAACATCAGTGAATGATGTCATTATTATCATGGGTCCAAGTCTAACGGCCTCTACTGTCATAATCTACAAACACTGCCATAATCGTCTCTTGTGCACAGCTTTAACGTTGGCTGGACTATAATTTCAGTGGATAAATTAACCTTGATGCTTTTACATCCCCATTTTGGTTTATACTAAAGAATAGTATATCTAAAGTACTTGTATTTATTTATTAACAAATGTCAAGCATATTTGGACAGAATGTCCTAATCAATAAAACACTGATACTCTGTTAAAATGATTTAGCTTAAATCCACTTAAAGCTAGAAGCCCAGAAGATACATTTTTTTCAAACCACATATACCATCAAAAGCAAATAGAGTAAATGTTTTTTTTTTAATTCTAACAAGTTTGCATTCATTTGCCAAACTAAGATTTGCTCCTTAAAATACAATCATCTTCAATTCAGCATTTGATTGCAGCTTTTGGTCTGATCTGGCAGAACGAGGCGAGACAACTCCACAGAAGTCACTGCGTATGGATCTTGAGCTATTCAGACAGTTGATTCTCCAGGTCTCTCTTACTCATCCCAAGCATCTCCATACTTGTTCTTTTTAACTGGAGAGGTAAGAAAGAAATCGGTTTATGGATTAAAAGATACAAGGACATTGAGATTATAAAATAATTGCTCACTTTACAATATGGTTCCATTAGTTAACAGTGGTTAATGCATTAATAATGATATAGTATCTATTAATACAGTACAGCATTTATCTTTGTTAAAGTTAGTCAATAAAAATACAACTCTTGTTAGTTCATGTTAGCTCAGGTCTATTAAATAATATAAGATACAAATTTTGATTTTGAATTATGTATTAGTAAATGCTAATATTTAGACGTATTATTCATTGTTAGTTCATGTTAAAGGGGTCATGAACTGAGAAATCAAATTTGTCTTAAGCTTTTGACATATAAGAGGTCATATCAAGTTTCAGAACTGAAAACGTCCTTGTTAGTCCAAAAATAGCTTTTATTGTAACCAAGCCCAGATAACGACTCATTGTGGAATGTGCCTATAATAGATGCCTAGAAGAAGATCAACACCTACTTCATCATCACAACTTTGGCCCTGCCCACTGGTGTGTTAGTGAGATGACGAGGAGAGAAGAGCGATACAGGATGGACTACAGATAGCATTACCTTCCAAAGGATCCTAATGCCAGGGATGTGGTTATTTATTTTCCAGAATGTGAATGTCTCAGTTGAGCATTATTTATTTGTATTATTTGACTTTTACGATATTGACTCGACAGTTATGCCACAGCATGTAATAACCATGTTAATTCTAATGCCTGATCTGTGAACAGTGATTTCTGATATGTAATGATTCATGTACAGTCAGATGTACTTTGTCTATAGCCCTATTCGGACGGGATTAGTTTAACATGGTGAGGTGGGGTAAAGTAATTAAAACCAGAGCTTCTCAGTGATTTTAGTCCCATCCGAATGTGCCATCTCAGTAATCATTACGGACAATAATGTAAAAAGGTCCGGAAAAATTACCTCAGGTAATACTAATCCTGTGCGAATAGACCCGCTGTAAATATGCATGTAAATATTCTGTCATTTCCTGTTTAAAAGTAGTTTTCTGCGTTTTTTCCAAGTATGGAGGCACTTGAAAAAGCATTCAGTTGCGTTCTAGGCGGTTTTCTAAGTGTTTTCTGCTTGCCATTCAGATTTTTTTTTTAAAGAAGGGTCGAAAGCAATAGAGGCACGAAACTTCTTTTAGCTTAGTGCCTATTACCAACAGAATACAATCAGAATTTAATTAATAAATTGTGTGACCGGACCTAACTGTTATATATAGGTTATATATATACACACTCACCTAAAGGATTATTAGGAACACCTGTTCAATTTCTTATTAATGCAATTATCTAAATCAACCAATCACATGGCAGTTGCTTCAATGCATTTAGGGGTGTGGTCCTGGTCAAGACAATCTCCTGAACTCCAAACTGAATGTCAGAATGGGAAAGAAAGGTGATTTAAGCAATTTTGAGCGTGGCATGGTTGTTGGTGCCAGACGGGCCGGTCTGAGTATTTCACAATCTGCTCAGTTACTGGGATTTTCACGCACAACCATTTCTAGAGTTTACAAAGAATGGTGTGAAAAGGGAAAAACATCCAGTATGCGGCAGTCCTGTGGGCGAAAATGCCTTGTTGATGCTAGAGGTCAGAGGAGAATGGGCCGACTGATTCAAGCTGATAGAAGAGCAACTTTGACTGAAATAACCACTCGTTACAACCGAGGTATGCAGCAAAGCATTTTTGAAGCCACAACACGCACAACCTTGAGGCGGATGGGCTACAACAGCAGAAGACCCCACCGGGTACCACTCATCTCCACTACAAATAGGAAAAAGAGGCTACAATTTGCATGAGCTCACCAAAATTGGACAGTTGAAGACTGGAAAAATGTTGCCTGGTCTGATGAGTCTCGATTTCTGTTGAGACATTCAGATGGTAGAGTCAGAATTTGGCGTAAACAGAATGAGAACATGGATCCATCATGCCTTGTTACCACTGTGCAGGCTGGTGGTGGTGGTGTAATGGTGTGGGGGATGTTTTCTTGGCACACTTTAGGCCCCTTAGTGCCAATTGGGCATCGTTTAAATGCCACGGCCTACCTGAGCATTGTTTCTGACCATGTCCATCCCTTTATGACCACCATGTACCCATCCTCTGATGGCTACTTCCAGCAGGATAATGCACCATGTCACAAAGCTCAAATCATTTCAAATTGGTTTCTTGAACATGACAATGAGCTCACTGTACTAAAATGGCCCCCACAGTCACCAGATCTCAACCCAATAGAGCATCTTTTGGATGTGGTGGAACGGGAGCTTCGTGCCCTGGATGTGCATCCCACAAATCTCCATCAACTGCAAGATGCTATCCTATCAATATGGGCCAACATTTCTAAAGAATGCTTTCAGCACCTTGTTGAATCAATGCCACGTAGAATTAAGGCAGTTCTGAAGGCGAAAGGGGGGTCAAACACAGTATTAGTATGGTGTTCCTAATAATCCTTTAGGTGAGTGAAGATTATACGTGTTTGCGCGTGATATCAGGAAGCAACTTAATACGCACATTATGACAGAGGTGACGCCGGTGCGTAAATCGAGTTACCCCCTCCCACTTCTGCTAGTTTTACTGAGATTTCTTATCCCGTGCGAATTGGCCATTAATATTACAGTCGTCCTGTGGTAAAATTAAATTACTCCATCTACCCTTGTAAAACGAATCCCGTCTGAATAGGGCTTATGTGTCAGTAAATCAAACCAGTGACTAAACTGTCAACTTCGCATTGTTTCTCTTAATAGGATGAAAATAATCTGTTATTTAAACTGTGATTAAATTATATATAGAAAGTGATCAAAGAAAGCTCCCTTTACAATCGCTGGAGCTGTCAATCAAACAGCGTGAGTTTATCAGTGACTGAGTTCTGGTCTCTCACCGAAAATCCTGTTACAAATCTCTTATTTACATTGTGTTTGCACTGTTAGTTATGATAAAAGCATTCAGTTGTTGTGCAAATCGAGTTGCAATGACGAAATCGCCACATTCATGTGCCCAACATGTCCTAAGTTATTTCATGGATGCTTTGACATTTATATGTTAAATATTCAACAAGATAAGCCCATCATATAACTTTATTAAACTTTAACTTTTAGAATCATTATAGCCCTAACAAATAATTGTTGCTATAGACTTATTAAAATGTCTAAAATGGAAATCAGTTACTGAAGCTTACCTTCCTTAGGTGCCGCCACCTCTCTTTGTGGTTTCAGCAGTGTTTCAGCTTTCTGTGTGAGAGTGACCTCATAGTTCTCTCTGTTCTTGCTACGCAGTTCCTCATACAACACTGGCTTCTTCTTAGGCACATCCTCATCTGGATATAACGGCGCTTTGGGATAAATGCAAACTACTTGTTAAACATCTACCAATCAGATGACAAATTCTTTTTCAATGACGAATGTCCTTTCTCTTTGCCAATTGTACACAAATCTGTATTTGTTTATAGAAGTTTGTATGATTATACATGTTGTTCTGGTCGTCATGTGCAGTACCTTGAGGAGAAATATCATCCCTGATGTTAACGGGACCAGAATCACTGAATCCAGAGCTAAAAGGAGTGGGGTCGTATGATTGGGAGGGGCTGCTGTAGGTATAGTCACTTGTGTAACTGCTGTAGCTCTCAGGCATAGAACTGACTTCTGTTGCAGGTTGAGAAGCAGACTCAGAACCAGACTGTTGAGATTCTGATGGGTTTAGATCTGCAAATTCTGACTGGTTCGTCCTTAAAAAAAACAACAACAATTTTATTCTTATTATAATATATAAAAATGACTTCTTAAAGTGAATTACTTAAATAATAATGTATATTTGTTTGAAAGGAAATGTTAGATTAAAACAAATTATAAAGAAACTAATATATGTAAGAAAAAGTGTGAAATGCTGTGTGTGTACAATGTTCTTACGCAGATGGCATGTGATGCAGACGTCCCTGTCGTAGTGCCTCTCCCAGTGGGGAGTTCTCCAGTTTCCTAAACTTTTCTTGACAGACCCTCATGTAAGACATTTTCCCACCAATGTATCCAAATATGCCAGCAACTGGATAAAAATCACATACATTCAGAGGAACTTAAGAAAATGTTGCCTTTTAATAGCCCTCCATCACCAAATACAGTTGTGGTCAGAATTATTGGCACCCCTGGTAAATATGACTCTCTTTCATTCAAGATATTCACAAAAATCTAACCTTTCATTCAAGTAAAAGTGGGGGGTAAATCACATTGGCCATAATTATTGGCACTTATTGGCCACCCCATTTACATTTTTGCGTCCAGCAAAAAAAGAAAAAAAGAAAAAAGAAATCGCCCTACATCATTAAAGATCCAGTGGTATATTTAACCGTGGGCATGGGGTACTTTTTATCCCCGTTTGCACCAAACGCATCTGGTGGGTTTGCTGCCAAAAAGCTCTTTTTTTAAGTTTGATCTGACCACAGAACCAGGTCCCTTCTGAAGTTCCAGTCGTGTCTGACAACT
Source organism: Rhinogobio ventralis (assembly GCA_039654625.1). NCBI lineage: Eukaryota > Metazoa > Chordata > Actinopteri > Cypriniformes > Gobionidae > Rhinogobio > Rhinogobio ventralis. The sequence goes on along the minus strand of CM077210.1, from coordinate 6,198,622 downwards.
GAATATGCTGGAGTTTGTTTTTGGATGAGCGAGGAGGATTTTTCTTGAAACCCTCCCAAACAACATGTGGTGATGTAGATGCTGTTTAATTTGTTTTAGGCTTTCTGACCCCAAGACTCAACTAAATCTCTGCAATTCTCCAGCTGTAATCCTTGGAGAGTCTTTGTCCATTTAGCGATTTTCTTACAGGCACTTTCTATTTTGTGAAGCTCAACAATCTTTTGCTGCACACCAGAACTATATTCTTTGGTTTTACTCATTGTGATGAATGATTAAGGGAATTTGGCCTTTGTCTTTCCTCATATTTATACAGGAAGTATTAGAACAGGAAGTCATGGCTGGACAATTTCATGCTCCTAGTCACCCTGGTGTGCTAAAACGTAAATATGAATGGGAATATACTTTAGAGATATTTCACTCATAAGATTTTCTAGGGGTGCCAATAATTGTGGCCAATGTGTTTAGGAGAAAAGCATTTTTTTCATAATGTGAGTTTCCCCCCACTTTCAATTGTTTTACTTCAATGAAAGGTTAGATTTTTGCGATTTTTTTAAATGAAATATCAAAAGGATAAACAATGCAGATTTATTTTTACAGCCATCTTTGATCATATTTAATTCGGAGCACAACTGTAACCTTGGTTTTTTAAGTTGTCTTTCTATAAAATTTGTATCGTCTGTTGTTCTTGGTACTCACTGGCAACTTTGGGAAGAGAGCCAAATCGAGGGGATGGAGTAAGTATTCCTGGGGATAAACAATACAAGATTTTTAAAAAAAACTTTTTACAGATTTGTTTGTAAAAAAAAAAAAAAAAAAAAAAAAAAAGGTTTCCATTTACCATTTTTGATTTTCTCTATGTATGTACATTGAGCAATGCTCATATGTGAATAAAAACCTAAATCTGTTCATCATATAAAGCGATCGAGTCTCTTTAAAAAAAATTTTTGATTAAGCTACTCGTTTCATATGGATTTCTTTATGGAATTATTCTTTATATGTATATCTTTATGAACCTTTTGAAGCATCAATGTTTGGGTGGAATGGACTTTCAATGTAGGGACAGAAGTCAATCAGGTTTCATTAAAAATATGAAATGAAAACTTCCATTTTTGGTTGAAATATCCCATAAAGTTCCATAAACTTCTCATAACTTTTATATAGTTATTTGTAATTGCTAAAATCATTTGAACTAAGATATAAATTGCTTTTGAAAGTGTGTTCAATCTATAACATATCTAGAAAAAAAAAAGAGATTCATTATCCACCTTATTCATACACCCCATGACGCTTTGCACGAATTATGGGAGTAAACTTACGTTATGCTGTAAACAATCAGTGAAAGGCTCGCTCTATGAACGCAATAATACGTTTTTTAAAACTGGGTACAATGAGATGACATTATTCTACTCACCCTTCAACCATAAAACATTAAAATGACATTTAAAAGTGTATAAGCATCAACAAGGTACTTCCAACAGACCATGATTAACTCCAAAAGCGCAATTCTTACCACAGCAATAACGGACGGGTTAAATATCACTGTAGTAATATCTGTATTATGTAACATACATGGCTTAATCAAAAATGTTCATTAACTTCAGCATTGCGCGATACGATTTCAAAGTGATTTCCGTCATTTTGACAGTAAAACATTGTATTTACCTGTGAAAACAAACCTGGAAAGAGACCTGAGGATTTGAGGAGAAAAACAAGAGATTCTTCGTGCATTCCAGTGAAGTATTAATGGGATATATCATAAATTAAACCGGGAGAACAGACCACAAATGTGCAGTATATGTTGTCCTTTTTCATACTATTAGATCGGAATGCAAAGGGAAAAAATAAAATAATCATGAGGAAAAGAATACAGTGAAAAGTGCTCTTGCCATAGATATTCTTACTATAACGTCACATTAAAATACCAAGCGTTACATTATTCTCATGATGTCTTAAAATAAAAAGGAAAATTGACAGCTCATTCAGTCTAAGCTTTATTTGTAGATTTGAAATGAATCATTTCAGTCTTTTTTGAATGGAAGTTCCCTAAACCGGAAGTGCCACCCATAATTCAAAACGCAGTAGGGTCATCAGGAATAAGGTGGATAGAACTTCCCATTACTTTTTAAGATTTTATTCATTTTCATGACTTGCAATTCCCTGAAGATTCTAGGTTTGCAATGACAACGGGAACCATGAGTAAAAAGAACTGAAATATTGGACTTGCCTCTTGATACCATTACCTGAGTGACTCCCATTGCGATGGCGGAAAACGGCAAGGCTGCAAATAATAAGAGAGCAGACATGTTCACAAGTCTCTTTCTAAAGTATTTTCTCATCAGAGCATCTTGAGAGAACACATTGCAAAGTAAATGAAAATGAAGAAACACTTAAAATGTCTTGCAGAATAACAGTCAAGGGCCAGTATACTACTCACATCTGTACCAGAAGCTTTCTGAATTGCACTCTCGGAAGACACGCCTCTCTTCTTCATTGGGAATATATGCAGCCCCAAAAGCACCCTGAGAAGACAAAACTATGCGTGAGGAAACTCTCTGAAAGTTCCCTATCAACCATCTATTGATCCTGTAAACACAAAACCGAACACACACTTTGCTTTTGAAGCACTTCTGCATGAGATAGAGCAGTAGAGACAGAATATTTGGTTTATAAACACTGTCAGGTGAATTTAATGCTTACCTTACTGGACGCATGTGGGACTTGAGCAGCCGGAGTGAATCCAGACGATGCTTGCGACATGACTGATTCAAGAGGCACAGTGCGATTACTACAACAATATTGTTTTTGCGGTATCCATAGGATTACGCGGATTACTAGTCAACAAGACCAACAACACACTTTATTACATGACCTCTAGTCGACTCTTATCAGCAACAACACGAACCCGGAAGTGCAGGAGTGAAGCCGGAAGCACCAATCAAAAAAAATCTCGAAAATTTGTATTATTTTGTTTTTTGTATAAATGTTCATTTGGCGAAGAATGTTTATTGTAAATTCTACGTCGGCAAATGCAAAATAACACATTTTAATTCACGTTTAGTTTTTAATGAAAGAAACAAAACATTATATAACAATATAATTTAAATTTTATATATATATATATATTCAGTTTTTTTTACCCAATTTGACTGTGTATGTGAACAGTTTTCATTAGATTTAATGTCGACGTTTAATTTGTACATGTAATATCAAAGTGAATATTAGCTAAATAAAACGCACATGTTTATTAATCTTATGAAAAAATAGACAGAAGAACAGAAAAAGAAAGTCTCAAATATAAAGCGTGTATGTAAACATATGTAAAAGTATTGATTGTTATGTATTAAGTATTATGATTATAACTCATTTACAGCACCTAATGCTTCATCTTAAACCTGGAGTAAATACTAACATTGTAGTATGAACAGAGAAATAAACGCGATTAGATTGGAATTGGACAGATATAGATGTTTGTTGTTATAAAAAATTATAACTTACTGTTAATATGAGTATTAATCGCTTTTAGTGTTATGTCGATAGCCATAGACTGACCTCGCAGCAAAAAACTAAACCTCATAAACAAAAAACATCAGAGGGGTTTGATCTGAAAGTATTGATTTTTCTACTTATACGACGAAGTGTACGAATGTGTATTTTGACAAACCGAGGGAATTATTACAGAATCACGTGCTACAGCCAATCCAGTAGCAGGATGAGTTGATTGATGGCCGGATCAGCCAATAGAATGGTCCGTTTGTTAAGCGTGTGAATACAGTGCATTCATCGCTTCGAGCACGGGGCGGGGCTTAGCTCCGCAATCTTGACACCGCAGCTCCCCTATCAGAAGAGCGGATTGTCAAAGCCGTTAGCCAGCGCTGCTCCAATCTGATGGACAGGGAGGTGGGCACGTTGTCATTCGTCGAGTTTTTAGGTGTTTTGCGAAAAAAGACCGAGAAGATTATCAATAAGATCGAACGTTAGAGGTCAACGGATGTAAAATGTTGTTACTGTAAAGCTCGAGTTGGTCTTTTGGAGAAAAGAGGCAACGGGTTTCAGCGCTAGCGCGAGCAGGCTAACTGACGAGGAAAAGCGCAGCTGCTCTAAAAAGGTAAGAAGGGCCGAATTCTTTTTGACTAACCTCAAATAACCGACGTCTAATTTGAGACCGAGAGAGCCAGCTCTCACTTTTAACGCTCATCTGTTGTCTTATCAGGTGCACTTTCCCTCGCGGGATATTATCAGTTGCAGTTGGTAGTCAAGTTATGTTATGTTGACCTGCATTTGAAGCGAAGAGATGAGGAGTCAGTGGCTGTGTCACAAAACCCAGTGAGCTGCCTACCGAGAAAGCGTTTTTGGACATCATTGGTGACGTACATGCACAAGTCTTAATGCGCAGGCCACTATGGGACTTTTTATAGAGTTTTGTGAGACCGCACTGCGTTTAACCAATCAGAAAGACGTGAGAAGTGTGTCTTTTGGGAAGCCTTTATGAAAGATTGACTTAAGGGAGACAGTTACAGAACTGTAGTTTGGTGGAAATATCAGTCATCATATAAAGATCTGCGGTATTAGTTACAGGATGTTACTAAGCTGTATTTAAAACCCACCAAGTTGGGCTCATTGACAGCTCTCGACTGGTTTGAAACCACCACATTCATCTTGAACGGTCTTTTAATTTGCTTTCTCTTTCATTTCCTTTAGTAGAAAAAAAATCTGATGGAGTTATTAATCTGCAGACATGGCTTTGTTCAGGACAGGCTACCTCTTTTTTCTTTATCTTGTCCATCTAATAAAACCTGTCACTTGAAAGGCTCACTAATGTTTATTGCGTGCCTTGTGCAAACATGTGCATGAGTCATAAATGATGTTAACAACTCCAGTGTCCCAGCCAGCCTCTCAGCATTTGGTGAGAGAGTAGCATGTTCAGCAGTGAGCAGAGAAGAGTTCACACTCCTGATCACAGCTTTGAGGAGTGTGAACTCTTGCTGCTTACTGCTGAACATGCTATATGCTCTGAGTGTCAGTAGTGTGTCTCTTGTAAACAGTAGTGGGATTTTGCATTGGTGCTAAATACTTGGACCTTCTTCTTTCAGTTAATGTTCCTGAATCTTGATATATAGATGTAGAAATATATTTTAAAGGGGTCATGAACTGCATATAATGTTATAATGTTTCCTGGGGTGCACTGCACTTATAATGTTAGTATGATTTTTACATCAAAAAATTGTCATAATTTAGAAATTAAAGGCATTTTTTCTTACCATGATTTTAGCCTCTGATTTGAACAAGGGCCGTGTCTGTTGTGAGACTTCAGTGTAAACGCCCACTGCTGTGATTGGCTGAAATCTTTGCATGTGAAATAGCTAATTATTACATGTGGAACTCTCTCGAAAACTTTTAGCATGTTTTTACTATTACAGCTCTCAAGGTTAACTAATCGTGAAAAGTGTTGATTATAGAATTGTATTTAGATCTATGGCATTATATTTAGATCGTGGCGTGAAAGGTTGCAGTGATGAGCATTGTAGCCGATCACAGACATGTTGAGCGCATGAATGCAGTGATCTCGTCATTGCAACTCGATTTCTGCACACTAACGAATGCTTTCGTCATAACTAACTGTGCAAACACAATGTAAATAAGAGATTCGTTGATTATAAACAGACTATTGATAAAAGCTCCAGCGATTGTAAAGGAACTGTTCTTTGATCACTTTCTATAATTTAATCACAGTTTAAATAACAGATTATTTTCAGCCTACTAAGAGACACAATGTGAAGTTGACCGTTTCTGGTTTGATTTACTGACGCATAGACAAAGATCATCTGACTGTACATGAATCATTACATATCAGAAATCACTGGTCACAGATCAGGCATTAGGATTAACACGGTTACTTGCATGTTGTCTCATTACTGTCAAGTCCATATTGTAAAAATCTGTTTGCAAAGCCTGCGCTGAGATTGCGACTGATTTACCAAAGAATCCACAGTGAAATGTACCGAATACAAATAAATAATGCTCAACTGAGACATTCACATTGTTGAAAATAAATAAGCACATTCCTAGCATTAGGATCATTTGGAAGGTAATGCTATTTGTAGTCCATCCTGTATTGCTCTTCTGTCCTCTTCATCTCACTAACACGCCAGTGGGCGGGGCCAAAATTGCAGTGATGAAGTAGGTGTTGATCTTCTTCTGCAGAGGCGATCTTTTACCATCTATTACAGGCTCATTCCACAACGAGTCGTTCGCTGGGCTTGGTTACAATAAAAGCTGTTTTTGGACTAACAAGGAAGTTTTCAGTTCATAAACTTACAGGATATGCTTATAGTGTGATGACCTCTTATATGTCAAAAATTTGATTTCTGAGTTCATGACCCCTTTAAATATATCTGAAATCTCTGCATGCTTCAAGTGAACTCCGACATCAGAACCAAAAAGCCTTTTAAATGGAGTTATCGCCATAAGAAAGTTTTAGCGTTGATACCAGTAGCAGTGAAAGTTCATTATTTTTGATGCCAAAACTGAATATGCTATAGAATTGAAAAAGCTAAGTATTAGTATAAATAAATTAATAAATTAAATGTAAACCATGCTTGTTTAAATTTCAGATTAAGTAATTATAATAATACACTATCATTTAAAAGTTTGGGGTCAGTAAAAGTTTTTAAAAAGATAATTATACGTTTATTCAGCAAGGATGCATTAAATTGATTGAAAGTGGCAGTAAATTACATTCTTACGAAAAAATGAAAATTCAGTTTTGCCATTACAGGAATCAATTGAATTTTAAAATAGAAAACGGTCACATAAACTTAGGAAAAACTGTATTTTTGGCACTCAGACAGGTATGTTTTATGCAATTGTTTTGATAGAAAAAATTATTTGTTTTTTAGCTGTTTCTCTTTGAAAGAAAAAGTATCAGCTGTATGAAAATTGACCAACATTTGGGTTTTGACCTCTGAAAATGTGTACAATTGACCAATTTACTCAATGAAACTGAGTATATATCATATAGATATATCATATCTGTGGGACTGAACCATATAGGGCTTTAAAAATAAATAGATACCAAAAGAAAAGTTTTTTTTCACACACAAACACAAGAGGTGCCTTTTCCCAGTTTTTCTGTGTACAAATAAAAATGTTACCCTCCTGTAATTTGGCTTCAAATCTCAGGTGAGACCCCCCACCCCCATCTAAAAATAGTGGATTACTTGATAAATATTAATCCATGACATTTAATATTTTTGGGTTTCATCACTTATTATGTTTGTCTTTTTTGTCTTTTTGAGTATTAAACAAATAAAAAATTTGAGCTGGGGAAGTTTATGAAATTTGCTTGATTTGACACAGAATGGCCCAATAATATTTTACAATATTATTGTTTTAACTGTATTTTTGATCAAATAAATGCAGCCAAGGTGAGCATAAGAGAAAAACCCCCAAAACAAAAAAACAAAAAAACGTACTGAACCAGACCCAAACATCTGAACAGTTGTGTGTATAATTGTGTGTATATAAAGTAAATTGCCAAAAACAAAGGAATAAGAGCAGTTGTTTTTCTATTTTTCTTGTTGTGTAACCCTGCAAAGCCAAAAGCACAGATCTGATATATCCGATATGAACAATATATTGCTCTTATGATCATCCACTATATGACAGTTTGCACAATGAGCTGTTTGAATAGCCACTTTTCCACCGTTGGGCTAAACCGTTCTTTTTCCTTAACTGTTCCATTTCATGCCGAAACGGACCCTCCGGTACAGATATGGTTTCAATTTTCCATTTCCACTGTGGGGCTGATAACGGCCGCTCTTTGGAATGTAATACAAATGTGTTAGTTGTTGCCTTGGAAGCGCAACGGTTTACTGATGATATGAGATGTAAATAGCGACCACATTATGGAGGATGAACATATATTTTTTAAATTTGTGATTAGTCAGCTACAGAGAAACTGGTAGTCAAGTAACAGATAAGCGACCAATTCGGAGTGGCGACGTCACTACACGCATTCTACCAGCTCGGTTCGGCACGTTTTGTAATCGTGCCATGCCATACCAGGCTCAAGTGGAAACATAACGGGAACCATTTCTTAAAACTGTTCGGCCCGACAGTGGAAAAGCGGGTAATATTTCAACTCTTTCCTATTAAATTTTTCACAAGCATCCTAGTGACTGTACTGCGCTGTTTGCATTGATAACCTAGTAAATTGCCTTGTTTATGATGTGTTCTCAGTAATTGCCTCTTCACTGGAACTAATGCCTCTTGCTAATTAGTTCCACATAAATGAAAGAGATATACAGTGCAATGTAGTTGTAATCCCATGGGATCGTTTTGTCATTTAGGACACCTCCATCCTAATTTAAATTTCAATGTGCCTGAGGTGGCAGAGTTTTTACGCCCTCATGAACACCCTCTTTTTGTTTAATACATTATTAAGGGCATGATCACAACAGCTGCAATTAGAAAACATGATATAGGCCTAAGCCATTTTACATTACAGCCATGTTTTGAATGTTTGCATGACATGTGAAACATATTTTTTCTTGTGAGAACCTTGTTGCTTTACTTTTGTCATGAAAGAATGAAACAAGAAACCGAAACAGTGAGGGCTTTTCATTTTGAGTCTTGTCTGGTGCAGTATAAAGGGTCTTGTAGGCGTGGGGCCGGACAGTCTGGTGTAGGTGGCAAATTAATGCACGTGGGCACTTTGGAACTCGGGCCTTACAGAGCTGAATTTTTACCACAAATAAAAGGGGCATTTTAAAGGCCCATCTTTTTTCCCAGAAGAAATGAAATAATCAGACATCGTTTTGCCCCTGGCCACTTGTGCCCTTCAGGAATGTTACATAATTGTATTGTTTTGTATTTGGCAGACCAGCAAACGATGACTGTCATGACCATATTTTCCATACGCCTACTGTGCTTAGAGCTTGCTGTTGTGACACCGCAGATCTGCTGTCTCGCTGAGATTGGCAAGAAAATTGACACAGCATTCTTCTAGAAGATAAAAGACTGTTATAGTACGGACAAATGACATGACGGTTATTTGTAAAAATTGGATCTGTTAGGGACGAATCCCAGGAATTCATAGATGGATAAGCTGGGAATATTGACAGCTGGGTTTTGCACATGCACTTTATCATGTGATTATCTGCATGCATGTGTACAGTTGGACAAAACAAAATCTGCATAAATCGGTCATAAAGTTTATCAACTGGCCTGGTGCATCGGTCCACCTTATTGTTGAGCCCTGCTGTGTATGCTGAAGTTTGCATTGGGTGCTGGTGTGAAGTACTGCAGTAGGGGGAAACTCTATCAGCGCACACACAGGGAACAGAATGCATTATTAATGCCCATGCTGGCTGTTCTGTCTGACCCTGACCAGTCATTTTCCTCTCTGCCCAACTCCCAACTGAGTGCCATTCTCCCCCCTCCACCATAATTCATCCCTGTGGCTCATGTTCTGATCTCATGCATGCTTGCATGATCTCTGCCGTCTGGTTCTTTCTCCATAGTTAAGACAAGAGCAAGGGATTACTCTTACTAATATCAGCATATAAGAGAGAGAAGATTTTTCTCTCCCTAATGCAGTCAGCAGCTGCTGCCAACCTATAATCTATCTGTCAGTCTACATGATTTTTGTTTTGTTAATTATAAAAAGAACTTGCATAACTCTCTGGGTAAAAGCAAAGCCATAGTCTAACTGAGAAAATCTAAAAGTTTAATCTTGTGTCAGGGTCGAAGGTCAGAGCGATGACCTAGTTGGCCAGTTTATTTTCTTCAACCAGCTTGGCCTTAGCAACATAGCATTTGTTTGCCTATGTGCGTCTGAACGTTGGTCTATAAAGGTTTTTTATCAGCTCTTACGGGAAGAATGATTTTAATGTTTTATGTTCTCTGAAGCTCATTTGCATTGTTGTTCAAGGTGCTGTATGGAAGAAAATGACTGATGTTGTAATTTATGAGCTCGTTTTTTATCTCTTACAGACATCTATTATTCATGAATCGGGTGCAATCGGGATCTTAAAACTTCCTTAACTGGGGTAACCCCCCCCCCCCCCAAATTTCCCTGATAGGGTGTATGGTTACTAGGGGTGTGACGAGACACTTAGCTCACAAGACGAGACACAAGATAAGACGAGGTTTTTGCACAGTATTTTTAAGAAATCCTCATGACTGGAAAAGTAGTCTGCAGGTGCACTTTGAAATGTTTTAACTAATCATCTTTTAATGAATGTCATTTCAGTTCTACTTTCTGAGTGTGAATTATCAAATGCATTATTGTTGCAAATGCAAGACACCAATACTCAAGCACTGGTTTTGCCACAAACTCAACTGACTGGCTTCTCTCCTGTATGATTTCAGTCTCTTTAGACCTTACTGTACATGAATTATGAGCTTCTAAAACTTTTGATTGAGGCTGTGTGCGACCTCCTAATTGAACTCCTTTCCACAAATTGAACATAGAAATAAAAACAGTATAAATAACAAAAAAAAAAAAAATTCTTAGTCTTATTAAGTGCAAACAATAAGTGCAACCATAATCAATGTACTCTCTCAATATTCAAAGTGCAAACAGAGACCAAAACAGAGAGCAGACCTAAGAGGTAGTTACAACTACACAGCCCAGCCTAAGATATCTTTGATATTGGGAAACAGGCTATTGTATGTCACCTAATTTGCGCGAATCAGGGAGCTTGCATTTACTTTTGCTTTTAATTTGCGCAGTTGTGTATAGGGAGTGGCGGTGCACAGTCGCACACAGTGCAGAGCAGGCGTTTAAAATAGTTTAAAATTGAAGCAATCGTTATCCAACAGAATTAAATGTGTTTTTATTTCTATAAAAAAAGAAAAATGACAGTGGAGGATGTAATGTAAACACAGCGGTGCCATATTCTATGCTAATTTCACCCTCACGCTCCGTCACACGATATCGCGAGACAGCTTTTCACTCTACGAGAAATCTCATCACATCTCGTTGTGTTTAAACTGTCAAATACATACAAGGTTTACATGAACACAGTCAGTTATGTTTTGAGTGAAAGTAAACAGTTGGGAGAAAATCGGATGTCAGTATTTTGGATCTTGCATGAGGTTGCATACTGTCAATCGATTAGATTAATCACACTTTTGTTTTGTGATTAGTTGCGATTAATCGCACGCTTATTGTGAAATTTAAGCATACGTCATTTGTCTTGTTTAACACATTCATTTTGTCATAATTTGCTATATCCAGCTAAGTAAACAGAGCGATTCTCACAAAACTGTATTTTGCAAGCTTCAAGGACCCTTGGAGACTCTAAAAGGACACCAAATAACCAACTGATATAAGGGGTCTATATAATTCTATTGTATAATAAATTTATGCACATTAAAGCACCCATGAAAAAACATTACAGAAAAAATCTTTACAGAATTCACAGTGTATAGTATCTGTACAGAGCAACAACAAAGAGTGTTTTTTTTTTTTTTTTTTTTTAGACGAGTCAAGCTGCGATACCGAACAGGAGCACACAGAGACGCCAAAAAAAAAAGTGTGTATGAAAACAATGCAAATGTACTGAAATGTGCGATCGAGAGCGTGCACATACACGGTTTGTTGTTTGTGTATCAATATAACAGACTCTCACACGCCTACTGTACGACTCCTGTACGTCACCAAAATTGCGCTCTTCAGAAACATTCACAGTATATGAATATTTTCAGACATATGAAAGCAAAGCACACTGGAATGAATAATTCACTAAACAGTCTGTGTTTTCTCTGATATCTGATGTGTCAGCCTGGCCTTCTTTACATTAGCGCTGTTTTGGACTGATTGTTTAAATGAATTTGATTACTGGATCACTGAAAACTTTCCCAGAGTTTAACGGCTTTAAATGGTCTAATCACAAACAGAGAAGCTTTAACTTATCCTATTTATTCATGAATTAAAAAATAATCACTGTCAGGACAGATCATAAAACAAAGTGCTTAGAACAATTTTTAGAACAAAAAACCTGTAAATCTTGTTTATATTTTATTAGTTGTAATGAAAGGATTCGTGAGCATGCAAAGCTCGCACTAAACAAAAGCTCCACCGTTTTGACCAGTGTTGAGGGGATTCTGACAAACTTAAACACATCTGATTGGCCATTGTGTCCACGCGCTCAACAGATATGTCTGTGATTTCACTGCAAAGTTTAGCATCGCAAAAACATCTTCACAGAGCACTTACACAAACATTATGCTGGGTATTGACACCAATTTCACAATTAAGTTCGATTACGATTATTTTGGATATATATCAGAAATGGAAAATCTTCTCAAGGAAAAAACATTTCTCAACTAATGCTGTAAACTCTACAGGGAGTCAGTTGGTACTACATTACTGTAATACTGAAGGTTAAAATGAATTGATTCATATACAAACACTATATTTTAATAATAAAGTATAATACTAACTTTATAATTACATAATTATGTTTCAACTCCAATATAAACATTTATGAATGGTGGCTGTCATAAAAACTTGATGGATTTTTTCATATAAAAAGTAAAAAATATAATGAATATGTAATAAAGTGAATATATTTAGCAAAATGCTCCTCTCAAGAGTTCATTTTTCTAGCTGACTAACAAGTTTATGGTCACTTAATGACTAATGGCTTTTCTGAGGTAAATGTAACATTACGTGACATCGTTTACAAGCTGTTTTATTAATGTTTTTACATGGTTTAAACACTGATTGAGCGAATACATGAGACATGATACGGATTTCAGTATGTTGTACTGTGTCTTATACCTTCTGATGTTCATTCATGTTTATTCGTGCTGTTGTGCTGCACGATATTGAAAAACTTACATTGCGATTACTTTGTTTTTCTGCGATTTTATATATTGCGATATAAAAACTATTTCACCAGATGATTTGAATAGCTCCATTTTAAAATAAATAATCATTTTAGAATAACTGGGGTGATTTTGTAGGGGAGTGAATCTGCATAGAAAATAATAAACAAATTACAAGCATAGATAAATACAATAGAAGAAAGATAATACTGAAATAAGCAGTGCTTTATGTTTTTCAGGTAAATCTAACAGTATTCAGGTACAGAAATTCAATAATCAAATGCAAAATAACAGTCTTCACTAGCCTATATAAATGAAATATAACTAATATAATTAAATAATACCATTTTACCATTGTTAAAGCTACAAAAGTCATTTTCTCTTTCTTTTTTGTTGTTTGGTCACCGTTGGCGACACAAACAGCTGCCGGTACAGAAGGCTGCTGTCCTTTTAAGACGAATGCAAGGAGCAACGGACCTAAATGACACGCATCCGTTTCTTTCATCAATTGTTTACAACACATAACCAACTGTGTTTACAAGGATTCTCGCCGAGACAGGCATTTTGACTTAATTTTGCAAGCACATGTCAGTTAAGCTTAAAAGAAAATTAAGTCAAAATGCCTGCGCGCTGTTTTCTGTGCGCACAATGTATTCGGCGTTCACGTGCGGTCTGCGCGACTCCTGACTCGACTTAAAAACACAAGCAAATATTAAACTTTCATTCTATGATGGTTAAACTTAGCAATTAATCCACAAATAACATGCGTTCTGAAATCAGGGTACAGCTGCCCGTACAGATCACGGATCAACTACGATCCCTATACTTGACATCGCACATTCTGCAATGTGTGCATTCGCGATAGTCACATCGCGATATCAATGCTAAACCGTTATATCGTGTAGCCCCAGTAACTAGTAGTGGAGCAGAAAAGATGAGTTCACATACGCTGCTGCTTCGCTTAATCTGAGGCGGCAACAGCGATCTGTCACGCCACATTAAAGAGCACCAAAATGGTATTTATTGTTTGAATTTTGTAATAAATAGGACAGAATTTAAAATCTGCGACTTTTTCATATCAAAAGTAACAAAGATTATTTTGATTTATTGGATGGGATGTAGGGATGTGACGGTGAGGAAATTTTCCCACCGGTTAATCGATGTGTGACAACACCGGTATCACCGACTGGGCCTTATAAATGACAAATATAGAAAAATGTTTATAGAAAAATGCATGCTCGATGCGGCCGTGAATGAATGACAGTTTGGCCGTAAATGCTCGCTCTGTGCGGCCGTGCACATTTTTAGTTTAGAATTAGCGCCAATTTGGGGGTGGGTTGCTTGAATTGTGGGTTCATTAGCCTATTATTCTTAATGAAAAACACAACAAAACAGTACAATAACAAACTCACTTAAATAGGCGCTTTTATAAACCAAATTTGAAACCAAATCTTCTGTGATCATCTCAGTCTGTGCTGCGGATCATGCTTTATTAAGCAGACACGTTCAGTTTTTACTTGTATTGTCTGTTTTCGAACTGAACAAAATTATTTTATTACTATAAAAAAATCTAAACAACGGTGGGGGCGGTGCCACGGTGGGAAAGTGATGTAACCGGTGTTATGCCTGAACGCCGGGTAACACTGGCAACGCCGACTATCGTAGCAAGCCTAATGGGATGCGCGCTACAGTGTTCTGTTCATTCATCAACTGAAAACAGCATAGACTAAAAGATCAGTTCTTGGGATTTAAGAATCAATATTGGTTCATAAAAATGAGAATCGATTAAAACAACTGAGAAAACACTCACAAGCTTTTTAAAGGGATAGAATGGAAAGAAAAAAAAAGAAAATTCTGCCATCACTTACTCACCCTCAAGTTGTTCCAAACCTGTATGAGTTTCTTTCTTCTGCTGAACACAAAGGAAGATATTTGGAAGAATGTTTGTAACCAAGCAGATCTCAGCAGCCATTGACTACCATAGTATCCCTCAACCCCCACCCCCCCAATATGGTAGTCAATTTTTGGGTGAATTATCCCTTTAAAACAGCCGGCTGTCAGGTACCAGTACTGCAGATCAAAATGACAAAGATTCATTTTGGCAGCTGCCAAAATGTTTTAAATGCAGGAAAAACCCTGGTGTATATTTAATATATACAGTGAAGTCTATGCAGTGTTTTATTTTTGCATTTGATTTTCAATTTCTTACTTGAATGCTTAGGCTACTGTTAAACAGACCTAGCTGAAAAAATTTTTTTTTTTCATTTGCATCTTGTTTTGTATTTGTCCTGTTATTTATAATTTATATTTAATAACACTGATAAAATAATGAAATAAAATCAAGTTAAATAATATTTGGCCTTTGGCCTAAATGGCCTGTCATTCTTTTTTTTATTTAATTTTTAAGGCTAAATTATAAATAGGGCTTACATTTTGTCTGTACTGCTCGGTGAAGAATAGGGATAATAAGATTGTGGATCGTGATCCTCCTGCCTGAGAAAAAAAATTATCGCCCCTAGTTGTGTCTCTTGTATTAAAAAAATAAAATGTGCCCACTATTCAATGCATATCTGTGAATATCTTAATCAACACTTCCTGATCTGTCACCTCTTTGAAAACCGATAGACCTGTTTTTATTTGTCAGACTCTGCTCTTCCCCATTCTTGTGCGTGTGTGGACGGGAGTTTGACAGAAAGATTTCCCCGCTAGGCAGTGATCTGCTGTCCAGATCAGTCAGCGGAACTCTTGGCATTATTGCACCACATGCAGTCATCATTGAAATTTACATGCCCCTATCTCACCTTCTCTCAGATCCTAACAATTAACCACACTGTTTTGCTATGCTGTACTTAGGATTTTTATATATGTAAATATAAAATATATTGATTATTGATTGTGTCTTTAAAAAATCTATTTATTTTTCTATTTATTTCCTGGAATCACTTTGATCATAAAAATTGTTAAGTTCAAGATGTGTATCGGCAATCTGCCATATAGCCTACATAACATTATAATGAGAACACTATTGTAATAGAATGTTGTAAATTCTTTGTTCTTTAGTTTCCCGTGTTTCAGCGTTATTGTTACGAGAAAAGCGCATCCATAATGGGAGTTACACATTCAGACAAGCACAGTCAAGTTCACGTGTGCATTCACATCCTTTTGTGCAGATGTAAGTTGTAATATTACTTTTATGTTGTATATCTGATTAATCTCATATAGGATGCATTTGGTTGAGTTTATTAATCCGCTTTGTATGTCCTTCAGTTCATTCACTCTTCAGCTTCAGCTTCAATGCCAATGTCTGACATTATTGATTGGGTTATTTGAGACAGTCATGTTTCTTTTTCAAACACATTGATGATATTATTAATAAACTAGCAATGTTTTTTTTTTTTTCTCATCATATTTTTTCAACAGTAGGCCTGTGTTTTTTAATTAAAATATTTTCTCGCCATGGCTTCGAAAACACGCAGGGATGTCTGAAATCATTTGATAAAGATGAAAATACAGTTAAGTGCAAGATGTGCATCGCCAATCTGCCATATAGCCTATAACATTATAATGAGAACACTACAGAATGTTGAGAATGCTTTGTGCTTTGGTTCCCTGTGTTTCAGCGCGTTGTTACAGGAAGAGCACATCTACAACAGGAGTTTTCTGCTTTTTGGCTAGCACATAATGTTCAAGTTCTCTTGCATTTGCTTCCTTTTGTGCAGATACAAGTTGTAATGTTACGTTTATGTTGTGTTTCTAGGATATCTGATGAATCTCATATAGAACAAGGTTCAGTTTACTGGTGTTCATTCACTCTTCATCTTCACCTCATGCAGCTGTGCTATTGTGAATTCACAAAGGCTGCAATTCAGTTAAATAAATATATGCGCTGCAGATTTAATATGCACTTTATTTATTTGCATGCGTGTAGGTTGTGTGTGTTTCAGAGCGGCTCCGTTCAGAGTAAATGCTGCAACACACAAACCGTTTATTCCCACACAAATCATTTATGTGTGTGGAGCGCGTCTCAACTCTCTGCATAAGCTGTGAGTTTGGGTTGTTTATAACGTTAATCTGGGAACGCAATGTGCGCCATTTGATCAGATTTGTTCTGTCAGGTAAATCATTTATAAACCTACGCCTACACCGCAGAATACATCAATATGTTTCTAAATATGCAAACTGTTCATCGCAATTTCAAAATAAAAGTTTAAACCCTCGCTCTGAGTTTGCATGTTTTGATGTCCACATATTCTTGTTCACTACTACCCAACAGCTATGTTTCCATCCAAAGTTGCAATCTACGGCTGGGCGGTATATTGTGTTTGTACGATATATCGATATATATTTTTTTTGTATTGATATGGAATGAGGCAATACCATTTATATCGATATACTGTAGTTTGATACGAGCGTAGGGATGTGACGGTAAAGAAATTTTCTCACCAGTTAATCGACGTGTGACAACACCGGTAATACCGGTATCACCGACTGGTATATTCTTAATGAAAAACACAATGACAAACTCCCTTAAATAAGCGCTTTTACATTTCGCTTTGAAACCAAATCTTCCGCGATCATCTCAGTGAAATCCTCCTGCTGCCGGTCTGTGCTGCGGATCATGCTTTATTAAGCAGACACGTTCAGTTTTTATTTGTAACTGAACTAAATGATTGTATTACTATAAAAAAATAAAAACGACGGTGGGGGTGGCGCCACGGTGGGCAAGTGATGTAACTGGTGTTGACCGACTATCTTAGAAAGCCTATACGAGCACATTTGAAAAATAGCGGAGGACGCAGTTGCTGCAGGGAAAGTGCATCATCCAATTTGTCCTAAACATGACACATGCTTAATATTAAGGGCTTCAAAATAATTGGTAAGATGTCAGATGCTCTGACAGATACTTGTGCTGACTGATGTTTGAGATGTGCTTAACTTACATTTCACAGTTATATTTTCCATCTGTAAATGTTAGAAAGTCATGCAAATATGTCCATTTTGCTGTCAGGAGAGGACGAGCATTATTATTTTTGTTTTTAGATTTTAATGTTACAATGTTAGAATGTAATGTGATTTTAACCCCCTTTTTGCACATAATATATTTCATGGCCTACATTACATTCACTATATTTGTTTTCATAGCCTTCGATATGAATATTGTTTGTAGGACATCATTATGCAGGATGTGAATTTGTTTGTTTTTTTATAAATACAAATTTTTTTTTATTATCCAAATAGAAAATACGTAGAAAATACTAAGTTATATATCGTGTATCGCCATTTAACAAAAAAATAGAGATTTTTTGGCCATATCGCCCTGCCCTAACAAAATCTTCACTTCCTGATAAATTGGTGCCAAATATCACTAAGAAAAGTAGGAGAAGCCACTGTATATAAAAAATTGTATCTAATAAATTACTTGTGTCTAGAGTGTGCAGACGAAACACAATAAACGCATTTCGGAGGCAGATGCTTGCTGTTTGGGAACGTCGTGTAAGACTGTAAGTTCTGGAAGGTAATTATACCGAACCACTTTGACGACGGACTTTGCTTTTCAAAACAACCAAAACAGCATTTCAGATGCTGTGCAATGAGATCGGTCCACTGGTTAGTCCAGTTATGCTGTCCCATCGCTTCACATGACTTTTTGATGTGCATTGAGGAGTTTATTTGGTAAATGTGTTTCCATTGTAGTTTATGCACATGTTTCTCTTAGTTTTTTTATTTGCATCTTTAGAATTTATGCGCATCTTGGCATTTCCATCCAGCAGTTTTTTTTATTTTTTATACGATATCCCAAAATGCGCATAAAAATAGGTGGATGGAAACATAGCTACTGTGACCTGGAAGAGAGCCCCAAGGATTAGAGTGGCATTTGACACAAGGAAATAAAAGCACCACCTTCCAAACTGGTATATTGTGGATATGTGTATGTCTAGTAGTCAAAAAGTGAGGATGAATACACTTCTTTTTAGGTGCTCCTACACTGTTGTTCTGTGGTGTGTGTGTTCTTTTCTTCAAGTTAACTTTGCTCTGGACACTCGGCCTTTCCTCTGTTACTGCTTGGCTTCAGGCCCTTGGCCTTGCCAAAGAAAACAAGCCCCTCCTTGTCCTGGGAAAGTAGCTCTTTGTGTCTGTGTTCTGTTGGGGTTGTTATCACTCATAAAAACTGTTATCACTCATAAAAAAAAAGAAAGTTGTATGTAAATGTAAGTGAGAGACGTGAATGCTCATGTGAAAATATTTGGGGATCTCAGACGAGAAGCATTTTTTTAAATGTGTGTGTATATAAGGTGTGTGTTTTTTTTTTTGTTTTTTTTTTTTAAGGTGAAGCTTGGTGAGTGTCTAGTTCTTTTTTTTTGTGGCTGTTTGGGTGTAACAGGAAGTTAGATGAACTATTCGTATCTTTCATGTGGCCTAAGAAGGGGAACATTGGTTGTGAATGTGTCGTTGTACTCGGCTGACAGTTGCTGCTGCAGCCTGCTTTCTCTGATCATCTGCTTCAGGAAGTACTCTAATATAAAGGATTAATTGATTATTCAGATTAAACTAAGTTAAAAAGTTATGGCATTGTTTAGTGATTCACAATTTATTGGTACTAGGGCTGAAACGGATCGTAGCTGATCTGTACGGACCCCTCCCACAGTTCGGCATGCATGTGACTTGCGGATTAATTGCAAAGTTTATCCATCATAGAGTAAAAGTTTATAATTTGTTGCGATGCGATGTTGTCTAGTCTACACCGGATGCAGCATGGCACGACACGAAAAATCCCTGACAGTAAACTGGTACCTCATTCTATTTATGGCACACTCCAAGCACTCACGAATTGCAATACTTGTCATAGAAAGGACAAATGGATTTGCAATGGTCACTTTGTCACGTACAGTATTAGACAGCTTCTAGCTTTTGTGGCACAGCACGATGCGACGCATCAACGGTCGCGTCCGGTGTAGACACTGTGTAAGTCTCGTTAATGTAAACATTTAAGTGCAAGAACACGTGAAAGAGAGACAATACTTGCTTGTGTTTTTCTGTGTGCACAGATAGCACACAAACACCAAACTGAGTTATTTTGTGTGTCCTTGGGCTTGAACAGACACATACCCATAAAATGATCTCAAACTACCTTTCATGGCAAGTATTCTCATTAGGGATGCTCAGATTAGGATTTTTGCAGCCGGTACCGATGACCGATTTCTTGCCATCATGATTGGCCGATACCAATCCCGATCATTCAAGCTTTATATATGTGATATGTAATGATTTGTCAATGACTGTGAATGATTTCATGAAATTTCAAGTGGCATACTTAATGATTTCAAGTGGTAATCCCCCAAAAAGTGATGCAATTTATTGATTTATTTTGTTATTATTCATGCTTGACATGATGACTTTTAGAAAGTATATATGACAGGTCATAAAATCAAGTTTGGGCTTATTTACAGCATTTGGAAACATGGTAGCCTTTTTATCAAAAGTCCAAAAACCTTTCCAAACAAGTGAGTGTTTTACTGAACAAAAGAACTACTTGCATGTATAAAATATTTATTATTACACACAATTATTAACAAGTAATAAGATCCTTGTTGATGAGTGGCGATCTTCCAGTGCTTTTTCAGCTGTGTGGCGCACGATAAATCAAGTTCTGTCAATCTGAGCGATCAATCCAATCCAAGTGAGCGCCAGCTGTAAAACTGATTGGTCTCAACACATCGTCCCTACTCACCATACCAGAGATCCAGTTTCCATTGGATGAACTTTCAAATGAGGTTGGAAAACACTGCGTCATGATCGCGATGCAATCGGATCCCGGAAGTCCTATAGCTTTAGCCAAGAAGCATGTCATGTCACTCCGTCAGGAGATCTATGCATCATGTTATGTTATGTGTGGGCTCATTTAAATCGTGACAGCCTGCTCTAAATAAAGATGTGTGATTTTGTGTGATTTCAAGTTACAAAGCAGAATGTGGTGCAAAAGCCTTATCTGTGTACTGTTTACAAGCGCATCTGCGGTAACATTTGTTTGGTTTTACGTCATCAATTTGCGATTGGTTTGCGAGATCGGCCAAATTGAGTGACCTATGGGTGTGATTATCGGCCGATACTGCATGTATATGTGTGAGTGTGTCCACAGATTCTCCACATGATCGCTTCACTAACACATGATGGGCTTTAAAAGACAGACGGAGAGAAAAGCACAAGTTGTTTCTCTTGGGTTTGCTGTGTGGTCTGGGTTTGGCTCTTTTGATGCGCAGTGTAAATACGCACATTTATCCGCCCCTCTGATTGAGCCACGGTGTCATTGAGCACAGCAAGAGCCCTGAGTAGTAATTATAGCTAATGAGACACAGGTAGTCTGCCTAACACTTAACACTCCTATAAATAGGTCTTTGGCAGCCCATGTGGTTTTTGTTTTAGCTGTGGCGGTCGACCTTTCTGTGCTTGTGTGTAGGGGATAGTGTGCAACCAAGTTTACATAACCCCGTTTGGACAAATGGATGAATGACTTTGTGGAGGGAGGGATGGCGGAAGATAATCTTACCCCTTTTCCACCAGAATGAACTGGAAGCTAGTGCAGAGCCAGTGCTAGTGCCAGTTCGGAGTTGGTTCGACTTACGAGCCTTCTAAGAACCGGTTTGCCTTTCCAAATTCCACAGAGCCACCACAGAGCCAGGTCTTGCGTCACTGCAGAGATGGGCATAAATACATGGAAAGTATTTAAATACAAATACAGTATTTTGTATTTTGAAAATACATGTGAAATTGGCGATTCAGTGCAGGTATCCCTATTAGGCTGAAATCTATATGGGCCTATTCTGAATGCCAAAAAGCATTTCGATGTGTGCAACGGCTTAGAAACTTTCGTTTTCATTTTATATACCTCTTCCCTTCCCCTGCCCTGTAGGAAATAAAAAAACTACAAAAAAAAAACTCATTTTTAAATTTTATTATGTTTTATCACCATCATTACTTTGAACTTAGTAACAAGAACTCAATAACACAAAGTCAATTATGTTTTAAATAACTGATGGTGTACTCTTCCAGGTGGTGTACCTGTGTGTTTCAGACATCCATGCATGAATGTTAGGGTTGGGGGGAGGGGCGTGTCTGGTCTGAACTAGTTGATGCATGAAAACAGCACTCTGATAAAGAGGTTGACTGGCTCAAAGTATTTTGAAAATACAAAAATACTCATCTTAAATGTATTTAAATACAAATTACATTTGATTTTTTTCAAAGGCTTTAAAATACAAAATAGTATTTTGTATTTCAAATACGTATTTTTAAAATACATGTATCTGAAATTCTGCCCATCTCTGCGTCACTGTATACGTCTCATCTTTCTCAGCGAGGCAGCGGGAAACACATACACACCAGGCTTGTTCGAGATGCGCAGACTGATCAGCGTATGATATCAAAATACCGCATGAGTGATTCAAAAGCATAAGAAGACTTATGCTCTTGTGGTACTTTGATGTCATACGGCGATCGGTCTACACATCACGATGCATCTCGAACAAGCCTTCCATTAACAATGGCGAACGTTGCGTTACTATTGATGCACATGGCTTTACGATCTTACATCGGCATCAAAACACAGCGAATCCAATGCATTCGTGCAGCTCGCCGTAACGTGTATAGACAGAGATTACAATCGAGCCGCTATTAGCTCGGTTAGCTGCTAATTCAAAAATGGCAGTCACAAGCTTCTGTTCATCTTGTTGGTCATGGTAACCCTGCCCCCAGCCGCTGATGTAAGCGGTTCTTACTTCTAGACCAGCAATGATTTGGTGCTACTTAAGAACCACTTTTCCTGGTTCGGAGCTGGTGCTTTGGGTGTGGAAAGACAAAGAACTGATTTGAAACTAGGCTCTGGCTCCAAACCAGCACGAGCACTGCCTTGGTGGAAAAGGGGTATCTGTAGCTTAGAGCCTAGGAAGAGTTCTGCAATCCTGGCTCCATTCTAGTCAGATGCCGTCAGACCGGTTTTGGGCAGCCCATCGCACTCAAGCACACATTTTATATGTTGAAAGGAAAAGACAGGACTGCAACTTCCATTTTCACATGTCTAAGATTGCTGTACTGTAATTGTAGTACAAACCCACTTGCTCAAATGTCAACATGGACCCCTTTATGATCCCTTTATGCTGGTTTAATATATTTCCTGCTCATTTGCTGCCTAATGAACCCATGCAACATTTTTTTTTTCTCCTCAGATTGACGTGACCCAACCTTGCTGCCCCACCACTCAGTTTGACACAACCCTCCCTCCCTAAGCTCTATGGCCCTCGGGTATGTCTGCCACACCTTTTCTTCTGGTTTTGTGTCTGCTGACTGTATATTTTGTGTACTTGGGCTGCTATTAACCTTGTCTTTTACAATAATTCAAAAACTATAAATAATATTAAACCTGAATCCATTTCAAAATTTCATAACTTGACAAAGTACATGATTCAACTGCAGCGTTTGAAACGGGATATGCGGATGGTTACACATGCTGGGAGTTTTTGCGGACAGTGGAGCAGAATCATGTTGACTAAAGTCAAAATTGCAGTGTTTCTATTACATCATACTGCTTTACGGATTGCTTCATCGAAAAACACAATCATCTAGAGTCTGTGCAGATAGTCTCACGGTTAAAAGCAGGAATAAATTCCTTTGGGAAGTCTGAATAATCAAAGAACGGTAGCCACAGTGCAGGGTTTCTGCGGTCATCATTTGTCAGATGTGAGTCAGTGGGTCAAGAGCTGTTGGTCATAGTCTGGAGGTTGAGGTTTGGGTTCCGTGACATAAAGGTCTGCAGGTTTGACCCCAGGTAGTGACACCCCATTTGCTGGAGTTAATAGACCTTATTCACAGCAGCGCCATCTTTGATTTTGATAGTATGAATGCGTGTAGTATGAATGTAATCATTACATCAATGTTGTCATTATCATGTGACCTACCAGCGTCAGTTGCGTCCCTTCACCTCCATTCATAAATCCTCTCCCATGGCCTCATGGGATAGTAAATTGTCCATTGAATGTGCACTTCAGAATCTCGTCAGAAGTAGTAGGTTATCCGGGGCCTTTGCACCTACTGTTTTTCGAATACTATGTATTCGGACATACTATGTATTCGGACATACTACTCTGGTGTACTGATTTTCGCATACTATATACAGTAGAGAAGTATTCGATTTCAGACACAGAGATGCAGCTCTTCAGTAGGGGTGGGGCAATGTACCATTGTCAAGAATCGAAATGCTGGCGCCAAATATCGATATTTTAATTATTAAAATAAGGCGCTCTCGATTTCCCTGCTCCCAGCGTCGCTACTTCATGGCTCCTCGAGGTGGCGCTCAACACATGAACATAAGTTAACTAGCCTAAGAAAAAGAGGTTTTTCACGGGATGGCAGACGGCAGTGTGAGTAAAATAATAGATGCCCCTGCCACATTTAAGCCCAAAGTCTAGACCAACTTCGGCTTTTATACCATTGATGGGACAAACTAAATCGACAAAGAGTATGCAATATACAAGAACTGCCTGGTAAAAGTAAAGTGCATGGTTAATACAGTGAACATGCAAAGCTACTTGCAACGCCATCACCCTGATCTCATTGAAAAAAAAAAATTACTTAATGTTCAATTTAATTTACAGACTGAAAAATTAGTGCGATTAACATTTTAATTAGAATGAACAGCTGTTAATCTGCTCAGACCATCACAAACATTTGCATACTGTCAGTGCAACAGAATTTAAAGGTGTTCTGATCTCTGGTACATCGCACTGGGAAGAAATCTGGACAGCCAATAAGATTTGCTCTTTTGGTCACATGCCCAGAATTCTGCTGTTACATAAAACTATCGACTATTTTTGCTAAGAAACGGTGAATAGCAGAGGAAGAATCTGGAACCGGCTCTCTTGTCTCTGTGCTTGGTTTGATAAACACCATAACGAATACAAGAATTCAAATGGCTGTTTGAAAACGTGTAAATACTGTTTGACAGTTTCATTCTTCTCTCTGACAAGCGAGTGTCAGAAACAGAAAGTTGCACAGCACTTTGTGTACTGGTGTAACGGGTATTTTCATTTTTAATCAGAGATTGAATTTTTATTCAGCTGGTCTTCCGTTTCTTTATGCATTGATATGAACAGACGCATTGGTTGGTGTATTATACAACGGGCATTGATGAATTATGTAATATTTTAAGATATATAATGTATAGATTTTTAATTAAATCGACACATTAGCTTTGATTATTGATGAAAAAAAGATGTTAGGTTTATTTTTTCCCCCGTAAAGCCACAGACACTTTCTGAAAGAACCATATATGGCTCGAGAGCCGTTTTTCAGACTGTGGAAAATCAGCCAGTAAATCAAAACGCACGCAACCCATAGCAACGCGTTATGGCAACGCCTTAGACCGACTGATATGTAAAAATAAACAGAAATCTTCTGACTTTTGAGCCATTCATTACTATTGTACACATTGTCATAAGTCAAATTTATTTTGTTTTATTGACCACAAATATTATCATTGATATTTGTCTGTGAGGGGTACTTTTGATTAATTTTGAAAAGGGGCTCAAGCACCTAAAGCCCCCCTGCACGTGCCTGCTATTATACAATTCTGATTTCAATGTTTTAATGAAGCTACACAGGCCCAATGTTTACACTTTTGGGGGGAATCTACCTACAAATGGCTTATTCACAGTTGTCATTACAGTCGAGAATACCAGATCAGTACTATTTAAAAGGCAGTTTGTTGCAAGCATGAATGTAGCTGGATGCTCCTGTAAAATACGGAAACTAGAGAGAGTTCTCATCAGTGTTGAAACTGTTGTGGGATGTTTCTACAACAGATTAGCCCCGAGTCAGCCAGTGAGGTGAATGGGGTGAGTTTGTTTAGTGTTGAGTAAAGACTTATTTAGAAACCCACTGTGTGAGAGAACTGTGAGTAACTGCTTCCTGTTGGTTGGTCATCTGTTAAACATGTGAAAGCCATGTAAGATGGGGGACAACTGTCAATCATGTGCTACAAAGATGTCTGTGTTGTATTTGGATGCACAGAGTTGTTCTGCGTGTGTTTTCCTGGCTTGAGTAGTTCAGTTAATCCACTGTAAATCACTTTCGGGTTAAGGGGATGTACCGGTGTAACAAGTTCGATCCTTGACCTCTTATATGTGTTTCTCACATTCTTGACTGATTACGGCTGCAGCCCCCTCAGAAAAAAAAAAACGAAATGTCAATCAACACCAAAACCAATAAGACCATGAACAGAGCAGCAGGTGAACAAGAAGAGACGGAGGGGTGTACATAAAACGCAAACGGAAAGAAACGTTAGATAACATTTTGTGGCCGAAAACTGCATCCTGTGCAAGACAGGAAACATGAATCAGGAACAATCTGCAACGACACCGTTTTGAGCAAAAGTCTATTTCCTAAGAAAAGAGATCTCAAGCAGAGATGTGTGTTCATACAATAGCAGGACTTGATGTGGTGCCTAGCTGGTGTAGATCACCGCATTGCCACACAGGTTGAAAACTGATCCTGAACCAATCGGTATCTAGAGAGACTTTCAGCGTTGCCTCTCTTTGACATTAAAGCACTGATTCAGGAGCAGTTTCGTCTTCGGTTTACCATGAAAGCTGGTTTTCCTGTTTTGCCCATATGGGTCTTTGTGTTGCAGTACCAGAGCCGTGTTAAGCATTGTTCGTGCTGTTTCCCCTCTGACATTCCTGCGCTGATTTGAATCTGGGGGCCCGTCTCTCTCTCTCTCTCTCTCTCTCTCTCTCTCTCTCCAATGTTTTTGCGATTCATCACGATGCTAATGTGAATGATTCTGCATCGATGCTTAACAATAAAAGAATCAATAAAAAAAAAAAATTAATAGACCTATAATACATATTAATGTGGTGTTTTATTGTAAATTAAAGTAGGCTACTCTTATTATATATTAATGAAAAATGAAGGAAGCAAAGCGCTTGCGTCTGATGTTTTGGTTTCGGTTTTTGCGGGAAAAAAAATAGGGCCCTATGAAATCCATTTATTTTGTCCCAAATTCAGTTTTATTTTTTTTACAAATTCCGTTTTTTCCGTTTTAATTTTTCTGGATTCCATTTTTTTTTTTTTCATTTTAATGGTTAAATAAAATATTTGTAATAAAAAAGCATGTCTAATTTATTCAAATCATGAAACATACAATTTAACAATAATTTATCAAAAGCTTTAAAATAAAATACAAAAAATAAATTTTCTTTACGTTTTCTGGATTCCATTTTAATGGTTTAATTAAAATGTAATAGTCAATGATGATTTAAGAATCAATTCTATTAATAATGTTGTGTATTTTAATTTTTCAGAAAATTCTGGATGGTCTTGGCTAGAAACCAAAAATGCTTTTTAAAAATGATTTATTTATTTCTTATTTTAAATTAGCTTATTTTTGTAAAAATACAAGCCAATATATAACTGCTACGTAACTATGGTGCGCTCACTTAATTTTTCCTTGTGTGTCTGTTGCATGTACTTTGCGAATGAGCCTCCGCTTCGCGTCAGGCGGTTCTTTGCCTCCACGATGTGCATATACCATGGTCATTTGCCAACATTGACAACTTAAAGCTGTTATGGATGTTTGCAGTGCAATATTTGACCAGGAGGGTAAAACTGACGGTTATTTTCGTCAGTTAGGGTTCGCGAGATCTAGCATTCTGCCCGCTTTGAATCAAACAGAGATAAAGTAGTGCGTAAGATTACATTTATTTGAATGAATGGATGATAGCATTTATTTGAATTAATTATAGAGACAGAGAGAAAGAGAGATTCGTACCTGTTCAGCGTCTCTTAACAACGAAGATGTGCGTTTATTACTTAATAATAGCGATGTAACCCCATCGTTGCTGAGAAATATAATGTAGTGATGATGTAGCTATTGCACATTAATATAGAACAGTGATTCAACTGACTTGGAACTACCTGTGCATTAAACGATTTTATTGCACACCTTCCAGCCAATCAGAATCGAGTATTCAGACAGACTATGGCATAAAATGATATATGAGTGGATCAGGTATTCTGAGCTTGAGTGAGTGAAGGTGGGGCTAATTTGCATATTCATGGTTCTGCGTATACTAAATGAATCAAGGGTGTAGAGTTACATTCAAGCTATTTTAAGGCATGAAGAATTTAAATGTTTAAATATGTAGTTTTGGTGAACAAGGATACATTTAAAGGGATAATATTATTGACTACAGGGGACTTTAATTTTTTCAATGCACACATAGACCTTTGCCTTGGTGCATCATGCAAACAGGACTTTGAGTTTAGTTCAGTGTTACGAGGAAAGGTTCTGCTTTGTGTTGTTTCATCATCAAGGTTGGCAGCATTTAGGGCCATCAGATATGGGTTTTGTGTTATGTGTCTGACACAGTGGTGTGTTTTGAAGTAATGAGTGAGTGAGTAACTTTCCAGAGAAATCTGATTCTCCCACATCACTATGTGTGTAGGGACGGCTGTGTTGTCACCTGCTTGGTTTATGTCCTGTTGTCTACTTTTTGCTGCTTATAGACCAAATTGGGTGTTTCATACCAATGCTAGTTTATTTATTATTTAAGCCCCTGTGAGATTAAAGTGCCCGTAGATCAAGAATTTGTTAAAATCTTACAGCCTTGGGTTTTTATTTTGTGCTTTGGAGAGACTTGCACAGTACTACCAGTGTTTCTTCTCTTTCTCACAAAATGATATACATCCCAATACATGGCATGTATAAAAAAAGTGCATTTTTGTGGTACCCTGTCCTGAGGTTTGCTAGTATTGCTTTTGGGCACCCCTAGAGGGCAGACTTGTAAAGATATTTTAGGTATGGACACACACACACACACACACACACAGAGAGAGAGAGAGAGAGAGAGAGAGAGAGAGAGTTGGCTCTGTCTGAACTTATTCTTCTCATTCTCATGCTACTTAAAGCTTATGTAACACTATTAATTTGTTGGTCACTAAATATCAAAGGGTGTTTTTGCCAGAAATGGGTAATACATTGGTAACTCTAACATAAAGAGATTCAGAGACTATTTTGGACCACTAATAACAATCTATGTATGCACACTTGTTTTGTTTGCTCGCACATTAAAGAACTGAAACATTACATGGTTTGCTTGACATGTTCACACAGAGCTCAAGGGTGTGAGAGCATTTCCTGTGAATCATTTGTGCACATTTTTTTGTTCTGTCTGTCTGTGTGAGCAATGAGTATTATGAACGAATGAGGTTATATTAGGCCACAGTAGGAACAGAGAACTTTCTGTATGGTGTTGAGGTCATTTCCTCCTCCTGGAGCTCCTCTCTACCCTTCAGGTGGCACTGTAGATGTTTTGCATTTTAAGGTGTTTATTTTGACTAGGGCTGAATCTTCCTTCACATTATAATATAATACAAACTTTTACAGTTTGAACCAATTACTGCATTTATGAATATGCTACCGTTCAAATGTTTGGGTGAGTAAGATTTTTTTTTTTTTAATGTTTTTGAAAGACTACTTTAATATGTTTTTCATGATGAATTGTTTCATGATGAACTCCATGCTCTTCCGAAGAGTCTGTTGTGTCAGTGGTGCTGTCAGTGTATTGAATGGAGACACAGTAAGAGTTAGTGTCATCATTATGACGTCCATTGTCAGCAAAAGCAGCCTGCTCATTTGAATGTTACAGTGAGTCAGCACAAAGGCCTGCCATATGCAAAATGCCTCTCAACAAGAACATTTCTATTGATATACTTCAGGACACCTTACATTTGTCAAGCCAAGTACACTGTAAACCCGAATAAGTTGGCAAAACTCGATTTTGCCTCCTGAATCAGTTGCCTCCATTTTTTTTTAAGTAAAGAAAAGTTTAAGCAAGCAGAACTTGCAGATTTTTATGTTGTTGTAATACATTTTAATTGCTCTGAACTTGAAATATTTGAGTAAGCTATTTCATACATTTAACTTAAAAATATAATGTAATCTCAAATTTTAGTAGTGGAAACTAGCTAATACAATAAATGCTACCTTTCTAATTGGTTACACAATGCTTTGGTAGGATTAGCATAGCATAGCACTTGCTGAATGAGTACAGCAATATAATATATTTAACATTTAACATATATCTGTTCTCAAACTAAACATGCTCCACTCGTCATCATGATGGAAACCCTACAAAAAAAAACAACATAAGAGAGACTCTTCTAAACTAACAGACATATAACACTAAATCTCACACTTAACGTTAATCTTGCAAAAAAAAAAAAAAAAAAAAAAAAAACAATATAATATAACACTTAATTTTGGCATTTATTGTCCCTTTTGAGTGTCATGGCAAAGCATGCTGGGAAATAAAAAATCCCAGCCCAGTTTCAGTTAAATTTAAGTTTGTCTAAATTAAAAGAAACAAGTTCATAAAACTCAAAACAATGAAACCATTCAAATTACTTAATGTGTCAGTTTTGTGAACTCAAAAGTAAAAGAAAGTGCTAAATACTCATAAAAGTTAATTTGATTTGAACTAATTTGTTTAATTTGAGCTCTACTCAAACCAATTTATTATTTTGAGCGTTAGGGTCTACAGTTTTACAGTCTAGGAATCTTCTGTATCTTGTATCGTGAATATTTCTCGTCTCTTGTTCACATTTTCCAGTATGCACTTTATTTGTCCAAATGGTCTTTATATAATCATATCTGTGTGTTTATCAAAACGAAGTTAGATACATGTGTATCAATAAGTAGTCAAACAGATCAAACAATGTCACATTAACTAGTTCACCCACTGCCCTGCTGCAAACTAGAAGTGATACCAGCAGTTAGTGTGCGTGGGTGTGAGATACTTTGTTTGACAGCATGCCTTCTGAGCTATTTTTTTTAATCCTTTTTCCCCCAATGAAAGGGAAATATGTAAGAGAAGTTATAGATAGTGTGTGAAAGAGGGGGATGTGAAGAGCAGCTCTAGTTTAAAACCTGATAAAACTTATCAGAGCACAGCAGCACGCTGAAGACGTGGGCCACGCCTTCTCACTTTTTGTTATGCACTTCCTCGCCCATCACAGATTGATGAGTCTTCCTCCCTCCCTCCCTCCCTTCCTTCAGAAAGGAGAAACGTCTGGGCGTGGTTGGTAGCAGCTGTGTTTTGATTGGCCGCTCTCCCGGGCATGTGTTATCTCTCGTTGGACACGTCCTGGCTCCGCCCAGATAATGCGCTCTAGCTGAAAGGCTCCGCCTACTGTCATCACATCATCACATCAGAGTGTTCAGTCCATCCTGCATGAACAGACAGGTAGTAAGGTTGGTCTCTCGCTGTGTAAAAGCTCAAGTGAACTTTTTGGGAAGTGCTCACAGCTGGCCTGTGGCATGTGGAATAGGGGCAGGTTGAAGAACACAGCAGCTGGATCTACAGGTGCTTGCTTGTACCTCATTCCAGCTTTTGTCATCTTGGATCTACCACCAACAGCTTCTGCATTACAACAAGAGATCATATGCACTTTGCCTGGGTGGTTGTGTGTGTGTGTATATATAGACACTTCTAGTTTTAACTGACACGACGAAGAGGAACCTGCAGTGAAGTCAGTGTTTGACAAGCTGTGGTTTTGCCTGGGTGGGGACGTTCTGCAGTCGTCTGTCCAGTTAGAGACAGCCTGATTTCTCAGAGGTGATGGTGGGTGGCAGGGCCGTCACTGTGCACCCGCACAGGCGCCCGGAGTGAAAGTGTCACAGTGCAAACATGGAATTCCTCAAGAGCCTCGTTCCCACGGTCATCTCCGGGGATGGCGGGCTGCCGGCGACAGACACGGGGGGAGTATGGCCAAAGGAAACCGGCCCTCGCTTGCTGAGGATGAAACGGCTGGTTTCGCAGGCCAATGAAGAGGAACAAGATGGATCCAGTCCGACAAGCCGACCAGCTGTTCGTCTTCAACGACATCGTGCTAAAGGTACCAACGGGAAAGATGAAGGGATGGGTATTCAAACATGGTTTTAACTCTAGTAAAGAGAGGACTGTTTGATTAGGAGGCGTGTGTGCGAGGTGTGTGTTTGCACTTTTTGTTTATAGTTGGACTCTGATATAAGAGTAATCGCAGACCAAGCAAGAGAGAACAAGCAAATACTTTGTATAACCAAACTGTTTGCTTTTAAGTCTTAAGTTGCTCATCAGGTAGTCTAAAGTTAGAATTTTTCAAATATAAAAGTTAGGTAACACTTTATTTTAGTGTTCTTGTTACAGAATGCATTTATGGTCTAACCCTAACCTAACCCTAACCCTAATGTTACCATGTATGCATAATTACATGCAACTAACCCTCAACCAAACCCTAATCCTACCCTAACCCTATAGTAGGTACATGTAGTTAATTAATATTACTCAGTACTTAAATATATAATTACACTGTAACAATAACACTGTAAAATAAAGTGTAACCAAAAGTTATTACAAAATCAGAAATCTAATACGATCAGAACTATTTTAAACATTACAAATACATTAAAGAATGTAATATACCACTCTTTATCTACCCATCATTCTGTTATTAATTTTTTTTTATTCAGATCATATTGATCTGAAGCAGGGAGCTCTGGGTAATTAAGTGTTTAGATTTCATGACTGAATTTTTTCATAATTTCATCACTCTGAATTTATTGGCTCTGAAACCGGGTGGTAATTATAAATGTTTTTGAGCACCAAATCAGCATATTAGAATGATAGCTGAATTTTTAGTGTCACATGATCCTTCCAGACATCCCTGTGCATTTTCGAAGCCATGACGAGAAACGATTTTAATTAAAGCATGGGGATACTGATGACAAAATATGATGAGAAAAATAACACTGCTAGATTATTAATAATATCATCATCATCATCATCACCATCAATGTTTTTGAAAAAAACATCTAAAAGAAATATGACTCTCAAATCATAGTCAAGAATGTCGGGCATTGCATTTGAGCTGAAACTGAAAGGTGAACAATAATAAACTGAAGTGCTTTGCTAGCGGGTTAATAAACTCAACCAAACGCATCCTATATGAGATTAATCAGATATACAACACAAAAGTAATATTATAACTTACATCTGCACAAAAGGACGTGAATGCACACGTGAACTTGACCGTGCTTGTCTGAATGTGTAAATCCCGTATGGACGTGCTCTTCCCGTAACAACAATGCTGAAATGCGGGAAACTAAAGCACAAAGAATTTACAACATTCTATTACAATAGTGTTCTCATTATAATATTATGTAGGCTATAGAGTGGTGCAGGTATAAAATCGCTTTGTAGGCCAAAACACGGAAGGGAGTTTGCATTTCAGCACTTCCGGTTCCCTCGTCCCGAATCAATGTTTTTTTTTTATGGGGTTTTGTTTAAATGGCTGAAATAAGGTCAGTGGTAAACACAAGCTCAAGACACTTTTTATTCTACGACATAAAATACATCAGTATTACCCCACTTGTGATTTTGTATTTTTTTTTAAGCTGTTACGTGTCTTGAAAAAGGCGGTTGTTAACAAGTGGCTAAATGGGACTACAGAGGCTGTCGAGTCAGCCTTATTAGGGCCCGAGCACCGATGGTGTGAGGACCCTGTTGGAATTGCTCGGTCTATTCTTCTTCTTCTCCTAAATAAATAGCATTTTTGAGGGCCTAAACATGCTCGAAAACTCATGAAACGTTGCACATGTCAGAAATGGCAAAAATGTACGTCTAATATGGGTTTCAGAATTTAGGTGTGGCAAATTGGCTCGATAGCGCCACCTACAAAATTTCACTTAAGCGTTGTTCTCGCTACGTTTCACATGCAAGTATGAAATTTGGTAGACACATGTAACAGCCCAATACCTACAAAAAAGCCCCTGCGAGCAAAATCTGAAAACCAACAGGAAGTGAGATATTTAGAATTTTCTCTGCACAATTTAAGTTTTTGCCATTTGCCACACAGACATTGTACTTTAACCAACTCCGCCTAGGGATTTAACCAGATCATCATCATATTTGCACAGTCTAATCTAAAGGCCTTTGCGACGTTAAATTGCGAAGATCTTGAGTTTTCGCTGAAGAATGTCTGTGGTGGCCTGTTAAAATTCGATGTTTCGCCATGAAACAGGAAGCTGTTACAGGAAGCAGTCAGGCATACAATGTCCAACTTGCCCCAAACTTCACGTTTGCTAAAAGTCCTGGCCAGAAGTCATAGCGCCACCTACTGGAAACAGGAAATGGCATGGTTCACACTGTAATTCACTCGCAGAATATTTAAATATGCCATGAAGTACCAAACATGCTAGAAACATGTTAAATCATGCAACACTCGGCTAAGTGTTAATGTATGCGATTTACGCCACGAAACAGGAAGTTGTTGTAACTCAGGCATACAATGTCCGATCTGCCCCAAACTTCACATGTTGGATAAGAGACCTGGCCTGAAGACATCTACATAGCAATATTCAGTTATAGTCAAAGCGCCACCTGCTGGCAACAGGAAATGGCATGCTTTACACTGTAATTCACTCCCAGAAACACATTTAAATATGCCATGAAGTACCAAACATGCTAGAAACATGTTAAATCATGCAACACTCGGCTAAGTGCTAATGTATGTGATTTACGCCACGAAACAGGAAGTTTTAGTAACTTAGGCATACAATGACCAATCTGCCTTAAACTTCACGTGTCTGATAATAGTCCTGGCCTGAAGACATCTACACAGCAATTTTCGGTTGTAGTCAAAGCGCCACCTGCTGGCAGTAGGAAGTGTGGCACATCAAAGTGTCGCCCACCTTTCACTGTTTTGCGAGGGCCCTTTCATCGCTGCTTGCAGCTTTTATTATGCTTATAATTGTGTATAAACTATAAACTAGTCTTATAAACTAGTCTAGCTCAAACGTTCTAGGAAATTTTTTTTAGATTTAGTTGTCAGAAGCTTGGTGTTGGTGACGTTGAAATCGCAGGACCGTGGTGTAGTCTGTTTATAGCCTACCTTTAGCCTTTTACTTCTGGCAACTGCATTTATGCTTCAAAATTCATAAAAGTATAAAAGTTGTGTTTATCTGTGATAATTATCTTGATGGACAAAATGTGTAAGTATCATAAACTTGTGTTGATCACAGAGCTTGTTTTTTGCGATAATCCAAAAGCCTATGGGAAAATCCTATTGGGTTTTTCTCGAGGGAACCAGTGTGATGTTAACTACCGGTTGGCCTACAAAGTGACGTCATACCTGCACCACTCAATATGACAGATTGCCGATGCACATCTTGCACTTTCAACTGTATTTTTATGATCAAAGTGATTCCAGGCATCACTGCGCGCTTTCAAATCCATAGTCTCACTTTATTTCGCTGGTTTAGACAGCATGCTGTCCTAACGCTAACCAATTAGACCTCAGATTCCAGCCAAAATGCTGCAAGAAATGATCAGAAAAAAAGGGGAAAAAAATTTGTCATGGCGTTTATCATTTTAATGATCATTACCAAGTAATAATGACTAATCAGCTGTCACCAGGCTCTTCCCACCAACCATCATGTCATATATAGACCACTTTTCATGATCCTTTGTTAGTTAGTTCCCAATGGAGAAAGTCACACCCTATCTTTTTTCCCATCACATATCCTTTTTAATTTGGCAATTTTACTTCATAATCTAATAGATTTCCAGTGTTTTCATCTTGACATTTAGGCTATGTCGGCTGATTTACTAGAAGAGAAATCAAGGTTGACCCTTGACTGGGCCTGTGTGAAAGGGAAGTCGTTCCTCCTGTGAAGAGAGACTGATGATTAAGTAAGACAGTGTTTGATTATGTGCTGATAACTTGGCTGCAGGAAGCAGAAGAATGCATTTGTGACCATAAATGTATTGAAACACGCCTCCCCTACAGGGTCAGATAGGGATACACGAGGATCTTTGTGTGTCATTCATGGCTGATCTAGCTACGACCACTCTTCTTGGTATGTCAGCTCCTTGGCTACAGGGAAACAGTGTGGGGAGTGTGATGTTGCATCACTGCATGTGACTCTGCATTCAAAATGCAAATTGACCACCACGCATTCAAATATGATGGAAAACACCAGTTCAAACTGGACCAAAAGAGTTTTTCTTCCCCTTGTATCCTTCGAAGGCTGAGATTCTCTGAGTTTGTGTTGTGTTGATGTTGAAGTGACAATACACAGGTAGTAGTCTGTGTGTGTTAGTGTGTGTTTACATTGCAACCAAACCACACCTTGCTCTCCCCAAATTGATGAGTCCTGAGTGTTCAGGCGAGGATTTGGGTTTTGTACCTGCCAGAACATGTTCATGTTCCTGAGTTCCCTATATTTTTTTAAGTTAATAGGGCTGCAACTCAGTATCACTTAATCTGCTGAATTGTTCTGCATTTTGCTTAATGCTTCCCTTCCAAAAATATGTGAAAATAAGCATATTCTACCGTTCATATGTTTGGTGTCGGTAGGATTATTATTTTTTTTTAAGACGACTCTTATGCAAACCAGAGCTGCATCTATTTGGTCAAAAAAACAGTAAAACAGTAATACTGTAAAGTATCATACAATTTGTTTAACAGCTGTTTTCTACTTAATATATTGTAAAATGTAATTTATTCCTGTGATGACAAAACATCCATTACTCCAGTCTTCAGTGTCATTCTAACATGCTGATTTGCTGCTCAAGAAACAGTTATTATAAATGTTGAAATAATGTTGTGCTGCTAATATTTTTGTGGAAACTGTGATACATTTTCTGATAAATAGACAGCATTTATTTGAAATAGAAATCCTTTGTAACATTATAAATGTCTTTTAATGTCACTTTTGATCAATTTAATGCATCCTTGCAGGATAAAAGTATTAAATATAAAAAAACGTACTTACCACAAACTTTTGAACAGTATGTTTACAGTAATTTACATTTAAAAAAAAAAAAATAGAACAGTAACTAAACGTAAATAAACAAAGTGTTGACTGGTTATATATGATATACGTTGTCTGCAAAAGTGATTTAAAATCTAAAATGTACAGTAATTAAAAAGAAATATGCAACAGAACAGTTAATAACTAAATAACTTAACCTGTTAAATAACTAAACATAAATAAACTGGTTATTTCTCACTAGTCTTTTTTTTGTAAATTACTGTTCTTGCGTTTAGGATTTAAAGTTTCATTTTGGTTATTTAACACTTAAATTGAATGTTTAACCATGATTATTTAATCATAATACACTCGCTTTCTTTGGGGCTGCATTTGATTGACACACACACACACACACACACACACACACACACATTGGCGTAATGGTTTTTATACTGTACAAACTGTACATTCTATCCCCCTACACTACCCCTACCCCTAAACCTACACATCACAGGAAACATTCTGCATTTTTACAAATAAAACATTGTTTAGTATGTTTTTAAAGCTATGAAATGTCCTCATATTTCATGTTTACGTCGTAATACCAGTGTAATACCCATGCCATTATACAAATTTGTGTCCTCATAAATCACAAAAACAAACACACACACACACACACACACACACACACACACACACAGACACACAGTATTTGCAGTTCAATAATGACTGCAGTATTTAATCACTTGCTGTCAGGATGAGCTGTTTTAAAAATTGAGAATGCAAGTTGAGTGGTCTTGTTGATAATTTTTTTTTATGATTTTATTGGATTAGTCGTTTTCTCAAACAGCTCTCATTGTACCACAGGCTTAAACTCTGTAGGCCTTAAATAGAGATGTTAAAAACTCTCAAATATATCTGATTGTTTTAATTATTGAACAGTTTTCCTTTGCAGTAACTAGTAGATTTACAAATAATCAACCTATGTAGTCGAACCCTAAGGCTGTAGAGGCATATTCTCATTAATCGCTTTGATTTGTTTTTCAATGGATATTGAATGAATCAGCATTGCCATTTATTTTTCTTTGGTTTAGCAGGAACATTTTTATGTGTGGTTGGGTAGTGCCTGTCCCCAGCTCAACCTGTTTCTGCACCTGTAAGGCAGCTTTACAGGCACAGTCACACCTGCCCTGTTCAGTGTTTCTGCTGTTGCTGCTGCTAATATTATAGGTGTTTTGATGGTGCTTCTGTTTATTGTGTTACATGAGCCGTATGCAGGAAGAGGAAGGATATGGCGACTCTGCATGTTATGTGTCTAATATTGGTCCCCTCGAGGGCTTTCCAGAGCTGGATTCAGTGATGATCACACACTCAAACACACACAGTAGTGCTCCAGCCACACCCTCTTTCTCTGTATCTCTCTATCACGGTCGTGTGATCAGACTTCACTTCATTAAACTGCAATGGAAGTTTATCTTGGGAAAAATGAGTGCTTGTGCATGTGGTGTTTTCTTTCAGGCAGCATGTGATTCATTATCAGGACTGGAAGAGCAGAAATGCTCTGTTAAAAACAGACAACACAATAATTCATAAAGTTAAACACTGTAGTTGACAAAGCAAACAAAATATAAATAGTTCGTTCATTGTATCTCCCTCTATTCTTTTGTCTTTCACTATTTCACTCCCTTTCGCTTGTTTGCTCTTTCACTCCCTTTTATTAATTTGCTCTGGTGACGTTTTTATTTTTGTTTTCATTACTGCTTTATTTCTTTCATTTTACTTTTCCTTTATATTGTTCATTACTTTTAGTTTAGTTTAACTTTTTTCTTGTCACATTTGTTTGCCTTTCTCTTTTGCTCCTTTTTGTTCATTCATCCTCTTTCATTCTGTTGCACTTTCATTTCCGTTCATTCACTCTTTTTTTTATTCACTCTTCCACTCCTTTCATTTTATTTCAGTTTGTAAGTTTATTTGCTGCTTTATTTTTTCCTTTCCGTCACATTCCTTTTTCATTGTTTGTTCATTCCTTTTTATTTTTTCTTTCGTTTCACATTTTTGTTTGATTTCTCTTTTGCTCCCTTTTGTTTATTTGCCCTCTTTCATTCGATTTGTTCATTCTTCCCTTCTTTCATTTGCTCCCCTTTCACTCATTCTTTTGTTTGCTTTCGTTTGTTAGTTCATTGCTGCTTTCTTTCATTTTCTTGTTTTACTATTGCTCATTTCTTCCTCCATTTGTTCCTACTTTATTTTTTCATTCTTTCCTTCAGACTCATCTGTTTGGTCTTGCTTATTTTTTGTTTCTCTTATATATTATTTCTTTCATTTTCTTTTTTTTTTTTGTGTGACTCTGTTATCCTCTTTTCTTCTTTCCTTCTCTCTCATGACACAGCACGCTGTATTTAGCCGTGTTTTGTCAGTTTTTGGGATGGAGGGTGTTATAGAGATCTGGTGCTGATGTGTGTGAGTGTCTTTGCTGACTCAGAGGTGCGATCAGTGGAAATGTTAGGCTAGCACGCCCACTGTCCCGCTCTCTCTTTCTCTCTCTCCCTCTGAACATACTGGGT
The DNA here is from genome assembly GCA_039654625.1 of Rhinogobio ventralis. Taxonomy (NCBI): domain Eukaryota; kingdom Metazoa; phylum Chordata; class Actinopteri; order Cypriniformes; family Gobionidae; genus Rhinogobio; species Rhinogobio ventralis. Next base: position 6,159,379 of record CM077210.1, on the reverse strand, counting down.
TTCACCACTTTGCAATATTGTCTCTTTCTCTGTGGAGTGTGTGTTTGTTGCTTTGGTGCTGACAGGTGCGCTTGTTCTTGGCAAGGTGTGCAGTGTCCTGCGGTCTCTAGCTTGCACTGCTGCTGATATGGTGTTGTGATTTAACCGAAATGTTTTTGTTTGGGACCGACTCCTGAACACCCAGTAGTTCATGCACAGATTTTAGTGCTAATTCAACGCTTGGCTTCCAACATTACTGGAAACAATGTAGGTTTTTGGCAAAATCAAGTTTGGCAACATGTTGAAGTTTGTTTTACATACTGTGATCACAGGTTTAAACAGACGTTTTGACCAGAGAGCGCGACGTAGACCATCAGTACAACCCACTGATACCATTGACTGTATCTGAGTACCACACTAGCCAGGTTTCCACTCAAGGATTTTTTTGCGAAAATTTTTTACCGATATAGCTGATGGAAATAGCAATTTTTTTGCACATGTCGACACAATCTTTTTCCGTTTAACTTTAACGTATAAATTCTATGTTGATACTTCAAATGTCGCAAAAAAACTTGTTTGGAAACCCTTTTATTCGAGAAAAGGGGCTTTAATGCAAATAAATTTGGTATTAGCCTATACAGCGTCCGTGCACGTGGCGTTGCTCCCGTTAAAGCGTTAATTTAATATTAATTCAAAATATGAAATTATTTTATTGCTATTAGTAAGAATAAGATGTTACCTCTCAAATTTCATTCATCCATATTTTTGTCATTTTTTTACAATCAAATCAGAAAAATTATAGCTAACTGCACCCGTTTCTGAATATTGCTTGATCAAGTATTGATCTAAATACTCCTTTATACAAAAAATCATGACACTTGTTAATAAATATACAATTTAATAATATATAATAACATTTGTTTCAAAATGGATGAGGAAAATATAACGCCTTGAAAATCTACAGCTCGTCAAAAATAAAAATTGGGCGTCTGTCAAACAAAGGTAGGCTGTTGGAGTTTCCAAAGCTGACAAAAAGAAAGGTAAAATAAACATGTTACAGTACGCCTGTATCTAAATTAATCAAATTTATGCCATAAAATCATGATTTCATGGGCAGGATCTGGCTACTTTTGACATGAAAATCACAAACATGACACTTGTTAATAAAATAATTTTATTATAAATATAATTTATTAATATGTAATATAATTTAATCTCAAACAAATTAGAAAAAATAAAGTTTGAAACCAGAAAGCTACACAAATAAAGTTTAGGTTACAGCTGCATCTGTTTCAGAGAATTTTTTTTTTTGCAGCAATTTGATGTTATTGAACTCTGATACCAGAACAAATAACTTTTTTGGTTTGAATGATTTGAATATATGCGTTCTCGGCCATGACAAACCGTGACTGGCTTGACTGCATGTTCAAGGCTTGCGTTAAAGATTGTTGCTATATGACCAAACATTTTTTTACCAATATTCTTGCATACAGAGCAAATGAGCTGCCAAATGTACAAACCCATGGTACAAAACCAGGCCTATTATTCGTAAAAATAGTAAGTGGTAAACTGGCAAATTTAAATTGTCTCATTACTCTCTGCATTTTACAAATATTTGGGATGCGAAAGATACAGTATAATTTGCGTTATATTATGTAAAGATTTGAGGGCAGTTTTTTTTTTTTTTTTGCGATACAACAAATCTTTTGCGACAGGGATTTTTTTAGGGATGACGTCATTACGCACCATTTTATCGGTAAAAGGCCAATTGGATGGAAACAGGCTGGAGACAGCAAATTTTGCAATCTTTTTTTAACGCATATTCACTTTGCTGATAATAAAACAGTGCAAAAAGTGGATGGAAACTTGGCTACTGTCTCATTTTCATTTATGAAAAATTTTATTTGGTGTCTATGCTAAGTACATTACTCAAATGGACACCTTACAATTCATACACATTTAATTGTGACATTTTATGTACACTTCTTATTTTCATAGGCGTCATTACATATAAGATGAAGCTGATTTTAAACCTCTGAACTTTGATTGTTCCTTACAGGAATTGTACTGTTTGCCAAGGGAATCATTTAATCTCTAGTAACCCGACATAAACTTGTTAAGATCTTTAAAAAGGAAATGTCTCAGACGATAATAAGGCGGCGGATGATTCAAGTTCGTGCTGTAGCTTTCTGCACAGCTGTCTTTTTCTTTGTTGTCTGCACTTTGCATCATGGGAGATGCAGTTTTACCCAAAGGGAACCTGCTTTGCACTCTCCACTAAAACCTTCAGCAAATAATATAACCTCAGATTGAATGACTGATTGTATTGATCAGTATCTCTTTTTTCCTCATCCCTCTTTTCTTTCCTTCCCTCTCTATCGCTCACCCTCTCTCTACCTTTTTTTGGCTTTTCTTTTCCCTTATGCTGGGTGCTATAATTCACAGTACAGGAAATGCACTCTCACTGTGGCCCCATGGGATTGAAGGGCCTTCACAGACCGTCTGTCTGTCAGTGTATGCCCTGCTCACTGTCCAAAAGCACTTACCGTCTGTGCTCTCCTGAAACATCAGCAGTCGATCTCTGAACAGAGTGCCTGTTTTATCTTCCGGTTCTGCATTAGATTTAAATGAGGGTGAATTTTGCTAATCTGGAGCAGAATCTGGTTTAGATACTGTAAGTCTGGGGTTGGGTTTGAGGTGATGCGTTTCAGATCTGGATCAGATTATGGTGTAGTAGAGCTGCTCACATTATCATTAAAAGATCGCAATCTTGATTCAAACACTCACACGGTCTTATTCCTCAATGACAATGATTTGTCTGTCTCTGTTATTATGTAAAAGTATTAAACCGCTTTACAAACTTCACAGTAAGGTTATGTCTGTTACAAATATTTCAAATTATCACAGAAGTACTGGGATAAAAGTTTGCAGTTTAGATATAAACACTGGTGTCTACATCGTGTACTAAGACTGACGGAAAATGAAAAGTTGCAATTTTCTAGACCGATATGGCTAGGGACTATACTCTCATTCCTGCGTAATAATCCAGGAACTTTGCTGCCGTACTAAGGGTGCAGCAGTGCAATGATATTACGCAGCGCCTGTCATTTTCCGCTCGGTCTTAGTACATAATGTAACTATACACATCACAACATGTAAATAGGAAAATGTTGGCGTTATTTTGTCATTTATTGAGCAGTAGGCTAGATGGAACCGTTTACCTCCAGTCTTTGTGCTAAGCTAGGCTAGCGGTGGGTGCGTCAGACAGAGTTATGGCACGCACAGAGATAAAAATGGTATGTATGGACTTATCTAACTCTGGGGGATACAGTGAATAAGCTAAAGTCCCAAAAAATCGGCGTGTTCCTTTAAAGTTTATATACATTTTAGTGCTGGGGAAAAATGTATCGTGATTATTCGCATCCAAAATAAAAGTTTGTGTTTACATAATATATGTGTGCGTACTGTGTAAAATTATTATGTATATATAAATACACACACATGCATGTATATATTTAAGAAACATTTTATATTTTTATAAAAAAAAAAATATTTATAAATAAGATAAATTATATACAGTATATACATGCAAATATTTCTTAAATATATACATGCATGTGTGTGTATTTATATATACATAATAATTATACACAGTACACACGCATATATTATGTGTAAACAAACGATGCGATTAATCACAATAAATTTTTCCCCAGCACTAATACTTTTGTATTAAAAACACAGAATTTAGGGGAAAATAAAATGGATTTCATGGGGCCCTAAATTAAAAGGTAGCAACTCTGTGGAGTTTAATTGTCAAACAAGTTTGCATTAATTTTCAAGGTCTAACAAATGTGTGGAAAGCATTTCCTTCCCCATTAATGGTAAATGATTATCATGATAAATATTGATATGGTATGATATGGGGAAAAAATATTGTGATAATGTTTTTGGCCATATCGCCCATTCCTACTTCAAATAAAGATTGTATCAATTACATTGTTACACCAGTAGGTGGCGACAAGTGATTGTTAAAAATGTGTTTCATTGAAGCATTCATTCAAGAGATTTGTTCAAAAATTCTGATTCATCCAGTAATGAAACAAGTGAAGTATTTATCATTGAATCATATGTTTCTGATCTGGATCACAATCTGGTATAGTTACTGTGTTAGAATCTGGTTTCATTACTGTAAGGTTTAAATTGATATGTTAATGATCTTGATCAGAAGTTTTATGTTTGACTCTGCATGCTTTCGCTGTATATTTAAGTACTTGGTAACAGTCATAGATCAGCATTCCTGCTGTGTTGAGCAGGATCCTACTGTTTACCCTAAACTGTGTGTGTGTGTTTGTTTGAGAGAGAAAGAGAGAGATGGCAGTCTTTGGCCATCATGTGATTCTGGACTGACTTATTTTACTGGGTGTGGTGCATGCAGGAACAGCCAGTTCGCAAACCTAGCTTACACAAAAGTGAATCGATTCACTGCTTGGTTAGTGCAACAAATGGTATTAGTGGTAATGAGTTTTTACTTAAATTTATGTTGCATTGACATGTTCGGTTCTGCCGTCGTTCACCTGTTCTCAGATCAGTGCATGAGATAGACAGTGAGGTCACTTTCACAGGAAGTTTTTAAAACTAACATTCCGATCAGTTTTTTCCTGGCTATCAGCACCAGATTGAAGGTCTATAAGATTGCGTGGAACTGACCTTTCCAGAATTTCTAAGTCTCTTCAGTCTTTTGCTTTCTCACTGATTATATGAAATATTTTACTCATACAGCCAGCTTATTGAAGCTGTTCTGATCAGCGTATCCATGAGCGTAACTGCATATAATGTGTTGGTTTGCATGTGCGTATGTTTATGTTTGTGTGTGAGAGTGGAAACCCTGCGCTGCAGTCACAATACGGGCTTTTGTACCCAGTGTTTGTTTACAATGCTGCCTTCTCGCTTTGCATAACTCCAGCAGGGAGGGACAGTCAAGTGATGGAGAGAGAGAGAGCGGGTGAAGGAGACGGATAGAGAGAAAGAGAGATGGGGGGGAGGAAGAGAAAGAGAGATTGTGAGTGGTATCAGTGGAGTCTGTTTGTGTGCACTCTTTTATCTCGTCTCAGGCCTCTGGTCAGATGATGTCATGCACTAAAGTCTTTGTGATTGGAGGTGACTGGTTTGGAGATGGAGGACTGTTGTATTTTGGGTATAGCCAACTACCTTGCATTACCTCTACACATTATGATGCTAATGACAGTTCAGTACAGCTGTATCAGAATTGGATCATGATTGAAACTGTGCTGAAAGCACAATATATTTTTTTCATATCTTTGATCGGTTTCAGTCTGCGTTCATGCTGTCGTCCCGTATGACACGTGATAAAAGTGGCTCTGGGAAATGACGGTTGCAGAGTTTCTGCTTATAGTTGACCTTATTCTTCATTGAGCCATTCTTGAATGATCCAAATTATGATTCAGTTCTAAAAAAAAATGCAATATATGCATTTATTATTATTATTGTTGTTGTTGTTGTTGGATTTCTGCCTTTCTAGACGGTTGATTGTCGCTAGGATGGAGTGAAATATTTCAATATTTCAACAAAACAGCTATTGTTGCCAAGTAGATTCAAGATGTTCACTGCAGTGGTATTGTAGTGCTATTTATATTCTATTTTAGTTAGTGCTGTCAAATCGATTAATTGCATCCAAAATAAAAGTTTGTATTTACATAATGTGTTTGTACTGTGTATAATTATTATGTGTGTGTATATATATATATATATATGCATGTATCATGTATATATTTAAGACATATTTGCATGTATATTTATAAAATTTATATTATATATAAATATAACACATTTTTCTTAAATATATACGAGTGTGTTTTTATATACATAATTATACACAGTACACACATATATTATGTAAACACAAACATTGGATGCGATTAATCGATTTGACAGCACTAATTATAGTTGTAGCGCCAAAACAAGCTTCAAATTTCCAATTCTTGGCCACTGTGAGAGGTGATGATGCAATATTTCTGACGCGTGCAAAGTAGCATGAATAGATCCAAAGAGGCTTGTTGATGTTTCATAACGATAACTGAAGTTTATTAAATCAAAAATAAAGATGCATTGTAGCATAAAACAAACAAAACTCAGAGGCCGCTTTCAGGCTTTCTCCATGTGTACAGTCAAAAAACTGCATGCTCTTGCACCAGCGCCCCACTCCTGTCAGGGGTGGCATATCCTTTTAAACATTGCTCTCACCTATAGAGGGCACACACTGAAAGAAATAAACAATTAACAATACAACAACAAAATATATTTAAATTAACAAATTGATAAAAATTAAATAAACTAGTAACTATGGCTCCTACAATAGTATTTGTTACTATTAAAGTTAGCTTTCATTTTAATATTTTCAGTTTTCAATTTTATAATGTGCTTTTGACATTTTATTAGCTTGTTTTTATATTTCTGTTTTTATTTCAGTTTTAGTTATTTCAGTACTTATTCTATTTCAAGTTATATTTTTTATGTCAGCATTATTTAAATTCATGAAAATGATAGATGTTAGTTAGCTAAAACAATACTAGTTCACAATAACAACACTGGTTCCATGCTGTTGGATAGATGTTTGACTTATCATTTTCATTTTATATCCACCAATATAACAATAAACAGTGTTATGTTTTATTTTGCATTTGAACATTTTGAATAGTAGTATGAAAAATGGAACATTATGAAACGTGGAGACATTTTAAGGTGATGCAAAGGAATTGATGAATTAGTTTTGCGTTGATTCTTTGAAATAACTGATTCACAGAATGTATCATTCTACTCATATTTTTAAAACCTCTGTCTTAACACATTTATACTCATGAGTCATGAGAAATAATCTAATTTAAATTAGACCAAAATGGGCCCATAAAAAAATAATTAAAAGCATTGCGATATTCACAGTGTTGTATAATTTTATATTGGCACCAATATCAATGTGACAGAAAGTAAAACAAAGCAGTCGGATTTGACCATCATGCTATATATATTTTTTGTAAGATGTCATTGTGAAAGTATGATTAGCTTATGCTATTTGTTTAACTGTTATGTCAGATCAGGGTGTGAGTCAGCTCTGTCAGTCAGATCTCTCAGCGCTACTCTCTCATTCTTCAATTAATAGACCCGGACTGCCGCACCCTCTTCTGCAAGCAGGGCATCGGTTACCTCATAGGTCAGGCGTCACTCACTCCAGCTGTGTGTGTGGATGTCAGTGCGTCAATGTAAATTGCAGGGGTGATTTTTTCCAAACAGTCACCCAACAAAGTAATGTATACTTTTTGAACTTGGGGGAAAATTCCAGTATTTTTAGACGAGCAGTTTCCTTTTTGGAGTGGAACTGGATTGTGTGTGTGTGTGTGTGTGTGTGTGTGTGTGTGTGTGTGTGTGTGTGTGTGTGTGTGTGTGTGTGTGTGTGTGTGTGTGTGTGTGTGTGTGTGTGTGTGTGTGTGTGTGTGTGTGTGTGTGTGTGTGTGTGTGTGTGTGTGTGTGTGTGTGTGTAAGAAAGAGCTTTCTGACAGATAGGTAAGTAAGCTGTGTTAGAAACGTATTGTAAAAGTGCCCAGTCGTTTTGTGAATGAAGGAACCTCCTAAAGCATGGTTTGACATTAATTTGCATTTGGGAATGCAAAGTACGCTAGGTTTACTTTATTTACATTCACATTTGCACAATTTCCAACATTTTTGTGGGCAAAAATGTACAGCATTTCACCAATATTCCATTAAAGCTTGAGGGTGTGAACATTTGAAACTGAAGAACATCTAATGTCTCATCTGAAGGGTGCTGCTTTTTGACAGTAGTGCCCCCGTCACTATACTGGGGCTTTAGGACCCACACAGACCACAAGGTGAGTGCCCCCTGCTGGCCACACTAACACCTCTTCCAGCAGCAACCTAGTTTTCCTAGGAGGTCTCCCATTCAGGTACTGACCAGGCTCAACCCTGCTTAGTTTCAGTGGGCAACCAGTCTTAAGTCTACAGGGTGATAGCTGCCTAAATAAATAAATAATTATTATTTTTACTTGCATGTCATGTAACCCTTACCCAACAACAGAAAATGTGTCATTTAAATGATTGAAATATTAACAACTTCATGTAAATATTTTTTTTTTGGCCGATTCAACATGTAGAATTGGCGTCGGCCGTCAGTGAGAGAGAGAACTCTGATTGGCGAACGAGTCAGTGCACGAGAATAAGAGCAAAAGTGGTGAAAGCGAGCAAGTAAGTCAAAACTGAACAGACAGAAGGCATTTATAAGTTTACATCATCTTACCTGAGCAACTCTGCGCAAATATTTTCATAACATGAAGGCAGTGAAATAAAGAACGTGATCAGCGTGATTGATATTCAGAATGGTAAGCAAGCGCTGTTTGTTTATGGTTTGTATACCGCTTTCCTTTTTTTAATGGACGGTTATATCCTTTACACGCAGGTGCAGAACGCGCATGCTAGTTTACAGTCACCTGTAGTCCTTTTGGTGTGTTCAGGTGCTGTTTTTTTTCCCCCAACGCGAGGAGACAACACAGTCGCACTAGTTCTTTGGCATCGGTTTGGTGTGTCCCTACCTTAAGCATTATTTAAATTCATGAAAATGATAGATGTTAGTTAGCTGAAACAGTACTTGTTAGTTCACAATAACAACACTGGTGGTTCCTTGCTGTTGGATAGATGTTTGACTTATCCTTTTCATTTTATATCCACCAATATAACAATAAACAGTGTTATGTTTTATATTGCATTTGAACATTTTGAATAATAGTATGAAAAATGGACAAGAAATTATGAAACGTGGAAGCAGTTCGGCATTACACTTGGAAAACCCCTGTCCTAAAGGTTCAGACCGACTTCCAGGCACCATAACACTATGCCTTTATCTAAAACTAAGTAAAGTGAGCTGTAGAGATGGCCAAACTAAAATTTGAATCGATGGTGGGTTGAAGGATTGTTAGTAGACATTGGATGTGCCCTGTTTACTTCCATATACTGCTTTTCAGCCCTAGTGTTTGAGTCAATGATACTTACATCACCTCTGTCTCACACACCACCTCTAGATTCCAGCCTCTCTCTCTCTTTGTCCCTCCCTCTCTCACTTTACTGCAGTTGGTGGTGACAAACAGGAAGTGTGCTTTTTCACGAGCCTCCAAGGAAAAGGATGGAGAAAGAGAGGAGAGAATTAGAAAGAGCAAGGCGGTAGTCGTAATGACATGTATTTGAATCGCTGGAGTGAAGCCAGAGCGGGCTAGCAGCGTGCTGATGACATCACCCTCCCCTCCTTCTATTCTGCCATTGAAACAAACGCTCTCTTCAGAGAATGAGAGAATAAGAGAGGGAGGGAGACTGAGAGAGAGAGAGCCAGTACTGAGTGAATGAGAGCGGCTGTTTATCCTCTGGGCTCTAGGACCCAGCGCAGACAGGAAGAGTTACGTGAGCAAGAGAGCGTTGCTACTCTCTGCTGGGAGGCCATCCTCACCATTCCCTCTTTCACTCAGACACTCATACATTCCCGGAACAAAGTTTCCCCGTGCTGCGTTTCAGGCTGGACTGAGCGGATAATACTCCCACATGCCGTCTGAGGACACAACTTAGTCTTGTTTTTGTTGATTTTCTTGTCGCAGTTTATCTTACTGAGGTGCTTCCACTCTGTTGGATCCTTATGGGCTTCTCAGAACCTCGCAGCTGATCTGAGTGTGTGTGTGTCGGTGCGTGTTCGGCAGCATGCGCTTCTTCACATGCCCAGGCAGAGGCTGAAACTTTGCCTGCCTGCAGGCGAGACGGGATGCGCGGGTGAGCGCAACGGACATTTGGAGCGCAGAGCCAGCGGGACTGGCTGGAGAAACCAGTGCCTTCTTTTTACCCACAGTCCTCTGGTGGCGTCATGCTGAGTCTGCAGGATTCGGTGTTCTTTGAGATCAGCATCAAGTCTCTGCTCAAGTCCTGGAGTGGGAACTGTGAGTAACACACATACCGATGAGTACACTGTGTGTTTTATGAAATGTCCAGCTTTTGCGTATATAGTCCAGGATAGTGCGTGATGGTTCCTAAAAAGTGCTGGCTGCGACAGGCCCGCATACACACCCTCCTGTCTGCATAGATGCAGATTAGTGTGGATCGATGTTAGTGAATGTCGCTAGTACCTGAAATTAGGTTTGCTTATGAGTTGCGTGATTGGAGCAGAGCACATAATTGACTTAAAGGATGGGTCAACAAACATTTTACAGGGTCAATGACATGTTTTGACCTTTTTCAACCCGTAGCTTGAGCTGTACCACTTGATGTGTTCGGAACGCCATTCACATTCTCTCTTGAGTCCAAAGTGCCCAAGTGTGTGTGTGTGTGTGTGTACGACTGCTGACTCGAGTTCTGCAGTGTGGCTCTGTCATCGTCTCTTGCACCTCATCAGGTTCTTCACCTTGTTCTCTGTCTTCCCTTTCTGATGTCCTCCTTGAAGGTCTTGGGTTTCACATGATGATGGCCTGACAGCATAGGAAGTGGCGTGTAGGATAATGGTGGAAGAGCCAGTGAAGAGTCCAATCAATGAAAGGAAACATTAGCAATCCCTGAGGAGAAAAAGAGCAATACGATCGCAATCATACACGCGTACTGATATAGACACACACACACACACACACACACACACACACACACACATCTATATGCATACAGGCACCTAATGTATTTCTTAGGAATATACTTTGTTTTTGTACCTGTATTTTAGGACTTTAAATAGAACCTATTGAGATTTAGAAGATTAGAACTACATGTTTAGTATGTCTGCAAAGTCATAAATTTGATTATTGTGAAATCAGATTATTGTGAGTTTTTGGAATTAAATGTAATGATTTGCACATTCACATTAGTTAAAGGGTATTCTAAATATTTAATTGTATTTTATTCATGAAGTTACACTTTGCATCTATTATAAACATGCTGTTTTATTTTATTATTTTTTTCTTTATTTTATCCACTCTGCAGTGTAGTATAATTTATTAAAAAATAATTTTTACATGATTTTATCCCTAAAGTTACCACTTTGCATCTGTTAAGAACGCGCGGTTTTCCACTTTGCATCTTACACAGATGGCCAAGCAATCCATCAGTCCTTTTTGTGAGCTTGTGCTTTTTAAAATGCTTTAGGATGTAGATGGAGTTCTGTTGGTCACTGTTAACTAAGTACATCAACAGCTAGTAACATCCAGCACTGTTGGAGAATGTCGCTTGGATTGGCATGCAGTGACTCTCTCTCGCTTTCGCTCCCTCCTCTCTCCAGTCTTGTATGTTGATGCCAATTCCTGTGCATTGGGCCTCTCTGTTCAAACAATGAGGAGCAAGACCTAGTTTCAAGAGCTGGCAACATCCAACTGAGGCAGTAGACTCTTCCAATCTTGCTACTGCCCATCTCTGGTTAGAAGTCAGGTCAAAGACATAACTTTGTCTCCAAATAAGAGTTACTAAACAAGAGTAAACTGCAGGTGAAATGTGTGTTGAATGTAGGTCTGCAGATAGGCTCGATTGATGGAATCTGGGCATGTTCAGACACTGCAGAAATAATGTTGACACTTTATTAGAGACACAGCAGATTAATCTCTTCCTCTTTCAAATACACAAACACAGCTTTACATTCCACCATGCATGAAGCAGGTGGAAGCCCCCCACAGAGAAAATAGGGGAAAGTTTTGGTTGAAACAGCTGCATTTTTTTTCTTCATACGGAATGTGAATGCATATGTTGCATAACATTATGTTGCATTCTCTGTTTTTCCTCTACTGTACTACTGTCATGACGAAGTAAAGCCAACTTTCCACTATCTCTTATAAGCGACAGACTGGAAGTCATTTATTTCCACTGAAATTGTGAAATTCTGATACCCATATTTTTGTCACTTTCTCTCTTATTAAAACTTCTGTCGTTAAAATAGAGTAGTGTTTGGATTATGTTTTAAATTAGAAAAATTTATAAAAAAAAAATAATAATGCTTGCATTAAGTTATAATAGCTAGTTTGGCTACATCATCAAATAATTTTTAATGAACATAGATTGGATCCATCTAACCCAAGAGTTCATTTTCCTGTATTTGCATACTTGTTTTTTGTGCTTTTAATTTGGTTGATTAATTGATGAATTTGGTTGTGTGGAGTGCAGAATACTGTATACACACTCAGAGAACTTTATCTTTACAATTTGGAGCAAAACATTTGTATAACAGTCTTTCTGTGTTTGTAAGTGGCATGCTGGTTTCTCTGGCCTCAACCGTGATAATGCAGTTACTGCATTCAACTTATCATTCCCGAGCCCAGTCTTTGATACCTAAACTGCATCAAGCACACCATCACACACTGCAGTGAATGAGTGTATCGAGAACAGTGATAGCTTCTGTCTGTGCTGGGCTTTTAACTAGCGGAGTATAATGCAGATGATGATGTCATTCAGGTTATTTGATCTCCGTGTGTGATCGGCCTAGTCTCTTTTAGACAGACCGCATCCACATGACTCCCCTGGAAATCATATTCATCCCTGTGTGTGTGTGACTGTTTGTATTTCACTTAACTAATTAAAGCCATATTTGCATGGGACTAGTTTCCATGTGGAGCTTAGGTAAATTTTGTGTTCTGCAGACATACAACTCCCAGATACGTACCAACTTAGTTTCGAATTGTCTGTTTTTCTTTTGGAGCAAGTTACCTACTATCTTTGGATAACGAAACCAAAACGTCCACAATGTGTTAAATTAATTGTGAAATTATTTTAATTGTGAAAACCAAAAATACAACAAAATTTTAACTAAGGTGAATGTGCTTTTTCTAGTTAGCTTTGATCTAAAATATTTAGTCAGCTTGATTTTGATCTTGTGAGCAAATCGCGCTTATGACTTCTGTTTTTCAAATGCATTAGCATTATTATTAAATTATACTAAATGTTTTGTATTGTTGTTAAACACAATACAAAAATACAAAATTATTGGTCTGAAATAATACAATAACTTTCCTGATCTATCACAAATGACATTGCATGTTATTAATGTAATATTTATTGATCTGAAAATACTTCTCATACGTCTTCTTTTTCTTCTTCAAAGAATCAGTTGAGCCGAAAATCAATCATAATGATTAATTTATTGAAGGTCTATATTTCTCTATATTTGCTTCCCAGCAGAGGTCCGGCCAATACTTTTTTTTTTTTAACAGTTATGAAACATTTTCATTGGGGCAGTCGTAGTACTTTGTAAAATAAAGAAAAAAATCCTAAACACTCAAAAATAGTCATCAAAGATGAGAATCTTGGGCCCCGAGAGCCAAAGTAGTGGTCTAAGAATTTTTTATTTTTACCAAAAAAAAAGTTAATATTTAATCCCAACTGGATATAAATATAAAAGGTTAGATCAGATGTTTTATTAGGCTTTTTTTCATTTAGGCACCTACGTGTATGATATATAGAAGGCCTTGGGACTGAGAAAACATACTGAGAGTGCAGGGCTTACCACTTAAGAAAAGTATGGAACATTTTTATATCTTGCACAATGTAATAAACCACTGAAAGTAAACAATGCTTACAATCTAATAATCAACTCTCATGAGGACAAAACAAAGTTAACTAGTAATTTCAAAGTTTTTTTTATCTTCCCTTGCCATCTCTAAATTTTTCCAAATTATAACATTGAGTGCATTTACATGCACTGTCATAATGCGATTTATAATGGGATTTTGGCAATATTACGATAAAATGTTACCTTATGTTAAAGCAATACTTCGATCAAACTAAACACCTTAATCTCATTATTACCACTCTGACCAAAGTGCGCATGTGCGCGGACGTACACGGATGCTGTGTGTTGTTCACACAACTTCATGAATGAGCTCATGACATTGAGTTTTCTTTGCTGCATTCTCATTTTCTGTAGCGTTTTAGCAAAGGTTTTTTGGCTGCTTGTCGTTTTTCTGCTTCTGTTGTTAAAATAACCTTGTCATCTGCAGCTTTTGAGAGAGAGAGAGAGAGAAAAGCAATGGAAGAGAGAAGCAACGCGCACAGAGCAGAAAGGGCTTGAATGAAGTGCGTTTGATTCTAGACAGAAATATTAGAGGATGTAGCGGCGAAAGATCATTACCATAAACGACCCTGAGCACTTGTGGTGTGTACCGCTCCATTGTTTTGACGTGCTGCTCACTTTAAACTGTAGAAAGGGTAAAATGGCGCAATTATGTCCCATGGTCCAGATGGAACCAAGGTGGGGTCCAGAACCGGACCGTGGTCTGCTGTTTGAATACCACTGAAATAGACCCAAGTCAGGTTAGACGCCGTATTGAATTTAACGGAGATGAAAACGAGGCTGTGAGGGATAAACGTACAGTCTTTACAAAGGCACGCATAAAGGGCCTAGATCACGTAATTTTTAACTTTTAAAACTGTTTTATGTTGTTCTTGATCAGATGACGACTTTGAACTTGACTTTTACTAAAGTACTAAAATGACCAAAAGTTTTTTCAATCAAAATCAGAATCCAGTAATCACAAATGACCAGAAATATCCTGAAAACTGCAGTATTTGCAGCGGGTGGGAATGCTAAAGCACTCAGTGCCCAGCTGTGTGAGTTCACATGCAGTCAGGGAATCATGTCTTGTGTAGCTCAGAGTATCACAATGTCCTAGCAAACAACAAGCAGACTCTGCATTAATGGCTCCTGTGTGTGAATGCATTCCATGTGACTCTCTGCCTCACTCTGAGGTACAAATGTGTGCTATGGGGTCAGCAATGCAGCCCAGTGTGTCACAAATTATCTGGCGTATCCACCAGAGGAATGAAGAGAAAGATTAACTGAGAGAGACTTGCATTTTTCCTCCTCACTTCTTTTGCTCATCCTTTCTGCATCACTGAGTGGAAAAGTACAAACAATGTTAGAGTGCCTGCCAGCAGGCCCATTGGCCAATCAGATGTGGACCTGGGGACCCTGTTATGCCACCGGCCAATGAAAGCTGGCAGTGTGACATCATAGGGATGGGGAGGCGTTGCTAAAGAGGCAACAAAGAGTGAGTGTTTGTACAGAGACAAACAAACACACAAACAGCTCTTGGGAGTTGTGCGTGTGTCTGTCTTTCATCCCCTGAGTGTGTGTGAATGTTTGTGTTTTATTATTGAGATATGGGAGTTGCTAGGTGTGACCCTGTGTTCTCTTCTGAAAAACTCATTAAATTTCACAGGGATTTTTTCTATTCATCCTCCTATTATTGTTTGAACTTCTCTCACCTTATCGTGGTTTCTCCAGCAACCTGTGGGAAGCGAGGGCTGGGATTTCCTGAGCGTGCTTGACATGTGACATGCGCGCACACACGCACACGCACAGTTTTCTGCATTCACAGCTTATGGTACATTAATCCACAGGTGCTGGTTGCAATAGTTACCAATTTATTTTCATGGGGAAGTTGTCAAAATATCTGGTCTCAAATTTGGTGCACCATGACTTTCAATCTTTAATGCACTAATAACTGCTTTGTCTTTTAATGCCAAATTGAATGACATTTTCTCTTCATATTTGCCAATGGCAATTTCTGCTTGAACACTTACTATTATGCATTCAAAATGCTCTCTTTCCTGACAGCCTCGGTCCCTGTAAGCAACAGCAGTGTGAGTAGGCGAGGAGCATCCCCCTCGGCACTGCCCAGCTGGGAGAAGCGTAGCATCCACCCCGCCACCATGTCCAGCATCACCATCGACCCCGAGCTCAAGCCCGGGGAGTTTGTCATCAAGAGCCTTTTCGCAGAGTTCGCTGTGCTCGCCGAGAAGAAGATCGAGGTGGTCATGGCTGAACCGCTGGTTAGTACCGCCCACAAATTAATAAGACAAACTGAACATTTAATAAAAAAATTAAAAATTCCTCTAATATTGAAATGCAGTGCTGAAAATAAAAATGTTTTACTTTTGGGTCCAGTAAAAATATATTGCCCGTATAATGTGTCCGGGCACATTGTGTTTCATATTGTGTAGGTCTCTGGCTAACTCACGTTATTACTGTCTTACTGAAATACTACTGTAATTCAGCTGTGGGCTACTATTACCTAAAATGTGTCTATTAATGCAGATTGTCTGCTGTTCTTACTACTTTGTGTAACGATAAAGTATGGAGCAAGATTTGTTTTGCAAACTTTAATGTTCCATCAGTCATTCACGCTAGTGCTGGGCTAATGTATGCACTGTTATTGATACAGTTCCCGCTTGTGCACCGCAATAAATTAGAAATACACACACACAGGTTTGTTAATTGACACACACTTGTTAATGCTGATGGTGAGGAATTACAGTTGAAACATCTCATAATGTACCTCAAACTAAGTAGCATCACTGAGAAACGTCCTGCTCAAGTCGTCCTTGTGATGGAGGTTCGGGTTGAATAACTAGTTTTTCCAATGTTTCATCATCGATTCAGACTCGTGCTGGGATTGATGTAAAATGGACGTAATCGTTACTGTCTTTATAGTTTTAGGCTTTAGGAAGCCTCTGCATGGAGCTGGAGTTCAGTTATGGTAATGGGTGTTTGTTTCTGAAATACGCTCTGTACGCGGTTAACCAATCACAACAGACTGGGCCATCTGACCAACCAGAGCAGAGTAGGCTCGTGGAAAGGAGGGATATAGAGAGACTGATTCATCCATCGAGTCGTTTGAGAGTCATTGAACATTGTGGTGATGTGCAATGTATATTATGAGTAAATGAAACAGTTTTTTGACCATTGATGCATGTAAACCTGTTGTAGGAGACTCCAAAACTAAATTAGGAAACTTTAAAATATCATAATGGGGCACTTTTAAGAAATTAATTATATTTATCTATGTTACAAAAGAGTTCTATTTCAAATAAATGCTGTTCTATTGAACTTCATATTCATCAAATAATCCTGAAATCCAGCTGTATTCAACATTGATAATAATAATAATAATAATAATAATAATAAATGTTTCTTGAGCAGCAAATTAGCATATTAAAATGATATCTGAAGGATCATGTTACACTGAAGACTGGAGTAATGATGCTGACAATTCAATGTTTTACTTTTGGTTCCAGTAAAAATCAGGGCCAAAAAAACAGGGCAAGTAAAAATCCAGGCCAGCAAAAAGAAATGATTTTTTAAAAAGAAATGAATACTTTCATTCAACAAGGACGCATTAAATTTATCAAATGACAGTAAAGACATTTAAATTTTTTTTAAATAAATGCTGTTCTTTTGAACTTTGTTCATTAAAGAATCAGTTTCCACAAAAATATTAATCAGCACAACTGTTTTGTGCATTAATACTATTAAGAATTGCTTCCTAAAAACCGAATCATTAAAGGATCATGTGACACTGATGCTGAAAATTCAACGTTGCCATCACAGGAATAAATGACATTAAAAAAAAATTATCAAATAGAAACAGTTACTTTAAATTGTAGTAATATTTCACAATATTACTGTTTTACTGTATTTTTTTATCAAATAAATGCAGCCTTGGTGAGTATAAAATACTTTTTCAAAAACATTAAAAATCTTAGCACCCTCAAACATTGTGGTGTGACAAGTTTTGTGTTACTTGTTATTCAGGGATTGAGTGAAAGTTCAGATGTTTGAACATGAGCATGAGCATGTTGGTTTATTTAGAGGAAAAAAAGAGAGGCTGTTGTGTGCAGTTTCAAACTTGTGGCTCAAAAGAACACACACATGTCCTCATGTATTCCCAGAAACAGAAGCAGAGGTTTGGATTCTTGGAATGCTGTTATGTTGGATTCTTCTCAGAGCCCCCTATGCTGAAATACACACACACACAAACACACACACTGTGTTTCTCTCCAGACTTGTCCTTAAACGCTTCCTCTCTCTTCGCTCCTCTCTCTCATTGTGTGTTTACTCAGTGGTAGATTGAGCTCTCTCAGTTTACTCAGCAAGAGTTTAAACTGGTAATGACTGCATCTAGCATCTGCAGAGAGGAGCTGCTTTATAGAACTTCTCTCTCATAATAAAGTAATTCAGATAACAGAGCATTCAAAGTGTCGAGAGCGAGTAACCAGGAGTCCTTGCCATTTTACAGACGGTTTTAACTACAAAACTGAACTGGAAAGATTCATTTTCTCAGGGCCTGAAATTCATGTCTGAAAATTGGAGCAATTCCTCATGTAAATGGCTCACATTGGGGTATTAATTTACTTTAATAACACAAAGGTGTCCACAAATTAATAGGTTACACTTTATTTTTAGGTGTCATTGTTACAGTGTAATTATATATTTAAATACTGAGTAATATTAATTATTAATATTAAGTACATGTATTTACTATAGGGTTAGGGTAGGATTAGGGTTTGGTTTGAGGGTTAGTTGTATGTAATTATGCATAATTGACTGTTATTACTATGTACATGCAACGTGTAACAAGGACACTAGAATAAAGTGTTACCCTATTTTATTCTTTCACTCAATTGTTATGCTGACCTGTACTTTGCAGTACTTCTGCACAGAAAATGGCTAAATCACTGTTAAATCACTTTAAAAGTTGATCATATTTTATGAATCTTTATACGCTACAGTTCAGAAGTTTGGGGGTCAATAAATTAATTTGACTTATCTTTGTTACAAAAGAGTTTTTTTTTTTTGAACTTTATATTCATCAAATAATCCTGAAAAAATCCACAAAAGTATTAAGCAGCACAGCTGTGTTCAACATTGAGAATAATAATAAATGTTTCTTGAGCAGTAAATTTAGCATATTAAAATGATATCTGTGAAGACTGGTGTAATGGTGCTGAAAATTCAGCTTTTCCATCACAGGAATAAATTAAATTTTAAAATGTGAGCCAGTACGGGTTCTAGAGAGAGATGAGACAAGTGTGTTATGGGGATGATAATAAATTGGGCCATTTTTCTTTCTGCACAATATAATTCACTTGTAATTTTTAAAATAATTGATTTTTAGTTTTTAGTGTTTTACTTATTTGCAGTTTCAATATCAGTGCATCCCTACTTTTTCCTGTTAAACAGTTTGAAGATCCATCTTTCATTCATAAATTTACACTGCATGTATCTTTATGTTCTTTCAGGAGAAGCCCCTTTCCCGCTCGCTGCAAAGAGGAGAAGATGCACAATTTGATCAGGTATCCGTGTGTGTTCTGTTTCAAGTTTGTGTAGTATAGCTCTCTCCCATCCTCTTGGCTTTTCAGTCCTCCTCTCACTCTTTTTCCCGCTCTCCATCACTCATTTCTGATTAGCACAGAACTTTTAACAGCAGAGCTGCAGCAAAGTGCTTTGTTTAGCAAAACGCAAAGCAAATGAGACATCATCCTGAAATGGATCCAGTCAGTGCCATTAGGCCTGTGTGTGAGAAAGAATGAGCCAGTGAGAATGTGCTCTGTATGCAGAAAACCATAGCAATATGCGTCTATGTGTCTGTGTCTCTATACTTTAGAGTGAACAGAGTTTTGGTGTGTGTGTGTTCTCGCTGGACGTTGCCAGGAGCAGAATCGCTGTGTCATCCGCAGCAGTAGATCAGCACAGGCTGCTGGGAGTGTGTGCGTATGTGAATATTTCAGTTCAGGGTGTTGGAGTGTGTCTGCCAAGTGGCATGAGGGCCAGGAGAGCAGTTACATAACTCTCCTTAACCACATACATCTTCCTGTCCCACACACACACACTCACCTGATGCAGGCCGCATATACAGCGGGGTCTGAAAGTCTGGGATTCAAAATCCAATTTGTACCTCGGACTTTGAAGCATTTTTAACAAAGAAACATTATGACGTAAATTGAATAAGATGTATTTGAGATTCTGCACTAATTTAGGTCACTAATGAAATTAGTGAATTTGTAAGCATGTGACTCTTTACAAAGGGTCAGATGTTCTTTCTTCCCTTGAAACCCAAAATGCGCTTCGGATCACCAGGTTTGATGATTTGCTTGTGATATTCTTCATTTGTGATTTGTTAGACGTCTGCTAAACTGTTATTTTAGTATTATTTATGTACTATTATAGTTTTAATTTATGTTTTCAATTAGATTTTAATACTTCAACTTATTTTACTTGAGTTAGTTGTAAAACAATTCATTAATATTTATTTTTTATCTCAGCTTTATTTAAATTAATGAAAGCAGTTTTTATTAGTTTTAGTTAAGAATAACACTACTTCTAAATGAATAAAATGCTCATTTTTTTATACAATTGTTCAGGTGCATGAACAAAATACTACATTATGAAATCCATGTTGATTTTCCATTCAACTGTTTTATATTGTTGTTATGATTGTTATTAAACAATAACAAAATTTATAACAATTTGTTGTTATAAAATTAGCAAAATGTAAAATAAAGGCATTTCAGTAGTAGTCTCAGACTTTTGGATCCCAGTGTACCTCCAAACTTCTCACGTTAACAAGCACACTTTTTCACTCACTCTGCAATTTTTTTCCCCACATCGCTAGCACGCACGCACGCACGCACTGATTTGACTATTGGATTTGGCTTTGCTTAGTCTCGGGAACTGCATGTTCAGTCAGTGACGTGTTGTGACTGCAGAGAGATCAGCTCTGCTGAATCACTCCACAGTGAACTATACCATACCTCACACACTCATCAGCATACACACACATCTACTCTACACCATAGATCTGTGTGTATGTGTGTGCTTGTGATGCTTGGTGCTGGGTTACTGCAGTGAAAGGTTGAGTAACCACTGGATGTATCATCCTACACCCATCCCGCCCTCACAATAGGACAGATCAATACCTGACTGCACTCAAAAGTGCTGCCATATCTCTTCCTTTTTCACCCATTTGTATATTGTTCTCAGTTTAGATTTTCCTCAAAAATCAACTTATTTAGTCAATAAGATAAATCATTTTACATTTTAAAGCACATAAAATGGCTTTCGCAATCAAACCTTCTGTTGCAAATGTGGACAAAATGTTTGTACATTTTAATGAGAAAATGTTATCTTTAGAATAACATGCACTGCTGAATCATGCACAACAACCACACAGCCAGTTATTATTTCATTCCATTAGTTTTATTTATTATTTATTATTGTGACGTACATCCGAGTGAAATGGATTCAGATCTGAATGTGAGCATGTAGTCGATTTATAAAAAAGGGTCTGGTTTAAGCAGACTAAATGATTGAAACCTGGTATACATCACCATTATGAAGATTGCTTTATGATATTTTGATATAATAAACATTACAAGGTCAAAAAAAATGTGAAATGTGTGTATGGATGAATCATTCACGACAAGATCAGTATACATTAAAAAAATAGTGTGTTTTTTTTTTTTTTTCCAACTTGGATACATTAATATTTAGTAAATAGGCCAATTTTGATTTCATCTTTAATCCACGTGAATAGCATGTTATTAAGCTGTATTATTGTGTTTGTATGTTACAGTTAATAAGCTCTATGAGCTCTATAGCAGAACACTGTTTGCCTTCGCTGTTGCGGACGTTGTTTGACTGGTACAGAAGACAGAGTGGGACAGAAGACGAGTCGTACGAGTACAGACCTCGCTCCAGCACCAAGTCCAAAGGGTGGGTAGACACGCAATTATACATCTTAAACATATGCACAGCATCGTATGTTTCTCTTTTCTCTGCTGTCTCTGTTTTTATCTTCTCTTCAGCAAGAGCTTCAACAGCTGCAGATGATGTGTTTCTTTCTTGTGAATTTTTATTTGGAGTTAATGATGTGTTGTTATTCTAACTTGTGAATCCTGCTCTTTTAATCTCTCTAGAGATGAACAGCATCGGGATAAAGACTACCTACTGGAGCGAAGGGACTTGGCCATAGACTTCATTTTTTGTTTAGTTTCAGTGGAAGTTTTGAAACAGGTGAGGTTTGTGAATTTCATTGCTTAGGTGTGGTGTCTCTCAAGTCAGAGATAGGTGTGTTGACATGCATAGACTTGCTAACAGAATATCAGGGATCCTGAAGTAAAACAGTGACCCTTACATCATAGAGTTGATGTTTCTGAAATATTTTCTGTAGATTCCCCTTCATCCTGTGCCAGACGCCTTAGTACAAGAAGTCCTTAACCTGGCATTCAAGCACTTTAAACATAAAGAGGGGTGAGTTCACATAGGCAAATGCTCTTTTCTATGCAAATTCTACAGGTGTACTCTGGACAAATGCAAACCTGATGACAGATGCAAAATAAACTACCTATAATTACATTGCATCATGTGCGCTGTCATTTTGTATGTATACCTTTCAAAAGTTTTTGGTTGGTAAGATTTTTTAATATTTTTGAAATAAATCTCTGCATTTATTTGATCAATAATTGTGAAATAGTATTACAATTTAATATAACTTTTTATATATATAAATAAATAAATATTAATTAATAAATGTATTAATAAATAAATAAATAAATATATATATATATATATATATATATATATATATATATATATATATATATATATATATATATATATATATATATATATATATATATATATATATATATATATATATAATTTTTTTTTATTTATTTTTTTTTATATATTTTACAATGTAAATTATTTATGTTAAAGATGAATTTCCAGCAGCCATTACATCATTCTAATATGCTGATTTACTGCTCAAGAAACATTTCTTATAATTATCAGTGTTGAAAACAGTTCAAAAGAACAGTATTTATTTGAAATAGAAATATTTTGTAACATTATAAATGTCTTTTAATTTCAGGTTTGATCAATTTAATGCATCCTTGCTTAAAGTATTCATTTCTTTAAAAAAATGAAAATATTACTGTGTAAATAAATGTTTTTGTACTTAATGGAAATATGAATGAAGATTTTCTATGATGTTGGTTGTGATGGTTTGTTCAACAGGTACTCAGGCCCCAACACTGGTAATGTGCACATCATCGCTGACCTGTATGCTGAGGTCATCGGAGTACTCGCCCAATCCAAGTGAGTCCACCCCAAAACCACAGCTTACAGTATACCTTCTGTGGTCTGTTGCACATTTTAAATATTCTCTAAGCAATTTGACAAATATGTTGAAAATGATGTGCACTCACACCTTGAGTCCAGTCTTATGTGCGGTCTAAAAGCTGGATGAAGTTGATGCTAGAACATCTATTCAGATGTCCATCAGAGTTAGCAAAGCCCTCAAACTGCTCTCATTTCAACTCGCCTTAAGCTGAATACAGAGCCATCAATGATTTTTACAGTCTTTGGACACTTTTACTGTTACTGTAATTCTCCTCGGCACACGTTAAGACTCCCTCACAGTTACATGAAACTGTCTGTTTAAGCTGTAATGTAATTTAGCCCTGCACTGTAATAGTCAGGGCCTGAAATTGATTTACCATAGTGCTCAACCTCCCCTTCAGTTCATGATTTCCTTTGCGGAGCCACTTTGCCCTGAGGACGGTGTTTGAAGTGGCAGTTTTACATAATATGATAAAGGCATGGCATGATGCACTATTGTCCTTGCTTGTTTGGATCCAGACAGTTTGCATTGCTATTGGGATTTTTTTTTTTTTCCTTAAGGGAAACTTTAAATCTTAAACTTGAAAAAGACAATAATAAGACTAATCTTTATTCAACCTATTATGTGGTGTTTCGTTTTGGTTGAAGGCTGCTACACATATTTGTTGAGCACTTGATTAAAACTTGACGCTTCATTTTCATTAATGGTTGTTCGAATTGACTAGATGGAGTAGGGAATTTGTTAAATAAGAAATGGTTTATTCTATTTTTGTTTGTGTGTGTGCAGGTTCCAGGCAGTGCGTAAGAAGTTCATCACAGAGCTGAAGGAACTGAGGCTGAAAGAGCAAAGTCCTCATGTGGTGCAGAGCATCATCAGCCTCATCATGGGCATGAAGTTCTTCAGAGTCAAAATGTACCCTGTGGAGGACTTTGAGGCGTCGTTCCAGTACATGCAGGTCAGGCCGCATGCATACAAACACAGACATGTACTGTACAATCTTGTGGTGTTATAATGAGCTGCTGAGGGTTGTTGTTGTTAAATGATTTATCCACTGAAAGGCTCTTTAAAGGGTTACTTCACCCAAAAATTCTGTCATCATTTACTCACCTGCATGTCATTCAAAACCCACAAGACTTTAGTTCATCTTCAAAACACAATGAAGATATTTTAAGGGTGATAGAAAGATTTAAATAGAAATTTCTGTCACTCTCTGTTAAAAGTTCATGCAGCCAAAAACTTTGACACTTCAAAAAGTTCATAAAGTGAATTGACCGGTTTAATCCAAGTCTCCTGAAGAGACATGATTACTTTTATATGATGAACAGATTTCATTTTTCAGGCTTGTATATTTACGTATAAACATTGATCAACACAAATACATAAAGCACATCAAATATAGTCAACGGAAGATCAAATATACTTGACTTTGAATGCAGGGACAGTAATCTCCCAGGTTTCATTAAAAAATATCTTTTGCCTTTTAAAGATGAATGAAAGTCTTATGGGTTCAGAAGAACATAGTTATTTATGACAGAATTTTTTTTTTTTGGACAATAAATGTTTGAGTGGTACATTGTACTTCTTGCGAATAGAGAACAAATGTATGTAGATTTTAATTTTAGAGGTACAATGTCATTTAAAAAAAAATACTTGAATACTTTAATTTTACATAATCTCTTGAATTTATATTCAGTTAATTGTAGTAAAGAATATTTTTAATATAAAGACCAAAAATGTAACATTTAGCTGTTTCCCAAAAACTTGCATGATATTGCTAACAGGCTTGCATAAATTGACTTTCAGGCCCTAATTTGTTTTGTAAAAAGTGCCACATCATCAATGTGTGTTGGGGGTCAATACATTTTGAGTCACATCTCTTTTACTGTCAGTTAGACAGTACTTCTTTTGTTTTATTTGCGAGCTCTCTGTAGTCATGCCTCATAAAATCTCTTGAGTAACAGTCTCAGTGTTTTGCTCTACCTTTGCCAACAGGACTGTGTGGAGCTATTTCTTTACATTTGCCAGTTATATGCAGTGAAATCCTGCGCTCAATATGTGCTGCATTTAACAAGCACCATAATCCAGAGATTTTTTATTGAGCCAAAAGCTGCAAAGCGATGCTGTATTTTATGGTAGACCTCATATTTCTCCACCCGCCGTATTTGAATGTGCAGGCCTTACGAAGTGTTTAATAGTGGTGCATCCTTTTCAGTTACTAAAACTGTACATTTACAATTTTCTCTTGAATGTTTAGTGTGAAGATTTGCATTAATTAGATGAAATGTTTTGTTTTGTGTGTCTGTGTTGGTGAGGCAGGAATGTGCTCAGTATTTCCTGGAGGTGAAGGATAAAGATATCAAACATGCACTGGCTGGCCTGTTTGTTGAGATCCTCATCCCTGTAGCTGCTGTAAGTACCGCAGAGCTCTCCATTTGTTCAAATCATATTATCACCTATGCTTGTGCAAAAATCATTCCTAGGAGCTAGATTTCACATGCTTCAGAAATGTAATGCATTCAGGCTAAATTGCCATATTACTACACCAACTCTGATTCAAATTAGTGTAGTTTCACAATATGGCAACACAGAAAGACGAACATTACACAACTTTCCATTAATTCAAATCAGAATATGTTTGCATGATCTGTAAACACTCCGCTCTAGTCCCATTCCGGGTTTTCCATTTTCTTCGAAGAAAAATTTATGGACAGAAATATATAAAAGTTATAAATAAATACAATTTCATGCTGTATTTAAACCCTAAAATTGAGCCGGTTATGTGTCTGATGGAGTGTAATCAGAGTGATCTCAGAGTTAGTTAAAAAAAACCTGCACCTCGTCTCTTGGCGTTTTTGCTTCACACCAATCACATACTCGTTTCAAATACAGATTAGTCCTTTGAAACATTGCATTTGTATACATATAATTTGACAGAGGCTTGGTGACTCTTCTGCAGAGTTCATGATGGTACATGTCTTGTCAAGTGGTTTGAGGTGGAGCTTGTGGGAGTTGCTATAGAAACACAATTGAAATGTATTTCGTTTTGCATTGACAAGATGAATAACTCTTCAGTGATTTGTGTGCTGTTGGGCTCTGAGCGGGTGTAGTTCAGTGTGAGGACTCATATGTTTGTGCTTTTGTGTTTTTGGAAGGCGGTGAAGAATGAAGTGAATGTGCCCTGCCTGAAGAACTTCGTGGAGATGCTCTACCAGACGACCTTTGACCTCAGCTCAAGAAAGAAGCACTCACTGGTACAGTCCTTTTCTGCTTTGATGCATACTTTCCCACAATCTTCTGTTGACTAGAAATTCTGCCACCCAGAAGGCTTTCATTCTTCTGTGGATCACAAAAGGACAAATTTAACTTATCTATTGTACATCCTTTTCCTTGCAATTGCAAAGCTTTGACGCTTCAAAAAAGTACCATAAAACTATCATTAAAGTGGTCCATAAAAGTTTGTCGTTTGTATTTAAAACTCCTTTAAGTCTACTCAATCAAAAGCATTGAGTGAGAAATAGTTATTTACTGTAAATCTGTCCCAGTTCTCCTTATGAAATGCATGAGAGAAGTAGCAATGTCCAATTTGTGAATGAATCAGTTGATCCAGTTCACAATTAATTCATGAATCTGACATCACTGTTGCATCTTTCATAAATTCATGAACATCCCATGGGAACTAGGGTGGATATTGGTGAATAAAGACACATCAGAAGACTTCCATAGTGCATGTGTCACATGAAACCGGTTTATGTTACTTTAATGGTGCTTTTGCATCATTCTATGGCTCTAAAAATTATTATACATTAAATATAATAGCATTTTTTTTTTTTAATTAAATTAATTTTAATCCATAATTTTAAACAATGTTATTCCACATCCTGCCCAATGCTGTCCTCCAAACAATGTGAAACAAATATATAGTGAATATGCTATAGAAATATATAGTGAACATATATATATATATATATATATATATATATATATATATATATATATATATATATATATATATATATATATATATATATATATATATATATATATATATATATATATATATATATAAAGGGTTAAATACAAACATTACATTCTAAATCTAAAATCAACTGATTGCGTACTATTTTAAAGCAGAAATTAAAACGACCAAATGAAAAATGATAATAAACAAAAGCACAAAATCTAATCTTATACGAGGTATGAAGAACACGCAGATTCACTCGTCTGAGCTATATTACATTAATGGGCTCCTCCAACAATAGTGCGTTTACTGTTACTGCTCTCATAAATATGATTACTTGTGTTACATGTAGATTTTTAAACCTACACATAATTTCTAACAAAAATATTTTAGCAAAATGTGTATTTTAGTCTTATTCTACTGCGCTTAGTCTGTTTGTTGCACATGTGCCCACTGGCGCTCGAACACTGAAGTTTAACAAGACGCTTGCTGTCAGAATATGCAAAATGGAAATACTGGTGGGACTTTCTAACATGATTTACAGATAAGGATATAACCATGAAATGTAAGTTAGGCGCTGAGAAAAACACATGTCAGAGGCATTAAACAGCACACACCTGTCAAAGCACGATAGGGCAAGATGCGGTAAACGTTTATGCTTTTGTTTGAAGCGCTTATAAATGTAAAGCACTCCCATGTTTCGGACAACTTGGATCATGTACCTTTCCCGCAGCAGCTCACTCTGTGTCCTCCGCTATTTTCCACATGCGTTTTGTCCATAGAAATGGGTTATTCACTACTGTAAATCAGCGTGGCTGGCTGATGGTTTCCCAGGCACAGCGCGCAGACGCTGTCGATTATTTTCATTATCGATAATCGATTAGTTGTTGCAGCCCTACATCTTTCTTTTATTACTTTATTTTTTGGGGTGAACTGTACCTTTAATACCTATAAACACTACCATTCAAATGTTCGGTAAGGGTCAGTAAGATATTTTAATGTTTTTGAAAGTCTCTTGTGCTCACCAAGGCTGCATTTATTTGATTAAAAGTACAGTAAAAACAGTAATAGTGTGAAATGTTATTACAATTCAAAATACATTTTTAAATGTAATTTGTTTATGAATTTTCAGCATCATTACTCCAGTCTCCAGTGTCTCATGATCCTTCAGAAATCATTCCAATATGCTGATTTTCTGCTCAAAAAACATGTCTTATCACTGTTGAAAACTGTGGTGCTGTTTAGTATTTTTTGTGGAAACAGTGATATTATTTTCAGGATTCTTTGATGAATAGAAAATTCAAAAGAACAGCATTTGTTTGAAATAGAATTTTTTTGTAACATTATTAATTTATTTAATGTTTGGTTTGATACTGCATCCCTGTCCATTCTTTAAAAAAAATTTTTTACTTAAAGTCTCTTTTTTTCTCCCCCCCTAGGCATTGTATCCCTTGGTCACATGTCTGCTGTGTGTTAGTCAGAAGCAGTTCTTCCTCAATAATTGGCACATCTTCCTTCAGAACTGTCTATCCCACCTAAAGGTAATGTTTTCTAACAGTAGCATGAATACAGAGTGTTTACTTTAGCTTAGTGACATCCTGTGAGAAAACTACTGCAGCTGAGAGTTTCACATAGATTGGACCATGGAAAATATAGCTGACAAGTAGCTATATTGCTAGTTACTAGTCTTACAATATTTATAGTAGCTATAGATTTTACATTACTATCAAATTTTGATTGGGCGCTGCAAAACAAAACAAAACAAAACAAAAAAAAACACAAAATGTGCTGTTGATGCATACAGATTCTGAAGCCTGGAGGCAGATTTGGTGATTCAGTATGAAAATTCACTCTGTAAATGGGTTGGTTCAGTTACATAATTTTGGGAGAAAGGTGTGGCGTTAGTTGACTTTTGTAAAATGCCTCTTGCTTAGCCGTGTCATCCACTCTTTCTCAATCATATCTCAAAAACATGTATGTTTGTGCTTGTCCTCGTTCTTTTTCCATTGTCTCTGGTTCAGCTACCAGGATGTGATCATTTTTGGTTTCCGAGCTCCCTTTCCACAATGATTGAGTTTCCCTCCAATCTGTGCAACTTGATCATGTGAATCTTGAGGAATGATCCGTGATGCTTTGATTTGGTGGTGGTGATTTTTATGAATGAGTGATTATCACTTGATGTAACTTTCTGCAGTAACGATTAAATCCTCTCCTCACGTCCCGTTAATCTTGATCAGGACTGGATCAGAATCGGACTGTAGTGTGAATCTTACTCCTAATCCACTTTAGACTGCTTCTTACACTTCATGTGTACATGTCATGTGAATGATTCAGGATCAGAAGTTTTCCTCAGTGGTCTGGTGTAATGTCTTTAGCCCATTGAGCCCAGGTTTATTGGATTTGTAATCTCAGTGGTGTATAATTCCTCTCTTGATTGATCCATGGATTGCCTTTACAGTTCTGCTTGTCTGTCTGGTTCCCTGTCTGTTCTAACCCTGCTGTAGTTTGTCTTCCCTGACCAACAGACTTTAGTCAGAGTGAACGCCATATTTTATTTGAAGCATTGTTTTCATTCACATTAAGTCTACTGACTAAAGTCTTCACAATCACCCTTGCTTGTAATCATCTATTTGCACCCACTAATCCTGCTTCCCTTTTTTTCTTTGATTTGTTTCAGTCCTGCTGTTTGTCTTCTCACCCATCTGAAACTCATCAGCACATCACCTATATAAATTAAAACTAAAATAATCTTCCTAGAAACTTTCGTCTAATGGGACATTTGTCATTCCTTCGGGAAGTATAGATAAATGTTGGAATACTTGTGTTGATTCTGTAGAGAATCTGACACTGAAGTATTAAATCCCATGCACCCTACACTTTGTTTTGCATGTTGTTGAAGCACAAAGCTTTGTTTTGTTCTTAAGTTTGTTTCTTGTTATTTTTCTAACCTGCATGTCTTCCTCACCACCATCACCCCCTGTCCTTTGTCATCATTTTTGTTTCCCCTGCACGTTTATTGGCTCCAGATGCCGTCAAACAACAGCATCCGTAAGCAGATTGAGACTCTACAGGTGAGTTTCCATGGTTACCCAAAAGGAATCTAGCCCCGCCATGTGATTGGCCTGTATTCCACATGGGCTTCGTGAGACTTCTGGCTTTCGTCTGTCCATAAAGGAAACAATGCAAAATATTTCATTACAAGTTCATAACCGTCCTGCCTTCCTCAAGAATTCACATAGGAAAACCACCCAGTTCAGGGAGTAATTGATGGAAATACAGACTTTATAACATCTGTGGTCACCATTAGGGGCGTGAGGGATGTTTTATCTGAGGCAGCATCAGTTATGGCCAATATTCACTTGCTACTCTTCAACCAAAGTGAATATAAAACATGCCTAACTTACCTGTGCCAAAAAAACGTATTTTATAGAACTATGCATTTCCAAAAAAAAAAAAAAAAAAAAAAGGTGAGAAAACTGATTAAAGAATTATTATTACATCAAATTTTATGTCAGTTATTAAAGTGATTATGACTTTCTACTCTAAGGGCCCTATCATACACCTGGCGCAATGCCAGGCGTGACGCAGGTGTTTTTTTGCTAGTTTCAGCCCGACACAGTTATCATTTTCACGTCCAGCGGCACGTTGTTTAAATAGCAAATGCTCTCGTGCCCATCTGTTCGGCCATGGGCGTGCTGGTCTGAAAACGAGGTGTGTTCAGGCACATTGTTGTCGTGTTGCTATTTTGAGGAACTGAAATCGAATGCGCCATTGACCAACAAAAACCTGGTCTAAAGTCAATAGTGCAGTATTTTTTGTGCAGTATTTTTTGTGTTATTTAAAGGGCGTGTTAGTGATATGTGCATATAGGCGGGTGCACAACGCACGTACAGTCTGCTTGTTATACACACACACACACACACACACACACACACACATACACAGGGATGCATACGCCTGCTGCGCCGACTAGCAAAAGTGAATTCCTGCGCCATGCGCTTCAGACCATGCACTCAGATCGTTAAAATAGGGCCCTAAGAGTGTTACTTTAGCTTGCGAGGGGACTAGATTCAAAACTCAACCTAAATTTTTATGTTTCAAGCTAAATTGAAGCAGAGTTTGACATCGATCACAATGCACTTCTGGAAGATTATAGAAAAGGCGCAAATGTTGACCATCAGTTTTGAATGGCCAAAATATTTTAATATTTTTTATCTCATTAGGCCAGACATGGAAAAAAAAGTATTCCAGATAATTCCATCTCTGTCAATGAAAGACACTATATGAGTGTGCTCATTTATCATGTAGTTGATATTAGCTTCAAACCTTGCGATCTTATCGCCCCCTATGGTGAGTGTTGGTCATTACACCTTGCTTAATGCTCTTTACTGCAGTCTGATTAGGTGTGTGTGTGTGTGTGTGTGTGTGTGTGTGTGTGTGTGTGTGTGTGTGTGTGTGTGTGTGTGTGTGTGTGTGCGCGTGTGCGTGTGCGTGCGCGTGCGCGTGCGTGTGATAGAGTAGCCGAACGAGTAAAAGAGACAACTGCTTAGTCAGTGACTCGATTTGGATGAGCCATGATGTGTTAATCACAGATTCATTAGCAGAGTTTTTATGAATCCCTCTTTCAACATCCATTGCTTCTGCTGAACAGCTGATTTATGAGTCATCTCTCTGTGCGTCAATGCTGTTAAAGCAGAAATTACAGCTCTTACTGGCTTGTAAATGGAGCCCAGTGCATCGTATTCCTTATTAGCTCGTCATGAGCAGCAAGTGAACTATTGATCACCCATCATGATACAGATGAAGCAGCAGCTTTTTATGAATGAATCTGGCATATTTTCTGGGTTGGATTAATTTATGAGTTGTTGTCTTTAGAGGTCATTTTGATTCACTTGTAAAACTCACAAAAATGTACTTTTGATCTTTCTTTTTTTTTTTCTATGGTTCATGTCATGAGGTCTTGTTGTAAGGGTTGTAAGCATATTACCTGAATGTTTTTGTGCCCTTCTTTCTAGAACAAAGACCCCAAAATGTCTCGTGTAGCACTGGAGTCTCTGTACCGGCTGCTCTGGGTTTACATCATCAGGATCAAGTGTGAGAGCAACACAACCACACAGAGGTGGGTCACACGATCCTTACACAATCATATAGATTTACAAAAATATCACAAATTTAAGCCAAATGCACACACACTAAAATATGTGAAACACTTAATCACAGACAAACTTGGAGGAGGTAAACCAGATATACAAAATACTTGTAGGAAATTTTTATATACATAAAACATCTCACATGATCTCTTTTCCCTCACAGTCGTCTCCTCAGTATTGTAACAGCACTTTTCCCGAAGGGCTCCCGCAGCGTGGTGCCCAGGGACACACCCCTCAACATCTTC
Source organism: Rhinogobio ventralis (assembly GCA_039654625.1). Lineage (NCBI taxonomy): Eukaryota > Metazoa > Chordata > Actinopteri > Cypriniformes > Gobionidae > Rhinogobio > Rhinogobio ventralis. Next base: position 6,127,059 of record CM077210.1, on the reverse strand, counting down.
GTTAAGATCATTCAGTTTATCGCTCAGGTAAAAATCCACTCAAAACATAATTCAGAACAGCTCAGGTTCAGATCCAGTCTTAGTAATATCCCGATGTCCCATACCCCTTCTGTATCTATCCACCGTCCCATCTACTCTCTATTATTATTACATGTTAAAGGCAAAAAGTGCATACAATGGTAGTGTGGTTTTGATTTATTGCACAAGTTTTCTTTTCTTTTTTTTGTGAAGTGTTTGACATTTATAAGTGACTTTTGTGTGGTGTGTTTTTTTTTCCTCTGAAGGAAAGGCTGGACTTTGCTATGAAAGAGATCATCTATGACCTGCTGTGTGTGGGCAAATCTCACAAGACTTTCACCATTAATCCAGAGGTGTGTGAAGACATACAGTACACATACTCAAAAGACAAGCCATTCATTTTTTTAGTAGTTCTATACATTAAAATTAATTAATAGAATATGAACTAACAATTAATATTTTTATTAATCATGGTTGATGTTTGATTATAAACGTTGTGCCATTCATTGTTAGGTAATAATACACTACCACTTTATTTTAATGTGTCCTTGTTACGCATAACGTATATAATGTAATAACAGAAAATGCGTAATTGCAAGCAACTATCACTAAACTCCCATATTAAGTGCATGTTGTTCATTCATATTTAATTATTTATTAATATAATATATTCATATTTAATTACACTTTAAAATAGTGTAACCGTTAATTCATACTGCTTTAACTAATTTAAATATAAATAACATAATTTTTTTTATATTATGGCCGATATTAAACAAAATGTTTGCTATTCTGTGTAAATAAGTCAATAATAAAACACTAACAATTAAAGTCATTAGTTTAAAAGCTACAAGTGAATTTAATCATTACATCATAAAAAAATAACACGAAAGTATATTCATTTTGAGATTTGCTAAAGATTACATTTAACAGTGTTATAAATTATTAGTGTTTTTAACTGAGTGTTAGATGACAGCAAAGGTAATACATAAAGTATCTACAAATTTTATGTTGAAAACCACTAAAAAAATTGTCTGGTAGTGCCTCTGCCTGTGGTGATGGATGGATAAAAATATAAATACAAAAACTAATTATCTCTCTCATTCTCTTTGTCTCTCTCTTAGAGGATGAATATTGGTCTTCGGGCCTTTCTGGTGATAGCTGACAGCCTACAACAGAAAGACGGCGAGCCGCCCATGCCCACCACAGGCGTTATCTTACCCTCAGGCAACACACTGCGGGTCAAAAAGATCTTTCTCAACACCACCCTCACAGACGAGGAAGCCAAGGTCATCGGTACGGTCCCTTAATGTTCCTACACAGTTCTCCAAAAAGAAGATATTCTTGAGTACACCCCCCCCCCCCCCCCCCCCCCCCCCTTAAAGCATTTGGTCAAATTGGATTAGGTGCTTTTTAATGAAATTGTGATTCCTTGAGCATGAGCTGTCCTCATTGAGCTTTCAGCATAAAGGGAGCTGTGACTTTTTTGTGTTTTTAAGAAAGTTTGAAATATTTTAGAAATGCAATTGTAGTCCATTTATCTGCAGTCTGAATTTCACCATATACCTGAATTTGACTTTTTATTTTTAATAGTTTGTTTCGCTTTTCCAATGAAACGCATTGCATGCCTGCCCAATAGTTCAGATGGTGGTGTGTTTATCTGGCCTTATTGTTTAGAGGTTGAGGAAATGCCTCTGTATGTAGTCCATTGTAAAATTTTCCATTCTGGGTGTCAACTAAACTGTTCTCTTTCTGTGTGTGTTTGTCTGTCTAGGTATGTCTTTGTATTACCCTCAAGTTAGAAAGGCCCTGGATAACATCCTCAGGCACCTGGATAAAGAGGTGGGACGATCCATGAGCATGACCAATGTTCAAATGTCCAACAAAGAGCCAGAGGACATGATCACGTAAGATTCTTGACATTTCATTGACTTAAATCTGATATTAGAACTATATGAAAATAAATTGTGTTGTTTACCTGGCTTTTATTGTGTTTAATACATGTGTGTGTTCTGCTTTAGTGGGGAGCGTAAACCGAAGATTGATCTGTTCCGGACATGTGTTGCTGCCATTCCCAGACTAATCCCAGACGGCATGAGCAGACAGGATCTCATCGAGCTACTGGCCAAGTAATGATTTGTGACCCTCACGTCAACACTCATTCATCACCGCAAGAAAACTCCAGCCATTCCCCAATTCACTGTTTTTGTTAGAGAACAATTACATTTATACTTACTGATCATTCACTTCAGCAGAAATGTCTTGACTAGAATTTCACGATTCGATTCTGATTCACAAGCGTTCAATTTGATTCAGTATTGTCGGAGCCAATAGCCTTGTGGGCAGTGTTCCAACAAGTAGCGCAGTTGCGCTTCGACTCGAGTTCTGACTCGTGAACCGATTCTGTTCCCCTCTCTCCCACTTCGCTTTCTGTCAGTTCTCTGTACTGTTCAGTTATTACATACTATGCCTGATGTGCATTGTGAGTGCAACATGCTCTGCACTTTCTCACATTTGCATATTTCCAAACATTTTTGGCCTTTACAGGCTGCCATTCAAAGCTAATTGTCTATAACGTAACAATTTAGAATGAGGGTTATCCACACAGATAAACTCAAATGTCTTGTCATACAAAGTGTTTAGTTACTTTAGGGATATGAGTAAAACACAGAAATGAAGATTTCAGAAAAGAACCCAGCCATATAGACTAGTATGTCATTTCCGTATATTCATGACTTCCTGTACAGCAACCGCAATCTGAGTCAGACTTCCTGTTAAGTCATAATAGCATGTAGTCAGAACCTGTTACCCCCTTGACCTATCTGCGGTTCTGGTGACGCATGATGCTGTTATGAAGATGATGATGTGTATCATTTATTTATTGCATTTTGTAAACAATGACTCTTTCTTTCTCCCACCCGTCCAGACTGACCATCCATATGGATGAGGAGCTGCGTGGTCTGGCGTTCACCACTCTGCAGGCTCTGATGGTGGACTTCCCGGACTGGAGAGAGGATGTGTTGTCAGGTTTTGTGTATTTCATTGTGAGAGAGGTGACTGACGTTCACCCCACACTACTGGACAACGCTGTCAAGATGCTCCTGCAGCTCATCATACAGTGGAGACAGGCGGTACAGAGCAGCAACCGCAGCCATGAATCACAGGTGCAGTCATACAACAGAATTAAGTTTTGATATAATATAATATAATATACCATTCAAAAGTTTGGGGTCAGTAAATTTTTTTGGTTGAAAGAAATTAATGCTTTTATTCAGCAAGGATGCATTAAATTGATGAAAACTGACTTTAAATATATTTATAATGTTACAAAAAATATATATTTCTATTTCAAAAATAAATGCTGTTCTTTAGAATTTTCCATTCATCAAGGAATCCTAAAAATGTATCAGTTCTTACAAAAAAATATTAAGCAGCACAACGGTGTTCAACGTTGATGATAAGAAAAGTTTCTTGACTACATCAGCATATTATAATGATTTCTGAAGGATCATGTGACACTGAAGACTGGAGTGATGATGCTGAATATTCAGCTTTGCCATCACAGCAATAAATTACAATAAAGTTTCATTTGTACATTAGTTAACATGAACTAAAAATGAACAATGCTTCTACAGCATTTATTATTCTTAGTTAATGTTAATCTCAATATTTACTAATACATTTTTAAAATCAAATGTTGTATCTGTTAACATTAGTTAATGCACGGGGAACTAACATGAAATGTTTTATTAACTAACATTAACAAAGGTTAAAGTTAAAGCATTAACAAATGTTAATAAATGAGACCTTGTTGTAAATTGTTACCATTCCATTTTACTATATATTATAATAAACAGTTTTTAAATTGTAATAATATCAAATAAATGCAGCCTTGGTGAGCATATGAGAATTCCTTCAAAAACATTAAATCCTACCGACCCCAAACTTTTGAATGGTAGTGTGTATTTTTTATTTTTCTTGTAGTTTATCATACATTTTTAACATGGTATTTATTTATTGTATATTTTTAGAGCCCTTCTCTTCCTCTGGAGCGATCTCCTCTCTGGACGGTTCTGCATGTGGTGGAGGGTCTGGCTCTGGTCGTGCTGTGCAGCTGTCGACCTGCAACACGCAGACTCGCTGTCAATGTCCTCAAAGAGGTCAGATCATTGCACACGGCCCTCGGCATCGCTAAGGTAACCATCCTCTCTGAATGACTTCCTGTTGTTCACCTACATAAGATGACCTTTTTTTTGCTCTTCATATTCATTGCATTGACTTGTTTTTCTCTCTCTCAGGGAGATGAGGAGTTGGCTATAGACGTGATGGACAGACTGAGTGCTTTAGTCCTCGAGAGCTTTATTCACCTTACTGGGGCCGATCAGGTGAGGAAATGAGGAACATTATGTAATTTGGATATTGGTGTCCCCTCCAGACAGGAATGCTTAGAAACATTTTGACCTAAACCAAAAATACAAATGTCACACTTTTTTTTTTTTAATCAAGATTATCATTTTGATCCCCCTTTTTACTATAGACAAATCTGCTCTACTGTCCCAGTGGAATAGACCTTCAGACTCTGGCAGAGTGGAGCTCGTCTCCCATCAGCCACCAGTTTGATGTCGTAAGCCCCTCCCATATCTGGGTGTTTGCCCATGTGACACAAGGTCAGGACCCCTGGGTCATCAGCCTGTCTAGTTACCTGCGGCAAGAGCACCTGCCCAAGCACTGCCCCACTGCGCTGAGCTACGCTTGGGTCTTCGCCTCCACGCGCCTTCAGCTACTCTCGCCACAAGTCGACATCAAGTAGGTTTTCACTTTCAAATGTGTCTCTAGTAGGAATGGGTGAAATGGGTTAAAAACATAACTAGATCTCAATATTTGCAAATATTTACAAATGTTTAAAGACATAATTAATATTGCTGTGTGACCTTTGACCTTGCAGCAGCCCGATCAATGCTAAGAAGGTGAACAGCATGAGCGGTAGCAGTGACTCATACGTGGGGCTTTGGAGGAACTACCTAATCCTCTGTTGCAGTTCTGCCACCTCTTCCTTATCTTCATCATCCTCTTCCTCATCGGCCCCCGGCTCTGTCCGCTGCTCCCCACCAGAGACGCTGGCATCCACCCCAGACAGCGGATATAGTTACGACTCAAAGGTCAGCGGTCTTAGCACCCTACCAGCTCTAATGTCAAATGCAATGATTAACACTGTTAAATGTATACATTTGGGACACCATACTTGAATAATAAACAAATTTGTGTGTGTTTGTGCAGATCATTAGCATTCCGTCCCCTTCCTCGTTGTTCAAGCATGTGGTTCCCATGATGCGCTCTGAGAGCATGGACATCACTGAGTCTCTTGTCCTGGGGCTTGGCCGGACCAACCCTATTGCCTTCAGGTGCGTCTAGGATCACCTGACCTAGATCTTATTACTAGGTGTTTGGGTTGTAACGGTATACTGGTATGACATACATGATATATCACGGTACGATTATCTTATTGTGCAGATTTGCTTATCTACGGTATTGGGAAAAAAATTAATTAGATGCAGAATCTCACCAGCGCAAGCAACTTATTTCCTCTTGACTGCTTAGACTCTCAACTTGCTCCACCCACACACATACAGCTGAGAAAATGTCAGAGACAGAGGCTATTATCTCTAATCTCTATCCCTGTCGAAAAAGAAGTAAAAATTTGCAGTATGGGAATACTTTGGATAGGCTATAGAAAACGAAAATGCATGGTTGTCCTCGAGGATAGATATCCAATTTGCAAAACATGTGGATGCAAAGTGGCTGCAAAAGGAGGAAATACATGAACATTGAACATGTTCACCTATATTCGAGAACACCATATGTCCTGTTTATAACTAAAGGCTGTATAATTTTCGAGATGCACAGGGAATCACGGAATCCAGTCATGAAAATTTAATCTATGTAACGCAGATGTCACGTAAACCACACAAAATGATGGATGAATGAATAAATCGAAAGTAGAGCTGTACAATAAATCAAGTCGTGACATGGTCTGTGAATATTAAAGCGCAAAAACACTGCTATATAAATAAATAATCTGCTTGTTCTGCGTGTCTCTCTGTGATTGAGCTGTGCTGTTTCGCCTACTACATACTCAAGTATGCATGACGCTCATGGTGTTATCAACATCTGCCGTCTCATAATATGACGTGAACACGAGCTGGTCTGAGAGAATGCTTATTGAGCATTTCATAAACATTTTTGAGAATTATTTTTAGAATATATATTAAATCATAAAAAGATTTTTTATTTTTTTGAATAAAATACATTTCATAGGACTCTTATTCTTAATTTAATAAATTATTAATGATAAAAATAAGTTGTTAATCTAATCCATAATCAATTATTAAATTTAATTGATTAGACATGTTTTTGAGTTATTGAAATTTGAATAAACACCATTGTTATAATAAAGCATTTGTTCAACCAAGAAAACGGTTTTCGTTAATTTAACGGCCATTTTACCTGATGATAACAATAAGAATTGATTGTTTAATACCATATACCGTGAAACCGTGTTATTTTCAGAGATAGATTTTCAGGTTATCATACAATGAAAATATCATACCGTTACAACCCTACTAGGTGAAACGGGACCACTCAAAAGTGGTCAGACTGACATATTGGGCTGACCCTTGGTATTGACTGAAATGCATCTGAAATGAACCTCCTGTGACCACTTGTGATTGGATTTCATGGCTACGTGCATCACTTGCTATGTCAGTGTTTTACAACAAAGTTAAAAAAGTAGAGAAAAAAAAACAAATATGCTATAAATAATTATATGCTTAAATCCAGTGATATGTCTTGCAGAGAGTTGTTGGAAGAGTTAAACCCCATCATTAAAGAAGCGCTTGAGAGAAGGCCAGAGGTGAGTTGACCCATTAACAGTTTGACACTTGACCCTATAAAGGAATCCCTGCTAAGGACTCATGGATAAATGTTCCACTAGACCATTTAAATGCAAGCTTTTTTGTCCATCTATTCATGATACAGTAGCAGATCTACACGAAATATTTGATCCTTGTGATCCCCGAGCACCCTCTTGGAATTGCTCTGTTTATTTGTTTGTTTGTTTCTGCAGAATATGAAACGACGCCGGCGTCGTGACATTCTCAGAGTTCAGCTGGTCCGGATTTTTGAACTACTGGCCGATTCTGGAGTCATCAGTCAGACGTAAGTCTCACACATACATACACACACGTACACTACCATTGAATTTTGTTTTTGAAAAATATGTTCTTTTGAAATAAATTAATACTTCAGCAAGGATGCATTAAACTGATCAAAAGTTACAGACAAAGGTAAAGACATAGAAAAGATTTCTATTTCAAATAAATATTGTTCTTTTCAGTATATTCATCTAATAATACTGAAATGTAATGTATGGTTTCCACAAAATTATAAAGCAGCCCAATTGTTTTCAATATTGATGATAATAAGACATGTTTGAACTCTAAATCATCATATTAGAAGGATTTCTAAAGGATCATGTGACACTGAAGACTGGAGTAATTCAATTTTGACATCACAGGAATAAACTACATCTTAAAATATATTAAAATATGAAACAGTGATTTTTAAATTGTAATATTATTTAACAATATTTATATTTTTACTGCATTTTTGATCAAATAAATGGAGCCTTGGTGAGCATAAGATACTACTTTCAAAAATATGAAAAAATCTTTCACATTCTCGCATCTATTTAACAAAAGCATTTAAGTAAGAAATAATGCAGAAATTGAATAATCGAATGTAAAAATAATCACTGCTTAGTCTTTAGTGTATTAATTACAAATACATGTATTATTATTAAAGCTATAAAAGTTATTCAGACAAGAGCAGTGATTTTTAATAAACATTAGTGACACAGACAGCAGCAGGTTTATTATTTTAAGACCTAACGCACAAATCTAATGTTACACATTAGACCCTCCCCCAACCGTTTACGTTCACTTCAGGCATAACCGGCGTTTATGCGAATACTCGCCAAGACAGATATTTTGAAATAATTGTGTGTATTTGACCATTTCAGCGCAATAAGCCACGAAAGAGATCTGAATTCAGGATTGCATGCTGTGTGAGAGAGGCGGCTTTCTGTGCACGCGCTTTGGTTGTGTTAGTCAGCACTTTTCCGTGGCTTATTACGCTTAACTCTTTTTAACATCAAAGACAATCCACACTACTTGTGTCTGTGCAGTTCGAGTGGTGGTCTGGATGGGGAGTCTCACTCTCTGAACAGCACTCTACTGGAGTACGTGGATCTCACCCGACAGCTTCTGGAGGCTGAGAATGACAAAGATTCAGACACGCTGAGAGACATCCGCTCTCACTTCAGTGCCCTAGTAGCCAACATCATACAGAATGTACCAGGTACACATCTACAGGGCCTTTTCACAGCACTAAACTGAAATTTGACTTGAACTGACCTCATGATTGTATTTCTGCAGTACATCAGAGGAGGAGTATATTCCCTCAGCAGTCACTGAGACACAGTCTGTTCATGCTCTTCAGTCATTGGGCTGGACCCTTCAGCATCATGTTCACACCACTGGACCGATACAGCGACCGCAACATGCAGATTAACAGACACCAGTACTGCGCACTGAAGGTACATTCTCACACATTTGCATTTGTAGCCGTCTCAAATGTAACTTTTATCGAGTCTGAATGTGGTCTATGATGCGTGTCCACACAGGCCATGTCCGCAGTGCTGTGTTGTGGTCCGGTTGCTGATAACGTTGGCCTGTCTTCTGATGGGTATCTATATAAGTGGCTGGACAACATTCTAGACTCTCAAGACCGCAAGGTAACCACACGTGCCCACATTAGCATCACTAACCAGTCGACTTTTATGAACTGTGACGTGTGTATCTTTGTGCTCAGGTGCATCAGTTGGGTTGTGAGGCAGTGATGTTGTTATTAGAGCTGAACCCAGATCAGAGCAATCTAATGTTTTGGGCAGTGGATCGCTGCTACACTGGCTCACGAAGGGTTGCTGCGGGCTGCTTCAGAGCAATCGCCAATGTCTTTCACAACAGGTACATATGACCATGTTCCTGTGATGAATGTGATTGATTTTGTGTCAGTAATTCAGATTAAATGAATACTGTGTTTGATGTCTCTTGCAGGGATTACCAGTTTGACACTGTGGTTCTGCTGAATCTCATCCTGTTTAAAGCTGCGGACTCTTCCAGAGACATCTATGAGGTCGCCATGCAGCTACTGCAGGTCAATAAAGATGCTTCTTTCAGTCAAGGGGAAAAAATTTCATTTCTGTACATCTCATAATAAATCATTTAAACAGCAGTTCTCATGTTGAACAAAGTGTGCACAACAACCAGCTAATCCCTCTTTCTGTTGTGCCAAAAGTGAACAGTAAATGTATCTAGATTTAAAAGATTTCAATTTTGATTGTATACAGTTTAATTGTGAAATTTGTGCACAATTTAATAGGAGAAAGAGAAACTAAGGGAAGGGGAACTTTGTTTCACATAGCCAGAGTTAAGGCTGGACTACACTACACGACTTTTAAAATCATACACTTGCCAACTTTACAGAGTAAAACCTGGGCATCATACGCTAATTGACTGAGGATCACACACCAGACATTGTTTTGAACTCCACGTTGATACAAGCATGACAAATGAAAACTAAATTGTTTTTAAAAATGGCTCAAAATATCAAACATGTTTCATATCCTCCGACTGGATGGAATCATAGTCTTAAAGGCACAATATGTAAGATTTTTGGAGTAAAATATTCAAAAACCACTAGAACAATGTTGTATATTTTGCTGACTTGTCGCCTGTCAATGGCATCATGCCCACGTTACCCTCGATTTCCGTTTTATTTTGTAGAAACCATGGAAACACCAAAGACGCTTTAATATATTATGCGTTTTATTAGGTAGGCGAGCATCTGTTTATCAACAGAAAACGAATCATTGTTATACAGCTCAACACAGTTAGTCTTATTGTTTAAGTCTTGTTTTCTCGATTTACCACGAGTACCATGTTTTACCATGCCTAATATCGATCTAGCTCACTGCAGTGTGCAACACGTGTCTAATAGTAGCCGTCGAGCGAACGCACAGAGTAGCATTATAACATAACTGTCAACACACTCAAATGTATGTAATATGATAAAACAGCGTTGCGTTCCCCCACGTACACATGAGTGGAAGAAGTGGAAGCATAATAAAAGCTCTGCATCGTCAAGCTATGCCTTTGTTTTGAATAATCAACCTCTAGCGGCGGAAAATTACATATTGTGGCTTTAAGTCTGTGCCACCACACGTTCTTTTTTTTTTGTGTTATATCTGCTAATTTCGACTGCCCAAAATTTGCAGACTGGCTCTGACTTTCAGCAGCTAGCATTGACTCGTCCAAAAATTCTGGACAAACATCATGTATAGCATAAACGACTTTAGCATAAAGTCGTATCCACATTAATGCTTATTTTGGCTAAGAACTGGCAAGTGGGACCATCTGAATGACATGTAAAGTGACCAGCCACATTTTGTGTTCAAACAAGTGTAGTTTGATTTGAAGTTAAAGGCAACAAGCTCAATAACTTGTAGTAAATAGTAATGTATATGCATGTGTTGGTATTAGATTCTGGAGCCCAAACTGTTCCGTTATGCCCATAAACTGGAGATCCAGCGTGCTGATGGGGTTTTGTCTCCAGCCTCGCCCCTCCCTCACCTGTACTCAGTGTCCTACTACCAGCTCAGTGAAGAACTGGCACGGACTTACCCTGAACTCACCCTGCCCATCTTCTCAGGTACCAGTGTTATTCTTAACTAAAATAAAACATCACTTTTGTAATTTTAATAAATCTGAAATAAAATAAAATATCAGTGCTGACAAAATTTTCCCCTACATACTTGCTGTGTTTGTAATGAGATTCTGGTTGGTTTCATTCAGAGGTGAGTCAAAGAATACAGACAGCACACCCTGGTGGCCGACAGGTGATGCTGCATTACCTCCTACCCTGGATGAACAACGTGGAGCTGGTGGACTTCAAGCCTTCAGCACGGCGCCAAGAGGAACCTTCGTCGACGGAGGAAGAGGAGGACGCACATGAGAGAGAGATGATGATGGTAAACAGCCGTCGCTGGCTGAAAGGAGAGGGCTGGGGTTCACCACATGCCACTACCATGATCCTCAACAACCTCATGTTCATGACTGCAAAGGTAAGTGGCCGCAGACTATGTGCTGACTACTGGACAGGGTTTCTACTGTCTTAAATAAACCTGGAATATCAGGACATCTGGAAAAAGAAATATATAGTGAATATACGTTTCTATAGCCAACATAATTTTTCCTAGTTGTAAAATATTTCTTTGGCAACACATATCAATTTATTTAGTTTTTATTTTATTTTTGTGTTTTATTTGCTTTTCCCAAAAAAATTGGAATATTTATTTGAGTTTTTATTTTGTTATTTTGTAAATTAGGGGTTCTCAACTATGGCGAGGTCCACTTTCCTGCAGAGTTTAGCTCCAATCTTGATCAAACTCACCTGCCTATTACTTGCTAGTAAATCCTGAAGACCTTGATTAGCTTGTTCAGTTGTGATTGATTACGGTTGGAGCTAAACTCTGCAGGAAAGTGGACTATATCCTAATAGCCCCTTTCACACAGCAATACCGTAAAATTACCAGAATGACTTTACCGGTAAATACACAAATATGCTGTTCACACAAGCAACAGCCTTCTGGCTTTTTACTGCTAAGAGACCGTTCACACATCAGCAGCAAAATACCGGTAAATTCTGTGATGTCAGTCATCGGAAATGATCTTTAAACGCCGCTCCATTGTCTTCATTCGCCCGCATGAGAAGCACTTTAGTTTCACTATGTTCAATTTGAGAACAGCTTTTTGACATCTGAGTGACAGGCATAACGGATGATCAAACAGAACGCGTGTTTGCTGTTAAAAACACGAGATGCGCATAATAGTATCCAACTACAGTGCCGCAGTTGGATACATGGAAAAGAAGGCTGGGTCTCGAGAGTGACACATTGAAAAAGCTGCGAGACATGGCGCAATGGTCAAAGATGATAATTTAGCGCATATTTAAATAGAAAAACTATTTAAAAGTTTACGGTAAACAGCGCGGAGTAATCACGTCATCTTCATAAGTCTTTATGATTGGCCCAAAGCAGACGTTTTACGTCATCGCGTTCTGACTTTGTATGTGAAAATACCAGTTATCTACATTCCGCGTTCACACAGAGCACATTACCGGTAATTTACTGGTAATGTTACAACTTCCCTTACTGGTAAATTGCTGGAACTAATTTACCGGTATTTTTGAAAAGTTCCTGTTCACACATGATCTGTTACCGGTAATTTACCAGTAAAGATTGTATGTGTGAAAGGGCCTATTGAGGGCCGGAGTTGAGAAGTCCTGATAAAAATATATTATTTTAACACATGTATACGAAAGTTTTCAAGAAGATCATTACATAAATGTTCATATGGTCTAATTTTACAGTATGGTGATGAGTTCGCATGGTCAGAGATTGAGAATGTCTGGACCACTTTAGCGGACAGCTGGCCCAAAAATCTGAAGATCATTCTGCACTTCCTCATCAGCATGTCTGGAGTCAACAGTGAACCAAGTCTCCTGCCTTATGTGAGTGACACCTGCCCTGGCCAATCAGACACCAGATACTTAATACCTGAGCAGATGGGCTGCACTTGAGACTCGAGGCCGTGTTACTCTATTTTGTTTCTGAATGGTTTTCCTAACATTTTGCAGGTCAAGCGAGTGGTGGTGTATCTGGGCAGGGATAAGACGATGCAGCTGCTGGAGGAGTTAATGTATGAGCTGGAGCTAACAGACCCTGTATCCTCAGCTGTCACTCATATGGATAACCCACCCTACTACCGCATTACTTCCTCTTATAAGATCCCTTCTGTTACATCAGGTATATATGCTTTAAACCACTCTGTCTACTTATCTTTCTCAGCATGACCTTTATACAAATAAGGTTTAGAAGGTTAGAAGGTTTGATTTCTTTATACCTGAAAGAAAATTTACTGAAGTAGGAACAATTCAGGAAACCAAAATTTCACAGAAAGGTTCCTGATGAACATGTGATCAAAAATGATGTGATCTAAGGTAGGGCTGCACAATTAATCGAATTTCTAATCGCGATTACGATTACGGATGCCATGATTATGTAATTGTTCAAAGCCGCAATTACAAAAAAAAAAATCCACTTATATTATTCTGCATGCTTAAGAGGCGTGTTTAGAGCATGTTACGTTGTGAGTGGCGAATCGCGACTACTTCAGAGTAGGGTCTAACCCAGCACAACAGGAACTACGAGTAACAAAAGTGTATGCTGACTGGTCGGATGCACGCGAAATAGCCCCCGCCATTTTAAAAAGCCGTGCACACAGCCTATATGAACTAACTAACATGGAAAACAGTGATAGATGGACCTCTCAACCTTTGCAATCCAATGCAACTTTAAGGGGAGCAAGCAAAAACATGATTATATATTTCTGCTCAGCTAGTAACATTGGACATCAACCACACGGAAAACGCTAATACTTTTTCACATAATGTCTACTTTCTTTGTATAACAGTTCTACCTAATAACATATTAGACAGGACTGATAAAAAGATTGTAAGCTAATCAAAACGGAGAATGTGAATGCTCTGTGCTCAGACTCTGGCGTTCTCAGCGCCGTCAAAATAAGTCACAACAATAAGCGTGGCTTACGTCACTTCAGTGTTCCTACTGGTGGTGCAAGTGCAACCAGGAAAATGACCCTAGGGGAACCACCCTGATGCCTATTTCCTATAACTAAGTTCCTAGAACTACCCGGTGCAAAAGCCCCTATTATTGAATGCATATTTTTACTTTTTTATTTTTTATTTAAAAAAGAAATCTAACCATTGTATAGTTGACATTTGAGAATTAATGCTACAGAAAAAAATAAAAGTTTTTCAGAAAGAGTGTTTTCAGCTTCTTTTTTTATTTTTATATAAAAATATGCCATGCAGTTGCTTCAAACAAGGGTATAAAGTATTTAATGATCGCCATTACAATTTCAAGGGAATAATCGACAATTATGATTTTTGTCATAATCCTGCAGCCCTAATCTAAGGAAACAATCACATTTTCACTGTCATTTTGTTTAAATGTTTGCTTTTTTTCAGGAACAACGTCCAGTAGTAACACCATGGTACCTGGACCTGATGGACACCATGACAGCAAACTCAAAGATTCCAACATGGAGGAAAGGTAAGAGTTAATACTGATATCTTGTTTGGAAATGGGGTCCATAATTAAGTGGGAAAAAACACACATTTCTGTTTCATCTGTCCTCACTGTTGTAGTCAGAGTTGTGAACAAATGAATCCTACAAGCCTGTTCTTTTTAATGAATTGGTCAAAATAATATCACAATATCTCACCAAACTGCCAGTTATTACTTTAATTGTATCCTACTAAAAATAAACCAAGATCTGTTTATCAGCTATTACTTGACTGGTTGTTCATTGTTTGGTGCCTCCTCAATAGTACTTTGTTGAATTATGGAGATGTTAAGTGGAACCTGAATTTAACATTCTAAATATCTGCACAGTTACACTCATTTGGACATATACACTGGTCTGAACAGTAATCTGAACAGACAGCACCATCGACTGGAGTCCCGTTACAGCAGCAGCTCAGGAGGGTCCTATGAGGAGGAAAAGAGTGAGTACATTAACATCACTGTCATACTTAAAATCAGTGCTCCCTCTAACTTTGATGTTGCTCTTGCTCAGATCTAAAAACGCTCAACAATGTGTGGATATAAAGGTTGAATAAGTTGTTTTGGTTTTACTGTACATGAATTTCAATTCAAAATGTTGTGGTCCGTAAGATTTTATGAATCTTTAATCAATTTTATTTAATCAGCAAACATTTATAATGTTACTATAATTAATTATAATGTTATTAGAATGTACACTTTTTTTATATACCAAATAAATGCTGTTCTTTTGAACGTTCTATACATCAAAAAATCCTGAAAATGTATTGTAATGTATGTATTAAAGGATCATGTCACACTAAAGACTGGAGTAATGACTGCTGAAAATTCAGCTTTGCCATCACAGGAATAAATATTTAAATAAAATATATTAAAATAGATAAACAATTATTTTAAATTATAATAATATTCCACAGTATTACTCTTTTTCTTGTGTTTTTGATCAAATAAACACAGCCTTGGTGAGCATAAGAGAAATCTCACGACCTCAAACGTTTGAACTGTAGTGTATGAACATGTTGTTCTCTCTTTAGGTGACTCTATGCCTGTCTATGCTAACTGGCGTCTGAAGGTGATGGACCATAACCAGCCAGAGCCCCTCCCGTTTCCTCCCACTGGCGGCTGCTGGTCACCACTAGTTGATTACCTGCCTGAGACCACCACACCTGGAGTCTCATTGCACAGGTGAAGGACATACATGTCCTACATCAGCGTTGTTTACCTTGACCTTTGACCACTGACAACACATTGTCATTTCTTTACAGGTGTAACATTGCTGTGATCTTGCTGACCGACCTTATTGTAGACCACGGGGTCAAAGTGGAATGGAGCGCGTACCTTCACCTGCTACTGCATGCCATCTTTATAGGTAACACATATACAACTGTACAGCTTATTTAAATCATTAGAGGACTGGAAAGTGTCACATTGTATGTCCTGTAATGCTCTGTTTATTTGTGTGTGTAGGTTTTGACCATCAGCACCCAGAGGTCTATGAGCACTGCAAGCGTTTACTGCTCCACCTGCTGGTTGTCCAGGGCACCAACAGCAGCGTCCAGTCACTAGCATCTGTATTGCTCCGCAACCGTGAGCTGAACGAGCCCAGAGTTCTGACAGTCAAACCCACTCTTCAGGAGTTCAACCTCACAGGTACATTAAAGCACAGGTGTTTTGGAAAATCTCTCAGCCACATAGACATTTCTACCCAATCGATTATAATTAATTATAATAATAATGACCAATTAGAATATTAGCCATGTCCTAGTGTTTTTATGCTAAGAATAAAATATTTGTGAATTGATTTGTCTCGCAGGTGTCACAGAGCTGATGCCAGACTACCAGCCATCTCCAATGACAGACTCTGGCCTGAGCTCCAGCTCCACATCCTCTAGTATCAGTCTGGGCAGCTCAGTCCTGCCTCACCTCCCCCCTACTCTCCTTAATGAGGTGGACCTGTCTGCAGAGCAGGACGAGAAGGTCAAAAACCTCATCGAGTTCATCAGCTCAAGGTGAGAGGGTCACTGCAGACCACTAAGTCAAATTGTGCTGAATACACTTCCAATAACATGCAATCCTGCCTGATCAAACCTCGCTTGAGAGTTTTGTATGTGCTGGAGTGCTTCTGGCAAAGAAAGTATGGGGTGATGTAGCCTCGGCAAAGGCAGAAAAAATCTCCAGCAGACAAATGGACGATGATAAGAAAAGAAATAAAGTCCTCCATGCCGCCGACAAGTAAACAAAGCGTCTTTACATAGCGAAAAAGGAGCATACACAAACCAAGGCTACCAAAACCTTCATCTCAGTCAATATACATCATCTCAGTCAATCTGCGAAGAAGAGCCGGTGCAGATCGACAATAAAAAGTCCACTGCCTCTGTCAGCAAAGTGAAAGATTTTCTATTTCCATCCTGCATTCTGACAAAGACTCTTGCTGGAAAGAGTAATAGAGGCCTCATTCCCAGTTTTTCAATGACGTGTCGAATTTTGCTCTTTGTGCTGCAACATCCGTGCATAATTTTCAAATATTGGTATTGGATTACCCTGGTACTTTAGGTTGCCTCTCTTAGCTCTGGCTTCACTTCATGTAGGATCAGCTCTTTTTGTTAGTATCAATGAAGCATGCTGATAACCGCTATTGGTTTCTCTGCTGTCGCTGGCTTGGCTGCAAGAGTTCTATGGGCTCTGTCGATTTTTGGCGGAGTCAGAAAAATATCCTCACCAAACACATCCGACAGAAAAAAGAAAGAAGACTGACAAAGCCCTTAGATCCGTTCTGGCGGCTGCGCAATTCGAGATCAGTGACTTTGAACTGTAGTTTGGCATTGCTTTCTGACAAGACCGAGCATGTCTTTCCAGAGCAAGTAGATGTTCATTTGTTACATTAGCGTTGGTTTCCAACAAGGTGATCCTGTGATTATGGTCTGAAATAGTAGATTGAATCAGCTCAATCTTTGCCTTCAGTGATGAGGTAGCAGCCTTAAAGTCTGAAAAGAGGGCCTGTCTGTTCTGTTCCAGTAACTTAGCGATTGGTGTCATGGTAAGTTACGCTTAGTTGTCTGCTGGAGTCTCAGGTTTCAGATCCTTCTTATGTTGCTTTGATTGTTTAGAATTCATGACGGAGACAGAAACCACACTAATATATTCTTAAACAAATCTGAATTTAAAAAAAGCATGGGGGAGTCTGAAAATAGGCAAAAATATTACATTGGAGCGGGAGCACGACACGCACATGTCTAACTCAGATGACCTTCCGCCGTTTTCCAATATACACATTTTTGAGGATACATTTGTATTGAACCGAAAAACACAGAATACAGAAAAAAACAGGAAACACTGAATGTAGGTAGGTAAAAAAAAAAAAGGGAATTTTTTATTTTTTATTTCACTGGGCTTTAAATTAAGAGGTACAACTTTCCCTTTGGAGTTTACTTGTAAACAAATAAGTTGTGTTTACATTAATTCTTGAGGTATACAAACATATAGAATGCATTTGTTCCCCATTACTGATATGAAATGAATATCAAATATCGAGTATCTTGATTAATATTGATAGGGGTGCTCCAATTGATCATATACCGATAATCGCTTCTAATGATTGGATCGGCAATCTCTCAATTTGCCGATCTCATAACCCGATCTCATGCTGACGACCCTGCTGTGAGAGGTATGGCATGACATGCAGCGCCACCATCTCAATCTCTGTCCAATTCGGGTAAAATAATTATAATGCTGAAGGTGAGATACAATTCATACTTCTTTATTAAATAACTTACAAAGTAATTTGAAAACTTTCTGTGAGACATAATTTCAGACATGCAAACAGCGTGAGTGAATCAGCGCGCACTCGCTCTTTCCCTCTCAAAATGGCTTCACATCACCACATCATATCTGCACTATAAGCGAGCTGCACGCTGCACAGTTGATGGAATTGTCACTTACACATTCGAGGCAGGGCCGCATCGTCACTAAAGTTTATAATTTGCATTTCTTGCAAGTCTTGCCAGTATTTAAACCACTCAGCACTCGCACGCTCTCCAAGAGACGGAGTGCTCATGCACACTCAAAGTACACACACATAATGACGCCTCACAAACAGCTTGTGAGTACCAGATTATGCTTAAATGGTCAAATACACTCAAATGTATGTACAAAATTACCATCTTGAAGAGTCTACACGTAAACAGTCGGTTTTGTCTTAAGTGAACGTAAACAGTTGAGAAAGAAAATGGACCCTTTTCACAGACTGTGATGACGCGTTTTAACGGTCATCAATATCGTAAATCCTGCAAAGTTTTTTGTATTTTCATTTTTTTTTAAATGTATGTACATTTATAACACTAATACTTTGTATTAAATTACTTTTGCATTAAATTACAAAAAACAACTTACCGCTGCTGTGAGGGTGTTTCTAATACAGCGTCTATGGGAGTGATGGTAAAAATAACATCTTTCTCTCTTTTCACTGCTGTTATCAATCTCACTCTATTTTTTCCCTCTTTTTGAAAGTTGTGAAATCACTATTGTGGAGTTTTTCTTTTGCTATTTGAGCAAATGGGGACACAAAAAATATATTTAATGTATTCTCTCATTCACCGCTATAATAGTTAACCCAACTATGACGACTTCCGCTTTGAGAAACCCGGAAATGTGAAAAGGCTCTATGCATGTACACTCACCTAAAGGATTATTAGGAACACCTGTTCAATTTCTCATTAATGCAATTATCTAATCAACCAATCACATGGCAGTTGCTTCAATGCATTTAGGGGTGTGGTCCTGGTCAAGACAATCTCCTGAACTCCAAACTGAATGTCAGAATGGGAAAGAAAGGTGATTTAAGCAATTTTGAGCGTGGCATGGTTGTTGGTGCCAGACGGGCCGGTCTGAGTATTTCACAATCTGCTCAGTTACTGGGATTTTCACGCACAACCATTTCTAGAGTTTACAAAGAATGGTGTGAAAAGGGAAAAACATCCAGTATGCGGCAGTCCTGTGGGCGAAAATGCCTTGTTGATGCTAGAGGTCAGAGGAGAATGGGCCGACTGATTCAAGCTGATAGAAGAGAAACTTTGACTGAAATAACAACTCGTTACAACCGAGGAATGCAGCAAAGCATTTGTGAAGCCACAACACGCACAACCTTGAGGCGGATGGGCTACAACAGCAGAAGACCCCACCGGGTACCACTCATCTCCACTACAAATAGGAAAAAGAGGCTACAATTTGCACGAGCTCACCAAATTTGAAAAGTTGAAGACTGGAAAAATGTTGCCTGGTCTGATGAGTCTCGATTTCTGTTGAGACATTCAGATGGTAGAGTCAGAATTTGGCGTAAACAGAATGAGAACATGGATCCATCATGCCTTGTTACCACTGTGCAGGCTGGTGGTGGTGGTGTAATGGTGTGGGGGATGTTTTCTTGGCACACTTTAGGCCCCTTAGTGCCAATTGGGCATCGTTTAAATGCCACGGCCTACCTGAGCATTGTTTCTGACCATGTCCATCCCTTTATGACCACCATGTACCCATCCTCTGATGGCTACTTCCAGCAGGATAATGCACCATGTCACAAAGCTCGAATCATTTCAAATTGGTTTCTTGAACATGACAATGAGTTCACTGTACTAAAATGGCCACCACAGTCACCAGATCTCAACCCAATAGAGCATCTTTGGGATGTGGTGGAACGGGAGCTTCGTGCCCTGGATGTGCATCCCACAAATCTCCATCAACTGCAAGATGCTATCCTATCAATATGGGCCAACATTTCTAAAGAATGCTTTCAGCACCTTGTTGAATCAATGCCACGTAGAATTAAGGCAGTTCTGAAGGCGAAAGGGGGTCAAACACAGTATTAGTATGGTGTTCCTAATAATCCTTTAGGTGAGTGTATAACAGTATATTGGATCTGTGCATTCAGTCTTAAAGTGACAGCAGCCTAATAATCCTGCTGCTGTCTCTGATTTTTCCTGTCTTTTGATGTTTGATTAACATTAATGACACTCTGTGCTCTTGAATAAATAACTTTTGTAAGTTTAATTGTAAGGATCAGGATTTTTACAGAAATTAATTCAGGACCTGAATTTCATTTTGTAAAATGGGGAGGAATCCCCCCCCCTTAGGTGAATCTTATGGAGGGATTTTTTTAAATGTGTGTGTGTAATCGCATCCAAAATAAAAGTTTGTGTTTACATAATGTATGTGTGTGTGTACTGTGTATTATAATTATGTGTATATAAATACACACACATAGCCCTATCACCCATCCCTTTTCATAACTGTTGATGCTGTTGAAGTTGAAGGAGAACTGAAGTTCAACTGGGGCCCATTACAGGGCATGATTGTTTATCAAATGACTTTCCTCATAGTTGTCTCTGCATATTAAGATGGGAAGGGAAACATTTTTAACATCAAAAGCTTTAAATTACAATGCGTTTCTGTAGTTTTGTTACAAAACATTAATGTTGTTCCTGGCAAGTTTCCCTGGATACATATTGAATGTGTATTTTATTTTGTGTTAAGTAAACATATTTTTCCCCCTGTCTGCAGCCATGTCTAACAGGAGAGGGTATTGTTGCCTTGCATGCGTGTGTGTGCTCTGTCTCATTTCTGTGTGAACATTTGATTCAGAGTGTTTTTATACATACAGTTTGTTTGTTTACTGGGAGTTGTGTGCGCCTGCTTTGCCTTTGTTCTGTGTTAGATATTTCCTGCTGTGTCACTTCCACTAATTCTTATCTTCTGATTGGTCGGCCCATAGGAAGCGTGGTCCGCTGTGGAACCATGAAGATGTCTCTCCTAAAAACCCCAACATCAAGAGTGCTGATCAGCTTAGTGTATTCCTTCGTCATGTTGTCAGCGTCTTCAAACAGACACCGTCCGGTAAGACATGGCATATGCTAATTTCACTGCATTATGTAGTGGACCAACTTCCATATGAAGGAATACTTATGTTTGATGCATGTTTGATTAGGTTATCAGTTGGAGCAGGAGCTGAGTGAAGTTGCTTTGCAGACCGCTCTGTCCTGCTCATCACGCCACTATGCTGGTCGCTCCTTCCAGATCTTCAGAGCGCTAAAACAGCCCCTCACAGCCTCCACGCTTTCAGATGTGCTGTCTCGTCTGGTAGAGACTGTGGGAGATCCAGGGGAAGAGGCTCAGGTATATAGAAATGTCCCACTGTTCCAGAAGTACTGATAAGAATACAACAGCTGGGCTCAACAATAAGGATTTTTTTTGTTTGATCCCTGAACAGTCATAATCAAACATTTCATCTGTCTCACGCAGGGCTTTGTTATTGAGTTGCTGTTGACACTAGAGGCTGGTATAGACACTATGGCAGAAACAATGAAGAGCTACGACCTGCTTACTGCACTCTCACAGTAAGACAAGCTCTGCTATGGTAAAACATTATTTCCATCGAATACAGCACATTACTAAAAATTCTGTCTCCATCTTCTGTAGGGCGTCACATGATCCCCTGCTGGGCACCAAGTTTGCCAATAACAGGAAAAGTACCGGTCAGCTGAACCTCGGCAGTGGAAGTTTCTTGCATGTCCATTACAGCCACACTCGCAGCAACTCCCTCCGAGCCAGTCTGATGGGTGAGCGCCTTGGAGACCGTCGCCGCAGCAATACCCTTGATGTAGCCGACCGATTAGGCGGAAGCCACGGCAACCTTGCCCGCACGCGGAGCTTATCATCATTACGAGAGGGTGGTGTCCGTGGCGATGGAGGAGGTGGAACTGGAGGGGGATCTGGTGAGGTGGTGCCACCGACGGACCCCACCAATCTGATGGCGACGGTCTTCTGGATTGCAACGTCGCTGCTAGAGTCCGATTATGAGTTTGAGTACTTGCTGGCACTCAAGCTGCTGAACCGGCTTCTGGCCCAGATGCCCCTTGAGAAGGTGGACAGCAGGGAGAAGCTGGAAAGAGTGCAGGCCAAACTGAAGTGGTACAACTTCCCCGGCCTGCTGACGCTCTTCTTGAAGGGTTTCACTTCAGCTGCAACGCAGGAGCTCACAATTCATCTCCTCAGTAAACTCATCACTGTGTCCCGACACACACTCATAGACCCCTCACAGCTAGCAGGTGCGCCCATGATTTTGATGAGAATTGTCATACCTGGGTCTTGAAAATGAATGAGTGTGTATCCATAAATTTGTTAAATTATTTCCTTTTAGGTTTTCCTCTGAATATCCTGTGTCTTCTGCCGCACCTGGTCCAGCACTTTGACAACCCCACAGGGTTCTGTAAGGAGACTGCTGATAGGATCGCCAAAGTGTGCGCTGAGGAAAAGTCAGCCACACTGGCCAACCTTGCTCACATGATGAGCCTGTACTCAACGCACAGCTACTCGCGAGACAGCACCAACTGGATCAACGTGGTGTGCCGTTACTTGCACGACTCCTTCTCTGATATCACCTTCAACCTTGTCACATACCTAGCTGAGGTGAGATGAATCTGACACATTTTTCAAAGCTGAACTGTGCTGTCATGTAACTTTATACATATACTTTATATATTTATGCACAAAGTATATAAGTATATAAATAATCTCTTGACCTTTTACCTCTTCTGTTTTAGTTATTGGAGAAAGGGCTGAACAGCATGCAGCAGTCTTTACTACAGATCATTTACAGTCTACTGAGTCACATTGACCTGTCTGCTGCTCCTGTCAAACAGTTTAACCTGGAAATCATGAAGATTATTGGCAAATATGTACAGGTGTGTGTACATCTTACTCTTTCTGTCGTCAATAATTAGAACATCAGTCCCTCCAATGATGTATTTTAGTATGCCTGTCCCATTTAAAGAGAATATGAATATAGAGTAATCCATGTGTATTTGAATTCCTTTGTTCATTCTCCCATGCCTGTGTGTGTGTGTAGTACTGGAGATTGGACTTTGCTATAGTGTATATTTTTCTGTACAAATGGCCTGGGGGCTGTTTGCTTTGGGAGGCACTTTTGAGGAACTATAAGCTGCAGCATCGCTTTCCTACTCTGTGGTCTTTATTGAAGCTTTTCATCTTGTGAGTCCCTCGAGGTTAAAGGGGTATAGTAAAAAATGGCTCAAGAGTTTTGTTTGCTTGTTGTTTCTGTGTGTTGCCACAGAGCCCGTACTGGAAGGAGGCCCAGAACATTCTGAAGTTGGTGGTGTCCCGCTCAGCGAGTCTAGTGGTTCCTGATGAGGTGCAGCGCTCCTACAGCACAGAGTCGACCGGCTCCCCGGAGATAGCTTTCACCCGCATATTCAACAACTCATCTAAAGAACTGCCAGGAAAAACATTGGACTTCCACTTTGACATCTCAGAGGTGCTTTGCCTGCCATCTTCGCTGTCTTTTATTTAGTTTGTCAGTGTATGTCTATTGTAGTTACTTCATCATAGTATCTTTTTTGACAGTATTTTTTAACCTTTTGACCCACAGACACCTATCATAGGTCATAAGTATGGAGACCAGCGAAGTGCGGCGGGGCGTAACGGAAAACCGCAGGTAATTGCCGTGACAAGAAGCACCTCCTCTACTTCCTCTGGCTCCAACTCAAATGGGCTGGTGCCAGTCAGCTGGAAGAGACCACAGCTCTCACAGGTAGTTTCAACTATTAATTAACCAACTAGAGTTTTGAATATTTTTTTTTTTTTAATTTTAATTAATGGCAATGTTGTTATCTGCTTTTAGAGGAGAACTCGGGAGAAACTGATGAATGTCCTGTCTCTATGCGGCCCAGAGTCCGGCCTGCCTAAAAACCCATCTGTACGTTTTTCTTCTCGTATTCAGAATGTTATTAGGTTGCATAATCTTAGCAATGGCGAATTACACCTCTTTTCTGTAGGTGGTGTTCTCTTCAAATGAGGATTTGGATGCAGGTGACCAGCAGACTAGTCTGATCCCCACTGTAGAGGAAGTGACACGGGAGGAGGAAGTGCAAGCAGAAGATGCAGGAAGTGAACAGCAGTTCGGTGTCTTCAAGGACTTTGACTTCCTGGATGTTGAGTTGGAGGATGGAGAGGTGAGCCCAAATGCTCTGGGCATGTTGCCCCATATTTTGATAGTTAGCAATCAATCCTCAGTCTTTTATTACAAACATCTCAGAACTGATACATGATTCACTTTTAACAAAAGTAAACAAAGAAAGCATCTGTGTGTATTTCTCTGACATCACCTGTGTCCGTTTGTGCACCTCCACATTACCTCAGTGTCTTAACTCTCCCTAACGCTGTTATTATCTTTTTTCCTCATTTGCGTCCAGGAGCTTCAGGTAAGTTAAGCAGTGTTCAGGGAAAAGTTTGTGTTTTAATCTATAATTGTTTGGCGTCGTCATTCATTTGAAAATTTGCACCCATTCAGAAACTTCACAAAATCAAATGTGATTTCCTGCTAGCCAATCAAGTGTTCATAATTGTAGCTAATGGTTTTCACAAGTACATGGATGGTGCAAATTAAACAAATTTCATTTAAAGTAGAATATGAAGCATCTTTTTGAATTTTTTGAGCATTGTTGAGTTCTCTGTGTTCCCTGACCCCACTGTGCTCTGTGGTTGCGCATATTGTATTGTGTTTTGTATAGTGTATCATTTAATTTCTTATCCTTTTCCTTCTGTATAATTCACATAGCATGCAGTTTAAAGTTGATCTGCTTTCCTCTTATTGGCTTTCTCTTTTTCCACCTGCAGGGGGAGAGCATGGACAATTTCAACTGGGGTGTGCGGCGTCGCTCTCTAGATAGCATTGACAAAGGTGACACCCCGTCTCTGCAGGACTGCCAGTATTCCGGCAGCACGCCCAGTCTCATCCAGCCGGAGGACACCGATGAGTCATCTGAGGAGGAGGTACTGAGCGCTAGCCAGATTCTCACCCGCTCCAACCTCGTAAGTCCCCTCTCCTCTGGGCCCCCTCTACACAGGGGGCACCGGCATGGTGTGTCTGTGCGCCAAATTGGGCTTAGACGCTGCCGCGGTCTACCTAGGCGGGGTTAGACGCTTGCTTTCTGCATAACCCGCACTTCTGGTGTATTTAGACAAGTGCCCTCCGCACTTCTCCCTGCCGCCCAGCCATGCCAACCATTGATTTTTAGCATTTCAAAGCCATTCTCTGACCCTTACTTCTATTTTGAATCCCTCTTTTCATTTGATTGGGGTAAGAAAGGTGATGGGGACCAATTTTTTTATTTTTTTCCTTTTTAGTGATGATCTAGCCAGAGAAACTTTTAATACAATTGTTTAGCTGTCTTGCGTTCTAATACTAACTTTGCCATAATTGTTTAGACAGCATGATCTCATTTTAATGCCCACACAGAATTTTTAGCAGATTGCACAAAATTGAAACATCTGTCATTCGTACAGTTTGCACGTCGTCTTTCGTGTCATTTTTACGTCTTTTTCATCGTTTGCGTGTTTATAAATTATTTGTATAATTTGATTATACTTTCACCAAATGTTCAAATCTGACACAAAATCACACAGAAAGAGATGCATGACAAATGAAAACAATGTGTGTTCTTAAATCTGCTTAAAATATCAACGTGTTTGAAATCCTCCGATTCATGGTCTGAAGCTAAATAAGTCAGACTCTGTGTCCATCATACACTACGTGATTTTCTCTTGACGGCCCAAAATCTACAGACTGCCTATGGCTTTCATTAACTAGCTTCGACTCGTCTGAAATTTGGCGCAAAAAACTGGGCACCAGTCTTGTTGTGTATTCCAGTGTTTAATTTAACACATTTTAACATGTTTAAATTTCCACAAAAATCAGTAGAAACTGCCAAAAAAATCTGCATATTCCTTCTGGGCCTTCTCATTACTTAAATTGCTTCAAATAGTTTTTCTGCATGAATGTTTAGATGTGCAAGCTTAATATTTTTTTATATTTCAAACCTCTAATACATTATTGCACCCTTTTGCTTGCTATGGGGCATGAGCTACTAAACAGAGCTAAAGAAAACTGATCCTTTAAACGCTGCTGAGTGAAAGTCATCTTCCTTTTCCTGTTTTTGTCCTTTTCCTCCTACACTGTTTGAATAAGACTTGAATGCAATTAGTCTTGCCAGGTTCACATCATTTTGTCTGGCATGCCACATAATGTAATGATATGAAATATTAAAGTGCAGAACTCAGGAACTACTTGTCATTTTCACATGTACCATGCAACATAACATTTAGAATTTGCTATAGTCTCTGCGTTAAACTGTGTTATGCTATATTTTTGAACTAAATATTGATACATTTTCTCTTTTACGCAGCTCAATAGTGATTCTGCGACAGATGACGCCATATCCAATCACTTGGACTCGCTCCAGCAGTCGCAAGAGTCCTCCAGTAGTGTCCTGACTGAAGAGGCCACACCCACCCCACCGCTACCCCGCCCAGACAGCCCCACCCCTGAGACCGCCCACTCTGACAGCAATAGCAGCCAGCTGCCTGAGGTGGGATCAATCAGGAATCTCAATAAATTGTGGTGCACGGGTGCTATTTAGCCATTTGCTTTTCGCTCTCTTTTGGAGTTAACTGGTGCTGTTTTCTTGCCTATCAAATTCCCCCTATCATCCAATGGTGTCAATGTCAAGCTTTTGCTGCTAGAGTGTTTCCAGAAAGTGTTGCGTTTTGAACCCTGGGCACTGTCTGTTTCCTTTGCCAAAATGCTGGCACATTCTCTTTTCCTCACACTGGGTTGCTTTATGGGACGCTTGCCATCATTGACCTTAGATAATGATTGACTGCTATGAGGGTGTGGCCTGCTTGCCTGCTTGATGTGTGATTGGGGAAGAGATTATCATCAGGGACAAACATACACCTCAGGCCTGCTGTGCTAGAACTACCTCAAATATTGTCCCAGAAAGGTTGAAAAACACAGATGTTAACACGCTTTAGGCTCTAATGATGACCACTCACTGCTATCCACGGACCTGCAACCTCATCGTAAGTATTATAGAAAACTATCCCACCGTTCTAAGGGGGTTTAAAAGGCAGTATCCACAAACATGAGTATTAAGTGCATTTTCTTCCTTCCATTTGTATTACATAATCCCTGACTGCTTTACATGGACTGATTATAGCCGCAGATATCAAATGATGAGTTGCTTATCTATTTGCCAACCATAAGTTGTACTCCAGATAGCATCTGCAACAACCACCAGACACGTGGGCCTGTAAATGCAGCTAGGGATGAGTTTAAGTAGACAGTGTAGAAAATGAGCAGAAACTCATGTATATTGATATTGTCCTTTTTAAATCGCTGTTAAAGTAATCATTCACCCAGACATTGTCATCATTTACTCACCCTCATGTTGTTTATCGGTGGGACACAAATTAAACATTTTTGAAGAATGTTCATGCTGATCCCCCCCCCCCCCCCCCCCCCCACAATGAAAGCGCAGTTGCAATAGTTGGCAAAACTACCCAAAAAATGTCATCAAAGGTAGTTCATATTACTCATGCATTATTTTTCAAGTCTTCTAAAGCAATATGATAGCTTTATGTGATAGACTTAAATTTAAACTTAACCAATGACATTTGGTGTCACCGACATCGTTTGAATATGTACAATATTTTAGTATTAGTATAATATATATATATATATATATATATATATATATATATATATATATATATATATATATATATATATATATATATATATATAAAGTATATATATATTAGTATAATATTTTGAGTTTTTATTTTACTTTGTCATTTTATGTAATTTTTATTAGTTTTTTATATATTTTATTTTTATTTCAGTTTTTGTTTAGTAATTTTAGTACTTCAACTTCAACTTATTTATTTCAGTTAGTTGCAAAGGCAACATTTCTCATTTATACATTTTATAATTTCTCATTTAAGTTTTTCATCTAATATCTATATTTTATTTCAGTTTTATTTCAACGACACTAACAACAACACTGGAATGACATTTGAGAGATACAGCAAAGGGGAAGATTATTTCAGTGAGTAATGACGTTAATCTGTCAATCACACAAAGATATCTTATGACTTCAGAAGACTTTGAATATATTGCACAAATGGTTTTGACCACTTTTATGGAGCTCTTTTGTGTTCTTTTTGAAACTTGACAACTCCTGTTCACGTTATGCTTTCATTGTATGGAAGGAGCAGTGTGAAGATTCTTCAAAGTACATTATGTTTAATTGTTGTACCTTTTGAAAAGACATAAGGATGAATAAGTGACAACAAAATGTGAGTTTTTGGGTAAACAGCAAGTAAAAAAAGATGCACAGCCCGACTGAGAGAACATTTAAAGACCACTAACAGGCTTTAGCCAGCCATGTTACTAACACTGTAACTTAACCAACTGCTGATATTTGTTTTTGTTTTTTTATTCCAGTTCATGATGTTTAAATGACACAGTTCTATCTTTTTAGGGTGTTCCCACAGGGCAACCTTCATATGCACAACCATCACTGATGATTTTCTGTCAAAATGAAACTGTGTATGTTCCCTAGTCACAATTCATAGCAGAATACCCCTCATGTTGATGTTAATGATTGAACAACTTTTGATCAATACTTACTCGGACCAGCCAAGACCAGTTAAGTCCAGTACAGTCCAGTCATACCTCAATATCAGCTGAAGGGCATCTTGCCTGTCATTCCAGCTCTTAGCGTAATGAGTCCAGATAAAACCATCAATAATCTTACTCATCTGCGTGGCCACCACAGCCAAGAATGCCTAAAAGCTTTCTCTAATACCGCCTCTACTTTGGCTCCACGCCACCCTCCCTTCTTCTGTTAATGCATTAGACTCATAAATAGAGAGGAGGAGGAGAAGGAGGAAAAAGAAACTCAAGTTCGTTCAATTAGATGTTGTTTTTTCTTGGTTGTCTTCTTAAAGTAGGTTTGAATAAAACATTAGTCTGAGATGGAGCAGTTTGTTCCCAGAGATGTTTTACCATCATTCATGTTGTGTGCTGGTATTTATCATAATGGCAAATTGTCCATCATGCATCTCAAAGATTTGGAGTTTTACAGGTTTTATGTGACATTGAGCTGTGACTTTGTCACCCATTGCATCCATTGTGTGATTTCCAAGAGTTTGAACCTTCAACAATCAGTTTTAACTGATATTTGTCTTTATTATTGGCATATAAGTTTGGCCGAGGGCACAGGAGCTCCCATTTCCCATATTCATTCACTGTCTTTGTTTAACAGTTATAATAAATTATTAGATAGAAATAAATATTTAGGCAGAACTGTTAAAAAAGAAACTAAGCAGTATATGTAAAAAATATTATAGCTTTTGTCTTTCAATGAGTAATAGGCAAAAAGAATATTGATTTATTCTCAAAGTATTTATTAATTTAGTACATTTTATGTAAAATGAAAATACTTGAATAATTTAATTGCATCATGTGTTGTTTATCTCAATATTAAATTGTGTAATGTATATTCCCGTGTCCCTATAGAGGACAAGTGGTTTGAAAAATGAATGGATTAATTTTATTTTTTTTGGTCTAATGAATTAAAAGAAAGAATTAGTCAGTCACTGCTGTATCTGTGGAGCCTTTATCGTCAGACATATTATCCCCCGATTTCAAAGATGAGGCTTAAGTCTAGTCCCAGAATAAATGCATGTTTGAGCTGTTTTAACTGAAAGCATTTTGAACTGGCGTATCTTAAAATGTCATCATTGTTTTGTCGCAAGATGCACTTAAATGTCCTAATTGAACTAAAGCCTAATCCTGGCTTAATCTAAGCCCTGTCTGTGAAACCAGGCCAATGAGTCTCAGGGTAAAGATGTTTTTCCATGAGTTGAATTGATTTTATAGTTAGCTACTATTTAGCTCAGTGCTTCATGTGATTTATGAATGGAGATACAGTGGTCCATTTAATATAGATCCTCTGATGTCACAGCTTTATTCCTCTGCAGGTCACATTTGCATCACAAGTCAGTGGTAAAAGATTAGCCCGTACCGTTATTGATTTTTTTCATCTCCTAATAGAAGTACTGAGAGTGCGTATAGCAAGGCCATTCTGTGAGTGCCAATGCTTAAGGGTCCCTTGGTGACGTTCACTCTAAGTGTAATGTTCGTACTGCCCACCTGGCCTAAATGTGGGCTCAAATAAATAGTTGTTTTTACAGCACAGTAAAAATACACTTTCCTCCGCCACAGCACTGGAGTGTTGTAATATGGCAGTAAGTCTGCTAAGTGCTTAATGCACACACATACACCACAAAGCAGATTTAATAATATACTCTAATAATACAGCTTTCTGTATCATTAGAGTATAAAACATTCACAAAAACGATTTATTGCCCTCGAAAAAAAAAATTTCCTTTCCTGACTGCTCTTTACTGTCCATGTTCACATTTGCAGGATGCCAGTGTAACTGCAGCGGATGAATTAAGTAGCAGTGTCAGTGAAGATACAGGGTTTGGCAGTGCCGCTCCTCTACCCTCAGACCACCCTGAATTATGTGACTTACCTGACTCCCAGGACCCTACCGACGACCTGGATCCAGCCCCCCCTCCTCCACCGGCAGTGGACAGCCCGCCTGGATCCCTCTTCGGTGACGAGCTGGTGCTGCCACCCCCTATCATAGACTCTGCCTTGGACTCCATGTGTGAGGAAGAGACGGTTCTGCCCCTGGCTCTGGACTCTGCACCTGATTCAGTATGCGAGGAGGATGTGACATTGGCATTGAAAGAGCTAGATGATAGGTGTGAAGAAGAGGAGGCAGATTTTTTCGGCATGTCCAGGTTGGTTTGATTTCTGTGGTAATCATTCATGGTGTTGAAAGTTGAGTCAATCATGGCTGTGTTCCAAAACCCTACTACCTACATAGACAGCTACCTTCAACGGCAGCATCCTAACCTCAAAGTAACTGATCAAATAATGCTCTTCATAGGCAGCCACTCCTCTAAGTCACTTGCATGAATCACAACTAGCTTTTATCACATGAAGTGCAGCATATGAAATTATAAATTATGAAAACACATGAAATTATGAAATATACACTCATATAATTAAAGGCTGACAACTGCAATTATTCCCTATAATTGGTAACAGCTGTGGTCACTACTATTAAAAAGTTTTGGGTCTGGACAAATTCTTTTATGTTTTTTAAATAGTCAAGTCACCTTTATTTATATAGTGCTTTTTACAATACAGATTGTTTCAAAGCAGCTTTACAGTGATAACAGGAAAATAATGCAACAAAGTTTGTTTTGGCTGTACAGCAGATCTATAAGAAAATAGTGTCATAGTCCAGCTTAAGTAAGTTCAGTGATGGTTCATTTCTAGTTTATCTATACATCCGCTCTGGAGAAAATAGTGATGCCATCGTCCAGTTCAGTTAAATTCTCATACAATGGTGTCAATGCAGGCAGATTAATAATATTGTTGAATATTAATTGTCCCCAACTAAGCAAGCCAAAAGCCAAAGGTGACAGTGGCAAGGAACCAAAACTCCATCAGGTGACCGAATGTGGAAAAAAAACCTTGGGAGAAACCAGGCTCAGTCAGGGGACCAGTTCTTCTCTGGCTAATGAACGAACAGTGCATGATTATGATTCAGGCAGCATTACAGCTCAGAAGTCAGATTGGATCAGAACATTCAGAATATTTATCTAGTTCCATCTGGTTGAAGATTGGAGTCATCACACCAATATGGGGCAGTAAATAAGTCACTTACGCTCACCATGGCTGCGTTTATTTGATAAAAATACAGTAAAAAAGTCATATTGTAAAATACTATATATAATTGAATGTCTTTTATTTGTGTGATGGAAAAGCTGAAAAATCATACTAACCCAAAAGTTTTGAACGGTAGTGCATACAGAAATGATCAGCATGCTATTGCTTCCAGATATACTTCCAAGTTTTAATTTTAGCATAAACAGACATCACTTTAACAAAACACATTATTTTCTGGGATGCATAAGGATGGATTAGTGTTTACATTGCAAATGTGACAGGGTCGCATGAATTTCTGATTACCTCCAAATGCAATTGTAAAACGTTTAGAACGATTTATTGCTGTCCACTTTTGATTGGATGATCTGAGATCTTGATATCAGGTGTAAACAGAGTCTAATTTTGCTTGGGTCTGTACAATTTAATACCATTCACATGTTGTGCTGTGAATAAGGATGAGTTTCATTAATGCTGTGAATGGTGATCTCATACTTTGGCAACATTATTGCTCTTGAAGGTCAGCCATCTATACCTAATCAGTTCAGAAAGTGCTTCCACAAACTTACTTTACTCATTCTTATACACACACACTCACTCCCACACACACCTCCTCTGCAGTGCTATAGATCATCCTCTAAGCCCTGATGTTTCCGGCTCTTCCATGATTGATTAATACAAATTATAGGTAGTGATTCAACAGAGTGCTCTAATTAGATTTTTGCGCATACATGGCACGATGAGGGCCTTTCCTTGCTCTTCCTGGCAACTTTCTGCAGCTGAGATCCATTTAACAGAAAGAGACGCTGCATTCGCGACTCCGCGTGTGTGGGAACCGCTCTGGTGTGTGGCGCAGCAGCGAGTGGGGGAGGGATTGAGAGGGAAAAACAGAGAACGTCACAAACACAGCGGGAGAATTTAGGCTAACACGTGAGGTGAAGAGCTCAGAGAGGGAACGGCAAAAAAAGAGCGTCAGAGCAGGAAGACATTGAAGAGAAAGATAAAAGCTGTTAGTGAGGATGAAGATGAAGGCCATGTCCTCCACATCTTTCAGCAGCACTGGTCTCAGGTTCTTCTACTCGGTCTGCTTCATCAAGCTCTTCGGCCCTACAGTCCTGTAAGTGTGTGTTTATCTGTGTGTGCTTATGTTGATTTTGTGCCTCTGCAGTAGATTTGGACTGTAACAACACTGCAGCACAGGACATCTGCAGTGAGAGAGAGAGAGGGGAGGGAGAGCTAGAGAGAAAGAACAGCATGTCTCTGTTTATGTTTTTCCTTCCTAAATGATGTAGGACTTTGTATTGGTACTCGCGTCTCTACATGTGTCTGAGTCTTGCTCTTTCCATCTTTGTTTACAGTCAAGATGAGGGTGATGCAGACGGCTTTCCCGAACTCCAGGCCTCGCCACCTCCGTCGCCCTTTCTCTCAGCTATTTTGGCTGCATTCCAACCCGTAGCCTATGACGACGAGGAGGACGCCTGGCGTTGCCACGTCAACCAGATGTTGTCGGACTCGGATGGGTCTTGTGCTGTGTACACCTTCCATGTTTTCTCACGACTCTTCCAGGTAAAACTAAGAGCGTTTGTGAGTATGTACTTGCAAATTGCATGAATATTATTATATTTTCTGCAAATACACTACTGTTCAAAAATCTGGGAAATCTCTGTAAGATTTTGTTTAAAATAAATTAATACTTTTACTCAGCAAGGATGAATTGAATTGGTCAAAAGTGACTGTAAAGACATTTATAATGTTACAAAAGATTTCTATTTCATATTAATGCTGAACTTTCTGGTCATCAAAAAATCCTGAAATATATGTATCACATTTTCCACAAAGATATTAAGGAGAAGCAACTGTTTTCAACATTGATCATAATCAGCAATGTTTGTGAGCACCAAATCAGCATATTAGAATGATTTCTGAAGGATCATGTGACACTGAAGACTGGAGAAAATAGGAATACATTTCTTTTTAGAGTACATTCAAATGGAAAATAGTTATTTTAAATTAATAATATTTCACAATATTACAGTTTTTTTTATCAAACAAGTTCAGCCTTGCTGAGCATAAGAGTCTTCTTTCCAAAACATTAACCTACATAATAGCTTATTGTTTGACTGATTCATAGCTTGGTGTGTCTGAGTTGGTTCTCTGCTGTCTCTTTAGCACATTCAAAGGAAATTTGACTCGATTACCCATGCCTCAGTACACTTCCTTGGGGAGGGCCTCCAGCGAATGGGAAACCAGTTCCTGAGCTCTCTAGAGGTCATGACCTCCTGCTCCCAGTGCCCTACAGTCCTGCTGGATGCTGAAACTGTGAGTTTACGCATTTAGAGTGTGCACTTCCTCTGAAACTCACACCTGACAATCATTTATCTATATGTGGGATACTGTGATATAATTGATATGTTTAGTTACTGTGTGTGTGTGTGTGTTTTAGCTGGTCTCCTGTGGGCTCTTGGAGACACTAAAGTTCAGTGTGTTGGAGTTACAAGAGCATCTGGACACTTACAACAGCAAGAGAGAAGCTGCCGAACAGGTGACACACTAACTTCAGACACCTTAACTACAAACCATGTGTAATGCTTTTTAGTCACAATGAAATTAAAATGGTCAGTCTTTTTATGGAATATTGCATGAATGAATAATTGAATGATATTATAAATGATTTATCTGTGCTCATAATTTTTTTAAAATTCATGTTTAATCAAAAATATTAACTTCCCCTTACATCTCTTCTCTGATTTTGTGTGCATCAGTGCAAGGGTGGGACAATAATCCCTAGCCTCCAGCAACCTCTCATGAGATTACAGTGATTAGCAAACAACAGAGATCCAACGATCCACTCAATTCCCAATGGACAAAACTAAGTCTCGCCCTCTTTTTTGAGTAAAAAAAAAAGGATAAAAGGGAGTCAAATCTGTATCTCCCTCAACTTTACAGCAGAAAACAAATATATGTTTACAGCCTGGTACAAAAAGTGGTTTTGGTCTATATAGCTAAATTTGCTCTTCATGACAACTGTGAGGGGGGTGAATTTTTTATAACTCATCCATTTAAATTATATTAAGCCTTAAAGTTCTGCATAATTAAGGGCGTGGGCAATTGAGTGACAGGTGGATTGCCACTATGGTCGAGCTATGTGGGCGTGGTTTCAGCAACCAGGCACCTCAGCTCCATCCACGTCCTGCCTCTTTGCCCATTTTCAGTTATCCAGGAGTGATGCACTGTCAAGATGCTCTTCAGAAACCTACGGGTGACGTCACGGACACTACGTCAATATTTTTTTACAGTCTTTGGTTTGAACGCCATTGGAAATTGCAATACAATGTCATAACGCCAATCAGGCTTCAGTATTCTAGGAGAAAGGTGT
Source organism: Rhinogobio ventralis (assembly GCA_039654625.1). Classification (NCBI taxonomy): domain Eukaryota; kingdom Metazoa; phylum Chordata; class Actinopteri; order Cypriniformes; family Gobionidae; genus Rhinogobio; species Rhinogobio ventralis. Next base: position 6,091,686 of record CM077210.1, on the reverse strand, counting down.
TTCCCCATAGCGTCATCAATGACGCAACGCTGAGAGGCCGATATTGAAAGGGATCCCACATTAACTACTGACCTTCATATCCTTACATACCCATATCATTTATTTGCTTTCCATGGAATACAAAAGCAGATGATTGCTGATGGTGATTTATGATTACCTTTTTTCCGTTTTACCTTTTTTTTTATTTTTATCCGGTAATGCAAATCTTTGTTTGCATTTAGAAGCAGACATGGAAGGTCTATAAATAACTGTGACTTTGGGATATTAATTGAGACTTTCTGTGCAGTTTGTTCGTTTATAAAGGGTTATGCAATGGAGGAAAAACAGCAGAGGAGAATAAGCTGACAGTGCAAGATCATAAAACGCTCCTTGACGTCTCTTTGCAGTTATTGTTGGCTACTAAATTATATCAGGACATGAGTTGATTTAGCCAGCGCTAGCTTCCGTTAGCACCCATCTAAAATCTGCGGTAGACAATTTCTCTTAATGCACAGTCACTAAGAATAGCCTCACGGAGACCCTAAATCATTTAGCTGGGCGGACAGGCTGCAGGAAGGGGAGCAGAGGGGCCAAATGGTATAGTGGATGACTAGGGGACAGTAATTGGATGAGACACAGGCACTGACTCTAGAGCATTATGTCCCGACCCCCTCTGTGCTTAAACAGACCCTCTTTAATTCGCTAAGTAGTTCACTCTTATTAAATTTACCTCACGCACACTCATGCTCACATTCACCCATACCATTAGAAATTTACACCTGCATTTCTCTGCTTTGTGGTTAACAAGGTATTTCCTCTCTCCTTCCCCTTGCAGTGGTTGGATAACTGCAGAAAGACCTTCAGTGATAAAGACAGTAACCAGCGACCCAACACTCAAGCTCAGGTATAAAAAAAAAAACACTCACCTCACTGCATGTCTGTTTAAGCATGCAAACATGAACATTTGAGCTCTACACATTTCTATTTATCTCTGAGAAATAAACAAGAATGTAAGAATGACCCATAAGCAGGTACACACAGAATGTGCCTGCCGTCTCATCCACACAATTTAGCAGATTCCCCCCCAAAAGACTGGAGTACTGACTGCTAAATATTCAGCTTTGCCATCACTGGAATAAATTACATTTTAAAATATATTAAAATAGCAGTTATTTTAATAATATTTCACAGTTTTTACTTTACTTTTTTACTGGATTTTATATCAAATAAACGCAGCCTTGGTGAGCATAGGAGACTTCTTTAAAAAATAAACAAATAATTATTAAATCTTACCAGCCCTAAACTTTTGAGTGGTGTAGATTCTGCCTGTCTCTACTCATATCTAGTCTGAGAATTAAGACCATGATATACTCACGCCGATGTTCTTTTTCGTTTTTCGTCTAGGGGTAAAACAAAGTTAGAAATACTAGATCAGCGATATACTGTTAGGGAACATCTGACGCCGCCCACACTGCTGAGAGCGACAGTTAGATGAATATGTAAATATGTGCTGCGCGTTTTCCTCTCAATAACAAAATAAACACACAAAACTGAGAAAACAGCAAGCATTTTAATAAAGCAAAAGAAAAGCATCTGATCAGAGTAACATGGATATGTTTGCACAAGCTCTACGGCACTCTAGTAAAGTCCCATCACATTTATTTATATATCACTTTATACAATAGAATAAAATCAAGCAGCTTTACTGTATTAAAAATGAAAAATAGTGTCAGTGTCTTTTTTCATCAGAAGTCAAGTCAAATTTTATTTCTATAGCACATTAAAAAGCAACAGAGTTACGCCAAAGTGCTGTACAGTAAGAAAATGTGCATATAAAAAGAAAGCATAAAAAGAAACAAGGCAAAATATAAACACATTAGACCAAGATACATTTAAAGTAATAAATAAATATAAAAATCTACCAATATCGATCTAATCAAAAGCCAATTTAAAGCTGGCTAATGAAGGAGCAGACCTCACATTGAAGGGCAGACTGTTCCAGAGTTTAGGTGCTGCAGCAGAGAAGGCCCGACCACCCTTAGTTTTACAGCGAAAACGTGGGACAGTTAAAAGAAGCTGATTACAAGACCTAAGAGTTCTTTGGGGAGTGTAAGGAATCAGAAGGTCATTTATGTATTTTGGTGCAACACCAGATAGAGCCTTGTACACAAAAACTGTGACTTTAAAATCGATTCTGAACTTAACAGGAAGCCAATGTAAAGTCTCTAAAATGGGAGAAATGTGATCTCTCTTTTTTTGTGCCGGTAAGAAGTCTCGCTGGAGCATTTTGGACAATTTGCAGGCAAGAGATTGTAGTTTGAGGCAGGCCACAGTACAGGGAATTACAGTAGTCCAGACGTGATGTTATGAAGACATGGATTACGGTCTCAAAATCTTTTGGAGACAAAAACTGTTTTAATTTCGCAATCTCAAATGAAAGAAACTCAAATGAAAGAAACTGCTCTTTACCACTGAACTGATTTGTTTCTCAAAATTTAGTGACGAATCAAATGTAACCCCAAGATTCCTTACATTAGGTTGAACACTGATGGAGATAGAACCTAAATTAAAAAGAGATAAAGACCTGGATGGGCATAAAATCTAAATTTCACATTTGCTTTCATTTAATTGCAAAAAATTATTAGCCATCCAACATTTGATCTCCTCAAAACAGTCACACAATATGTCCAAGTATAAAAAGAAGTATGACTTCATTTTCTACTATAAAGCAGCTCTCCAGTGTGTTCATGTTTTCACTCGCAGAAGTCTGACCTCGACAGACTGAACAGGATACCTAAACTAAAGATTTCCACGTGAAAGAAGGTGGAGCCTCCGTGCACACCTACCTATTACATAATGACCACAGACCAATGGGAGTACAAAGGTGTTTACCAGCCGGTGCAAACTTTTCCGGCAAGCTGTTTCGAACTGCCCGAAACGGCCTGATTTTGTTCAAAATAACGTCACATCAGTTCGTTCTTTGATTTCAATTGAATTATGATTTTAGTAACTTCGTTAACACTTTTTAATTAGATTAAATTTGTTAACATTATTTAAATACATTAGGTATCATGAACAATATCAACATTATTTATAGCATTTATTAAATTAGATTAATGTTACTCTAGAGCTTAAATGAGCTTTATGCTCTCCATCTCTTGTTTATTCATCTTGGTCACTACTGTCCCAGTGAACAGCATCTTTATTTGTTCTGCAATCTTAGAGCGCTAAAGTCAGGTTTTGTGATGCCACAGTTCTGCCAACATTTCACTCTCTTACTATAGCTTGCATTAGTCTCAAACGCTCTCATGCTCCTTTTCTACCCATTTTGCATATATTTAGGTACATTAAAAGTGTTTGAGTGTGCATAGAAATAGTGAAAATATATTCAAAGTAATTTCTCCTCCCAGAATGCATTGCATGTGACTGCAACCTTTGTGTCATTGTTAATTATCAACAGACTGCAATATTTCTCTCTCTCTCTCTCTCTCTCCTATGGTGGTCTTGGGGTGTTGTGAGCTCACTAATTTTTGGTCTTTCTCTCATTTCCTGTGTTTCCTCTTTTTTGTGACCGGCTGTCCTTCTTGCTTAGCAAATGGAAATGCTAGCAGTAAGTTGTTTATTGTATTTTAGAGTCTGTCGTAATCCTTTTCATCTGCACAATCATGCTCAACCAATCAGAACAACCCCTACATCTGATCTCTTAACACCACTACAGACATGTCCAATTCATGATCATTCATATATCATCACTACTCGCTTCATTAATGAGCTATATTATTTAATGGCTTAAATGTGTTCTGCATACTTACGGTGTTAGCTTTGCTACTTAAATGCTAATTTACTAATAGGTTATTAGTGTTTTAATGCTTCTAGAAATCATATTATGCATTCAGTGTGTGTGTCCATGAACATCTAAGTGGAGGATGGGAGAGAAAATTAGCTTAGACTTTTGCATGCTCCATCTACCACATCTGCTCACTGACAGATTTTAGATCACTCCATTCAAATCTGACGGTTTTTAGAAACATACTTTTAGGGTTCCGTTCTGATTAGGGAACCATATATAGTCCACGCTGCACAAAATGATGATCCTTTTCATTCCTTCTACCTGTCTATCCCTCCATTTGATCATTCATCTGTCCTTCCGTTCGTCTGATCATGCTGTTTTGCTACTGACAGTGCAGATGATTAAAGCTGAAGATGTTGAGGTGATAGTGTCATGACCTTTATTTCTCTCTCTGTCTCTGTCTCTAGGAGCTGGAGTTGTGTCGACGGTTGTATAAACTCCATTTCCAGCTCCTACTGCTCTTTCAGGCATACTGCAAACTCATCAGCAGAGTGGACACCATCAAGAGAGAGGCAGAGGTTTGTATCTGCTGTTTCCTTGTATAATTAGATGTTGTTAGAGTGTATTTTTATTAGACATTTAAGATATCATAATTGAAACGCAAATTAAGATACTTGAAACCAATATCCTGAAACCTGAAAGATCAATGCACATACATACAACACATTAAATATGGAAGCTCAGCCATACTTGCTTACAAACCTCATTGGTTCTTGCCTGTCAAGCAAGCATGTTTGAGCTTCAGTTCAACATATTTGATGTCCTCTGTGTATGTTTATATATGAATAAAAGCCTAAATTGAATCTGTTCATCATATAAATTGTTTGTGTCTCGTCAAAAGACTTGGATTTCTTAGACCTGGAGTTAAATGGATTGCTTTTATGATTTCTTTATGAACTCTTTGAAGCATTTTGGTGGGACTTTAAATGGAGGGACAAATCTCTCAGGTTTCATTAAAAATATCTTTATCTGTGTTTTGAGGATGTATGAAAGCCTTATGGGTTTGGAACAACATAAGAGTGGGTGGGTGATTGATGACAGAAATTTTATTTTTGGGTGAACGATCCCTTTGTTTTTTTATGTAGAGTTACGTTAAAAGGACATCTTTGACTATTGCTACACATATCGCTGTTTTTTTTTTTTCAGCATCTCAAGGCAAGATTGTTGCAACTTTAAGATGCCGTGTCAATATATAAACAGATAGATAGAATATAGAAAATGTAAGGCCAGCCATATAGACAGAAGATGGTCATTTTTCTCTCTGGTTTTTGTGGTAGTTTGTGCTAATGTGTGCCAGTATGGACACATATAAAGGTCTGACTGCAAATAATGCTCTTAGTGCAGTATAACTTTATTACGCTCACTGAGGGAGATGGATATGCTTAACACAGACCAGAGCAAAGCCATTCAGCCCATCGCTCATCGATACTAACTCACTTACACTTTATAGACCATACACATACACACACAGACCTCAGCAACCTCTAGCATATAACAGTTCTCATATGTTCAGCTTGGGGCCGACACGGTTTTGTTATATTGTTGGTGACATGAGTTAATACGTACTACCTGAGGAAGATCCATTTCATTTTTCATTTTTCGTTTATGCTTAATATGACATGACTACAGTGTGCTTTAATGCTGTGTCAGCTGATTGATTTTGTATTGGCGAATTGGTCGTTTTTCAGGTGTGGTTTAATTGTTGTGAGAATATTGACTACATGTTGATTTAACATGACATGATGCTTGTGTGTTTTTCAGGTGACTAACATGTCAGAGGAGCTGGCCATATTAGAGAGCTGTCTGAAGGAGGCAGAGTCAGTAGGTGATGGACAGGAAGGAGTAGGCGAGTTTGATGTGGACCAGTCGAGCACAGAGACGGCCATCCACTCACTCATCGAGAGTCTTAGAGCACGGGACTTCAGCACAGCCATCGCACAAGTTAAAGCCTTCAGGTATGATAAACAGACTTTAATGGAGTACATCTGACTGTACATGAATCATTACATATCAGAAATCACTGGTCACAGATCAGGCATTATAATTAACACGGTTACTTGCATGCTGTGGCATTACTGCCGAGTCCATATCGTAAAAGTCTGTTTGCAGAGCCTGCACCGAAATTGCAACTGTTATTTGTAGTCCATCCTGTATTGCTCTTCTCTCCTCGTCATCTCACTAACATGCAAGTGGGCAGGGCCAAAGTTGCAATGACAGTAGTAGGCATTGATTTTCTTCTGCAGAGGCAGTCTTTTTTTCCTTTTTTTTTTTTGGAGCACAAAACAAGAATCTGGAAAATCTGGAATCTGAGGGTGTAAAAAAGTCTAAATATTTAGAAAATCACCTTTAAAGTTGTCCAAATGAAGTCCTTAGCAAGGCATATTACTAATAATAATACATTTTGTATATATTTACGGTAGGAAATTTACGAAATATCTTCATGGAACATGATCTTTACTTAATATCCTAATGATTTTTGGCATAAAAGAAAAATCGATAATTTTGACCCATACAATGTATTGTTGACTACTGCCACAAATATACCCGTGCGACTTATGACTGGTTTTGTGGTCCAGGGTCACAAATTATTTATAATAAACAGCAATATTTCATTAAAAATGAGAACTGTCCATTTTGATTTCAAGTTGACTTTAAAGTCGTGATGTAACAGAAGTAGCAACAGATCTTTTCTTCCATATTGTGCCGTTTATCAGATTATCAAAATAGAAAAATGTAAGGACGTAGACTTGATCCTGTCCATCAATTGATAAGAAAGCAGCGGGGTTTAAGTGAACTAAATAATTGGAGTCCATCATACATTACCAGAAAGAAGTTGCTTAAAAATAGACCAAGCAATAAATTGCATTGAGCTGCTCTTTCCTTTTATTCGTTTTTTTTATCCTAACCAGTCTTGACAAGCAATGTGCCATATTGTCAATCAATTACTGTGGTTTTACGCAGAGTAGCTCTACCCACAGTACAATCTCAGTGGTCCAAAATCTTGCTCTACATAGTTTGTTTGTTAAACATAAACCATATTCTGATTGCCCGCTTTCAGACTGGACAGACAAATTGCTTGTTGCTGGAAACATATATTACATCATGTCCAGTTAGGATCCATAATCTAATGAACCATCTCCAACCTTCTGGAGTTCTCTTTTGCATAAATCTGATAGGTTCCAGTATCTATTGTCCTCCATAAACCGCCTTCTGTCTCTTACTTCCCTTCATTCCCTCAGGTGCCTGTGGCCTAATGACATATTTGGCAGTGAGAAGGATGATGCTGTGCAGACGCTGCTGCACATTTACTTCAGGCACCAGACTCTGGGTCAGACGGGTTGTTTGGCTGTGGTGGGCCCAAGCAGGGATCTTTCTCAGGCCAGCGCGCGCCTCATGGAGCTCAACCTTCAGATCCGCGAAGCTCTCTGCCAGGCTCAGACACACCCGCACACCCAGCAGACGCGCATCCTGTCACCAACCCCCACGGCCCACGTCCAGACACGAATCGACACTCAAAACACAGTCCTCAGCACTGGACTGTGAGAGCTTCACGAACTCAACTCTCTTCCTCCGGGGTGGCGGGTTTGGGGATTTTCACGTAGACTTCACCTCAAAGGGCTAAAGAATGTGTGGACATTAGTTACTCAAAACTACGCACGTACCGCGTTTTTTCTTTTCCCCCCCTTTCTCCAAAATAGTTTAACCTCTCCAGATGTTGTAAAAAGTACGAAGAATGGGACTAGGAGGGACACTGGGCGATAATGATGCTAAATTTGAAGCTTTTTGGCGGAATGACCTATGACCTCTGGGTGGTGTCCTTTTTAGACTGATCCACATCCGTCTGCCCCACTATGCACTGGGGCAGAGATGGGATTTGAAGCGTTATCGTGAGAAACAGAGTATCGCAATGGATCGGCGAGACTGTCGCATCGTCGATTGCAAAAAGCATGCTTGAAAGAGAAAAGCCTGCAACAAATATTTTTTTGAGAATTGTATTTTTTAACAGTCTTAGGTTGTAAATGTTAGGATATTTAACAAGTAATTGTAAGCTGGAGGGCCATACCCTCCATTTAAAGAGGTTTATCTGTTTAACTTTATTGACCTGCGTCGGGGAGAACTTTCAGCTTTCACTGGGCCGCTCTTACAAAACCCTTAAACTATAACCAAATAAGTAGCTGCCTGTAGGAAACCATAGACTCTTGTGTACGCGTGCGAGGACGAGTGTGAGCGTGTGAGTGTGAGTGCGATTGACATGGACTGATATTTGCACACCCGTTCTCTCTCATACATGCACGTTAACAAACCGAGATGCACAGGTGAAGTGCAAACTGGCTGCAACTCATGGAAATATCAATAACTTATTTTACTCTGTATATATTTTAGAAAATGTATAGTGTAAAAGCAGTATTTTTCCTTGTACATTTGTGTAATGCACTGTTCAATCAGAGAGAGCTCAGTAGAGGGTAACGACTAATGCAAAAAATAGCGAGTTGAATAGCTGTTGGGAAGTCATGGACTGCCCTCTCCTTTATGATAATACGCCACCTTAATCTTCAATATTTCCCGACGAACGAGCTCGGCTTCTCCGGTCGAGCTTTTGCCATATGCATTCCTTGATACCCACTGTGATCTCCATGTTGGCTCAAAGTCCCTCACTGAGGCCCTGCTGGAGCCCGTGCTGAGGGGAAACTGGGGCTAGTGTTTGTCCATGTTGGCTCTGTCTTAACTCTAGACTCAGGGCTGCACTGAGGGTTTGTGGGCTCTGCGCCGCTTCTGAAAGGCACTGCACTCCGCTTGCTGAACTCCAAGAGACAAAGCGGTGTCCTGAAAGTGATATCCGCAAACCGTTTAGTCTGTCGTGGCACATTGAGAAATAAAACGTTCACTGTATTCATTCCTCTCAGAGATCTCTTCTGTTGCTTGTTTGGTACATTTTGAATGCTGTTCTTAATTATTTAATGGATATATTATTTACCTGGAAAAATATAGTTTTTATCTAGAGGTGCATTATCACTTTTTTCTGTTTCCCCCTCACATTTCTCTCTGGTTTGTCTTTGTTTGTCATCTGATTTACCTGCTTTTCCCTGTACTGTTAAATAAAAACCTGATTATAAGCATCTCTGGCTTTTTGTCAGTTCATTTTCTGATGGTTTTTAACAGTCCTCAGTTTTTAATATGCATTAATTTTTTCAGCATCACTGGTCTTTTCTATTAAGGCTCATTCACAAGTACAATAACTATATTAGTGCCCACCACCAATGAATGACAACATTTATAAGCGTGTGCTGCAGTTGTGTTGACTGACACTTTAAATGCTCAAGCTCTTTTGAAGTTATCAATTAACAGTCCAACAGTGTTCCTGTGTCAGAACTGTTATAGTTCTACTGTAAATACCCTTGGTGTGAATGCGTCTTTACTGGTTCTGCATGTGGTGTTTAAATCATTAATTTATCTGGGTAACAATCCCATACATTGCATAAGCGCACAAATGACTGGTTTTGCATTCAAGTTACTTCACAACCATGATACAAGAAATCCATCCTGAAATACTTATATTCCTGAAAACAAGATTTGATCAAGTTGTTCAGATGTCGTATAGGTCATACAAGATTGATTTTTGCTTAAAGGCAAAAACCCAGCTTTGTTTTGCAAGACCCTCCTTTCCATTAAACATTTTATTGGATTGCCCTGCTTTTAAGTAGAGCACATTTTTATGAAGCTCACTTAAGGACTTTAACCAGAAAAGGTTTTAGAATTATCAGGTGTTAAAAATCTTGTATAATATTAATTGCGATATTTTTTTCGGTTTGCTTGGTTATGTAACTTGTATTTTTGTAATTCAGCTTTTGCCATGAAGATGGCCACATATACTGACATGGCATTGAATATGTAATTAACCACTTGCTCATTTAATTTAGGTTCTTAGGTTCTTTTTTTTGGTTCATGTACAGTGGTTGTCATTGAAACTTGATACATTTAAAGTTAGAAACTTTTTTTAAACCAGTTACAAATTTACTACACATTTTCAGGTTCGTCACTTATGGAGATGTGAAATGTGCACTTGTGTTCTGCAGGACCTTTGGACTATGGAGGAATTTCATAATTCTGAAAAAGCAAAACAAATAAATTTAGTCTCAACTAAACCTTGTGTGTTTTGGCCATTCATTTATGAATGTTTTGGGGGCATGAAAACAAACTTAAACAGGTTTCAAAGTGCAAGTTTTTGAAAACGATGCAGTTGTCATGTGCATGATGTTTTCAGAGATATGTTCAATCTATACCCAGACAACAACAGTGTCAGCCAAGATCCAGGCCACATCTGGTACATGTGGATTCCACACGTACCAGATGTGGGCCAGATCTGGACACAATGTTGCCATCTGGGTAGGCGCATAGTGGTTCTTTACAGAGTGACTTTGCCAACTACGGGCCTGGCATGTGAATGGGGATTGTTTTGACAACGTGGTCATCTGTGCAAAGGAAAAACTTTTGAATGAATCGTAGTATAGACATACCCTTAAAGTCAGCCATTCACATCAGCCTTCTGCAAAGCAGTTCATATAAAACTTTGGCTCCAGTTGTGCTAGTAATTGCCACTTTTATTTTCAGAATTGGCACCTGCAATTATTGCAAGTAATGTACAAATTAAAGCAAAACAAAAACAAATGAGACTGTAGTGACTGATGGACCTGCAGTCTTTGAGCAGTGAAGATGCAGAGACTGAAGTGGGCAATAACAAAGCCTGAGCGCAGCACACAGAGCTGCTAGATGATGTATTTGAAGCTGAATGTGCTGTCACAGGAGAGCCGCTTGCCTTTGCAGCGGCCACACAGATCTTGCCGGTGGGGTCTTTTGGGGTCCACATGACGTGATGTTACAGGACATGTGCAGCGAGTCTTCTTACAAGTCTGAAAATTAATAATTAAAGGGTTAGTTCAACCAAAAGTGAAAATTCTGTCATTATTCTCATGTCATTCCAAACCAGCAGGACCTTCGTTCATCTTCAGAACACATTAAGATATTTGATGAAATCCGAGAGCTGTCTGTACCATACATAGACCGCAATGTTACTACCACTTTCACGGCCCAGAAAGGTAGTAAAGACAACGTTAAAATAGTCTATGTGACTCCAGTGGTGCAACCTTAAATGTTATGAAGCGTCGAGAATACGGTGCGCAAAAAACAAGTTCAAATTCTTCTCTTCCGTTTTACGTCAGAATGCCGACTCACTATTGGCCAACACGGTTCATGTGACGTAGAACCCAGAAGCGCTGCACTGTGTTTACAATGTGAACAGCGTAGGACACTGACAAGATTGTTGAAGTTATTTTTGTTTGTATACAAAAAGTATTGTCGCTTCATAACATTAAGGTTGAACCACTGGAGTCACATGGACTATTTTAACGATGTCTTTACTACCTTTCTGGGCCTTGAAAGTGGTAATAACATTGCGGTCTATGTGGGGTCAGATTTCAAAAATATCTTAATTTGTGTTCCGAAGATGAACGAAGGTCTTACGGGTTTTGAACGTCATGGGGGTTATTAATGACAATTCTCATTTTTGGGGGAACTAACCCTTTAATGCAAAGTGCACCATTAATACATGATCTATACAATACTTGTAAACTATCGACTAGTTTAGTTCAAGTTAAGACGGTTCAATAAAGCGGACAGTTGATGGGGACAAATTAAAGGGGGATCAGTTTAAGTGTTGCATGTCTTCACTTAAACCATTTTAAGCATCTTTTGCACACCCTTGGAAGTTTGCTGTGGTCCCATAGAAAGCATCAGGCCCTCTGCTTGAGGACTGGCTTACCTGACAGGTTATGTCTTCAACCCGGTATGGATTGAATGATTTCTGACATGTTCTGCAAAACTGCTTGAAATACACCTTTAAGAGAGACAGTAAAGCTTGAATCAGGACATTTGCAAGAATAGAGGGGGAAGACAGACACCCGTGTCTTACTACATGGTTTAATTTGCATGTATATCCCATCTATTACCTTGTTTGTGCCTTGGACACACCACACATAAGCACTTTCCCAGCGCAGGTTGCAATCTTTGCAATGATAGTAGCCGTACTTCTGCTCCAAAAACTACATTAAAACAAGTTAATACACTGCTGAAACTTAAACCGTCTAAAAACAAGGGGGAACGCAGTTTAACTGCATTTCTAAACTTAATTCAATGAAACACAAACAAGGATAAATCAATTTCCCTTCACCTGGAATCTCACGCGTGCCTTGGACTTGGGTTCGTTTTGTCCGGTTTTCATTGGCTCGTTTCTGTTCTCCTCATTTGTTTCCGTCTGTTTGTTTTCATTTTCCTCGGGACTAAGCGGTTCCTTCTCCTCACTCTCTTTGCGCTCGCCTCTCTCAGCACTTTCCACCTTCTCTGCGCGGTCCACCGTCTCAGGGGCCTCGGGCTCCGTGTCCTCCTCCTCCTCCCTGAAGAGGGACACTAGTCTCCTGGACTCGACCGGAGAGTACACGGCTTGAGTGCGCGGGAACCGGACGCCGCCGCTGATGGGGCTCCCGGGGGTCTGGACCTCCTGCCGCCGCTGGCGCAGGGCATCACGCTTCCGGGCCAGAAGGGTCCGCGGCCCCAGGGAGCACTGGATGGACGCGTCGGTCTTCGGGTTGACCTGGACCGCGATGTCTTTGGTGTTGGCTTTCCGCAGACGCGGGGTGAGGTTCGGGTTGATCTGAGACAAGATGGACTTGAGCTGCGCCCTGTGGTAATTATCAAAGTAGGTCTCGCCCTCGCCGCAGTTGGCGAAGTAAGCTTTCTGTCTCCAGCCCTTAAACTTGGGGTTTCTGTAGGAATAAGGATTGTAAGAAGAGTAAAGATAGTTGTCGACTGTCTCGTTACCATACGTAGCCATTTTTTCGCTTAGCCGGTTGGCAAAAGCATTGCAGCAGTTTAAGTAGACGCACAAGCACCCAGATTGAGGTCAGGTGGCCAATTAACTGCAATTATCAGCATCCCCACGGTTAGTGAAACCCCGAAAAAATCCTCCTGAGACCCAGGAATAGACTTCTGTCCTCTGTAGTGGACATTATATTTGAGTGAATTTCTCTGAGAGCATACATGTCACAGTTTAAGTCTGGATGTCCTTTAAAGAGCACATTCAGGGCTTTTCAGAGATACCAAATGTTTGGAAGTTTCACAATGAAAACTGCCTCTGCTTGGACTTTTGGGAGACACAAGAAGTGAATAGGGAAAGATTCACTCTCATTATGAAAATCTTGCCAAATACTACTCCCATTATTACCCAGGAACACATTCATATGCAAATTAGATACAATGTATACATTGTATATAATGGGAAAACTCGCTTATGGCCATTTTACACACATATTGCATAAAGCAAAATGATATATCAAATCATTCTGTTATATCTTTTATAACATAGTTGAGAATCAACTTTATACAAAGTTTGGTATAAAAAACATCCTGAAACCTAAAAATTGATTGATTTTTTTTTTTAAATACCGTTGTTGTTGCCTATTCATGTCATTTTAATACTTTAATAAGTCCTGGTGTCCACTACTGAGGACATAGCATAACATATGAATAAAATATTATTTTTCAAAAATGTTATTTTTCCGTTTTTTTTTCTTATGCTTGTCTAAACAATGTAACAGGGAATTTCCAGACCTAGAAAAGTCATAAAAATGTATAATTCTTGCTGGAAAATATGATTTAAATTGTTAGCTGTTTTGGGAACATATGCCTAGGTGGTGTGTTTAGTTTGTTGACTAGTCACCATGTCTGTTGCTTGTTTGTCCAAGCAGGTCTGTCCTTCTTGACTAGATGGATCATCTTAATTAGTTATGGACAGTTCTATATTCTAGTTTTAAAATACATATTTAATTGATTTTGCTTGTATAACATAATGTGCATGTTCCCAACATACATCAAAGAGCTATCCTGGGATGTAATTGCAACAATATAACATTTTAACACAAATAAACTAGTTATATTGTGAATATTGAATTTACAAGTTCATTAAATTGTTAAGAAGGACTACTTTCTGTGTGAAGAAGGTCATTGCATATGGTGGTTGATCTGAGGTGTGCATGGTGAGACTTAAGGATTTGACATATTTTCATATAAATTTTGATAAATATAGTCATATTAATATTTCTAAAATGTCCCCATATCTTGAAAATATCATGATGGCATCAGTCATTTTCGAAGTCTGTGTGAAAAAATTGTGCTAATTGTTTCACCTTGTGGAAATACAGACACAAGTAGTTTGCACCAGTGCCATAAGCATAAGTAGAGATGCACGATATATCGGCCGCCATATCAGTATAGGCCAATATATGTTCATTTTTAATGTTATCGTTATCGACCCGATAAGAACATTTGTCTGATATATTAAAGCCGATAAATAATGGATTATTTCCTTAAACTGAGACACTTCAGATGTGCACTGTTCGCCATGATGGGTTTGAATCGCTTGAAATATGATTGAAATCACTTCACAATACAGTTCAGTGCAACATGTGCAGCGCAAGTCTGTCATATAGGCTACATAAAATTATAATCAGAACATCATCGTAATTGTGTGTGTTTGGGACATGGATTTTAATGGTGAGACTTTTGTTTTTGTAATTAAAAATTTGGATTTAGATTTATCGGCCAATATATCGGTTATGGGCTTTCAAATGTAAAGAATTATCGTATCGGCCAAGATTTTCATATCGGTGCATCCATAAGTATAAGCACAATATTTGACTTAAGTATTTAAAAATGTTATCAACCTTACATTTTACTGAATATAGCATAATAATCACATTTTAAATACATAGCACTAAATTTTATTTTTTTTTATTTTTAGAAATTCTGCCTATTGCTTGCCACTTCAGTTGAAGATTGTCCTATTACTAAATAAGCAATACTTTATTATTATTAAATAAATATTAGATTAATGTAAAGTTTTTTGTGAGTGCAGTGGCTATAAAATATTTTAGTCTGGCAGTGATATTGGAGGAACAGAAATAATAATATTAGATGCTTGTTGTAAACATTTATTCATCTTGCAGGCGTTTTCTTATACTCTGATAAACATGTACAATATTTTCATTTCGATTACAGAGATGAATTGCATATTTGGATATTTTCAGATGGAAACTATAGCACATGATCACTTGTCTAGAATAAACCTTATTTTAAATAAATTCCTGTTTTTCCTGTTTTTCATAACCACATTAGTTGTGATCTGAGTCTGACACTGACATGTTGTTGTAGCCTTTGGTATTGGTCATATCAAACAATGGTAATCCTGTAAAATTACACTACTTTTGAAGCAACAAACTTAAAAAACATATTTGGAAAAAACATGTTTTGGAATCAGAAACAGACTGACAGTGGGTGATGTGCAATATAAGGCGTGGGATGTGAATCAGTCTTATCCTCTGGGTCCACATAATCAAATAAGCCAACGTAATCCTTTTACTGGGGTAATAGCAGGATTCATTTACAAACAGCAGCATCAATCTATATTAATGGTGGATTTGCATACAACCATGACACTCCGAAAGTGCCCTGTACATATGAATGAATGAATGAATTTGCTCAGTAATAATAACAAAATATAAACATATATAATTTATATATAGTCATAAACATCTTTCTCTCTATGTGTGTGTGTGTATCTTCACTAATATTGGCACCCTTGGTAAATATGAGCAAATGTGGCTGTGAAAATAAATCTGCATTGTTTATCCTTTTGATCCTTCATTCAAACAATTCACAAAATGTTAAACTTTCATTGAAGTAAAACAATTCTCACGTTATGAAATAAATGTTTTTTTCTTCAATGTATGTTGGCCACAATTATTGGCACCCCTAGAAATTGTTATGAGTAAAATATTTCTGAAGTATATTCCCATTCATATTTACGTTTTTTTGCACACCAGGGTGACTAGGAGCATGAAATAGTCCAGCCATGACTTCCTGTTCCACAGGAGTATAAATATGAGGAAACACAAAGGCCAAATTCCCTTAATCATTCATCACAACAAGTAAAACCAAAGAATATAGTTCTGGTGTGCAGCAAAAGATTGTTGAGCTTCACAAAATAGAAAGTGTCTGTAAGAATAGCTAAAGCATTGAAAATCCACATTTCCACCATCAGGGCAATAATTAAGAAGTTCCAATCAACTAAAGATGTTACGAATCTGCCTGGAAGAGGATGTGTGTCTATATCGTCCTAATGTAGTTTGAGTGGACAAAGACTCTCCAAGATCACAGATGGAGAACTGAAGAGATTAGTTGAGTCTTGGGGTCAGAAAGCCTAAAAAATGTATCAAACAGCACCTACAGAAAAATCCTCCTCAACTCCAGCATATTCAGTGTCAGACACGACTGGAACTTCAGAAGGGACCTGGTTCTGTGGTCAGATAAAACCAAAAAGAGCTTTTTGATGTGTTTGGTGCACACAAAATACCCCATGCCCACGGTTAAATATACCGCTGGATCTTTAATGTTGTGGGCCTATTTTTTTGCTGGAGGTCCTGGACATCTTGTTCAGATTCATGGTATCATGGATTCTAGCAAATACCAACAGATAAAATCAAGACCTGACGCTTCTGCTAGAAATCTTATAATGGGCCGTGGTTGGATCTTCCATCAGGACAATGATCCAAAACAAACATCAAAATCAACTCAAAAATGTGTCACTGAGCACAAAATGAAGCGTCTGCCATGGCCGTCCCAGTTCCCTGACCTGAACCCTAGAGAGAATGAGTGATGAACTGAAGAGAAGAGCTGGGAATCTGAAGGATCTGGAGAGATTCTGTATGAAGGAATGATCTCTGATCTCTCGTCAGGTGTTCTCCAAACTCATCAGGCATTACAGAAGAAGACTCAGAGCTGTTATCTTGGGAATTGGGTGCCAGTAATTGTGGCCAACGTGAACTAGAGAAAAACATTTATTTCATAATGAGATTTCCCCCCACTTTCAATTGTTTTACTTCAATGAAAGGTTAGAATTTTGTGAATTTTTTTAATGAAAGATGAAAAGGATAAACAATGCAGATTTATTTTTACAACTGCCTTTGCTCATATTTACCAAGGGTGCCAATATTAGTGGAGGACACTGTATATACATTTGTAGTTAAGAATTATATATAATTACAATTTATATTGTGTCTAAAAATTGTATTCTTCATTTTTTACTGTGTGTACATGTGCATTTGCTTTTGAATTTGGCACATATTTTAGGCTAAATTCTGAAAATTCCATTGAATAGTAATATCTGGCTAGTGTGTTTAAATTTAAAACATTGGCTCAAATATTCAACTTTAGTATCGCCACTGTGTGATGACATGATATTAGTTTCCAATTTCTCAGTCTTGCAATCCTTTTTGGCACATATTAGTTAGAATGCTGTGAGAGATTAGTAAGAAATTCAACAGTGAGCGATGGCATAAATGAATCCTAATGTAAATACGCAGGTCCAGTGTCTATAGTGAGTCTCAAGTCGGTTGTTTTTGTGCCCTTATACAGGCGTGGGGCTTCCAACACCATCCTGTGACTCCAGCGCAATGACATTTGGATCGCTCACTGTCACCGCACCATACGTAGAATCAAACGGCACATCTTCTTCCTTCATTCTCTTGTAGGATATGCTTGTATCATCATTATCATCCTCCATGAGGTCCTGTTTATGTAAAACCTCTTTTCTGTACATGCGGTAAACCAGGATGAAGATGCCAGCCTCTGCTGCCTGGAAGAGCGCGTACAGCAGAGGAAACATGTACATGCCGCCCATCAGCTGCGGAGGGAACGCCAGCTTCAGGATAGCTGTGCAGAGCTGCACGTTCTGACATCCGGTTTCTAAAGACACAGTCCTCCGACTGTTAGGGGGGAGATCGAAGAGCGTTGCCAGGCCGTATCCTGCTGCGTAGCCGGACATGGGCATGAGCACGGCCACCAGGTAGACGGAAGCAGGGATGGTGGCCAGCAGCTCCGGGCCCAGCATAGTTCCAGTCATGATGAAAAGCATCAGCAGAGTGACCAGGAGAGACCACAGAGACGCCTGGAGCACAAGCACAAAGCACAGGTTGGTCAATCTTTCAAACACACCTCACTGAAGTTTCTCATCAGAGAATTATATTGATCCGTTTAGTTCATTTTAGTTATTTAACAGAATCTGTAATATTTTCTAGGTGTAATGGACATATTCTCGCAATATTTGTGTTTTATTTTATGGAGCTATAATGGACATATCCTCGCTTTTTTTATGGGTCTAACAGACATATTCTCACAATATTATTTTGTTAATGGACATAATCAATATTTTACATTCTATGTGTAATGGACATATTCTCACAATATTTTTATTTTATTATACATGTCTAATGGACGCATTATCTCAATATTTTTTTAATGGACATTGTTTTTACACAATATTTTAATTGTATTTTCTGTGTATAATGGACATTCTCACAATATTTTTACTTTATATTCTGGGTGTAATAGACATATTCTCACAATATTTTAATTTTATTATATGGGTCTAATCATGGACATATAACAATTGTATTTTTTAATGGACATACTGTATTTTCACAATATTTTGTTTAATGGTATAATGGACATATTCTCACAATATTTGTATTTTCTCACAATTTTTTTTACTTTACATTCTAGATGTAATGGACATATTCGAAAATTATTTTATTTTATTTTCTCACAAAAAAAACAAAAATTTACGTTTTAGGTGACATTGACGTATTCTAACAATATTTTTGTTTTATATTCTAAATCTAATGGAAATATTCTCATGGGTCTAATTGGAGACCATTTCTAAATATTTTAAACAAATAAACAATCCTTAATGAATTGAGAAATCAACTTTCCCTTGAGCTTTTGATATATAAAAGGTCATGATAATATAAGAATATCCTGTACGTTTCAGAGCTGAAAACTTCCTTGTTAGTCAAAGAAAAGCTTTTATAGACACCAGGCCCAGCAAACGACAGGTTGTGGATCGATGACGTCAAAGGAAGGCAAGCACCGCCTCTGCAGAAGAATATCAATGCCTACTTCATCACTGCCTGTTTAGCCCCGCCCACCGATTTGCGCATGTAACATAGGCCTAGTGTTAAACCATCGAGCTACAAAGCAATAAACATGCCGTTGAGGATTACAAAAAATTGTGCAGTGACAGTAATCAACAGTGGGGACTGGGGACTGGGTTCAACAGTAATGCAGCATATAAGTAACATTCTAATGCCTGATCTGAAATGTGATGATTCATGTAGTCACATGTTCTTTGACTGTGTGTCAGTAAATCAAACCAGTGACTAAACATCAACTTGCGTTGTTTCTCTTAGTAGGATGAAAATAATATGTTATTTAACAGTGATCAAATTCTATAAAGAAAGCGATCAAAGAAAGCTCCCTTTGCAATCGTTTGAGCAGCACGCGCTGAAGCTGTCAATCAAACAGAGTTTATCAGTGACTCCCGTTTTATTCAACGAACCTCTTAACTATATCACGTTTGCACTGTTAGTGAAGATGAAAGCATTCGTTAGTGTACAGAAACTGAGCTGCAATGACGAGATCGCTGCTTTCATGCGCTCAGCATGTGTGTGATCGGCTACAATGATCATCACTGCAACCTTTCATGCCACAATCTTAATATAATGCCATAGATCTTGCCATAAATCTAAATGTAATGCAACACTTTTCACGATTAGTTAACCATGAGAGCTGTAATTGTAAAAATGCGCTAAAAGAGAGAGTAATACTATTTCAAATGCAAAGACGTTAGCCAATCACAGCAGTGGGTGTTTACACTGAAGTCTCCCAGCGGACACGCCCCTTAAAACGGAGCGTTCAGAGCTAAAATCAGGGTAGGAAAAATGCCTTTTATTTATAAATTATGACCATTTTTGATGTAAAAAGCATTCTAACATTATAAGTGCACCCTAGGAAACATATAAAACGATAAAAAACGCAGTTCATGACCCCTTTAAACAACCCTTTTTTTTAAAAAAACAAACACCCCTAACGTGGACTCTGAAAAACTACCTGAGGTTCATCTCGGTTATTGCAGTTGTGCATTTTTTAATTTTGCTATGAAATCTCAAATTTGCTATAAATTTCAGTTTAGCATTAGTTTGTTTCATTAATGGTTTTGTTAGTCTTCATTTAGTTTTTATTTTGTGAACACATTTAGTTTTTATATATTTAGTTTCAGCTTTAGTTTTAGTAATTATAGTTTAGCAGAGTTGACAGAACACTTCTAGTGTAGACCAGTCTTTTTTGTTTAAATCGCTTGTTTTCTTGATTTACCATGTTTTTACCACGTCTCAGAGACACACTATTTTGTCAAGTGGCTAACATAGCATAATCAGAGAGAGCTTTCTCCATCATAAAATATATTTTAAAATTAATTGCATGTCATTTAGCAACAGTCATTTAGTCTGTTTTTATTAATATGATATTCTAATATCAATCTAGATTACTGCAAAGTGCAACAAGTCTCTCATAGCAGCCGCCGAGTGAACGCACAGAGTAACGTTAAAACAACTTTCAACACACTCAAATGTATTTAGTATGATTGTTTTAAGCATGTAAAACAGCACTGCGTTCCCCCACACACACAACGGAAAGAGCGGAAGCGGCGACTGCAGCATAAACAGAATAAAAGCTCAGAGACGGTGTTTGGCGCAGGTCTCTCTCATTAGCATTCGCTCACAAGGGCTCTCGGCACGTCCTGCTTCATACCACCGTAACGTTAATAAAATTAATACATTCGCTCATTCATGAACATGATTTCTGCCCGAGTCTGTCGGATTTCTTTCCATCGGCTGTGGAGGTGAAGAATCAAGACTACAACTCCCATGATTCCACGCTCATTTATAGCGTCATCAAGCTACGCCTTTGTTTGAATAAGCGACCTCTAGTGGCGAAACTTACATACTGTGTCTTTAATTACGAAAACAATTATTTATTTTTATTTCAGTTAGTTTTTCAGTAACAGTTGTTAGTTTCATTTAGTTTTAGCCTTTCATGTATTGTGACATTTTTATTTTATTTTAGTTTACAAAATAGTTTTTTGACCAATCGTTTTAGTCTTAGTTTCAGTTTTCGTTTGCGAAAATAATGTAATGTAATTGGTAGACATTACCCTGGTCGAGAGGAACTGCTGTGAAAATGGCAGTGTGTAACAGGACTCAGCGGGCAGCAATTAGCCAATAAAGGGTTTTCATTAATAAAGTGACTGGGGACAATTGATGTCACATATTTAGCTATGACGTATGGCCTGGGGAATGAATCCTGAAAAGAGTAAATGGCACAGAGAGACATGATGATACTACTAGAGGAGAAAAGTGCAGGCCATGAGTGACAAATCAGCCCACTTTTATCCACTCTACTTTCCCACCCCACCCACCCAAAAGCCTCAATTCCTTTATCACACACTCTGTCACCCCCACCACTCCCCTCCCCGCCTCACTCTATCTCACAGTCGCCACTGTGCCCTTACCAGACTGTTCTTAGATAAGCTCAACTGAAAGAAGATACCCATGGGCACATGTGACGCCACTTTGCCTTGGGCACTTCAGTCTCCTTTTAATGGCCAGAGATTGTGGACATAAGAAACCCATCCAGTGATATTTAAGAAAAGACAGCATCCTTCTAAATCGTTTATTATGGTGAAGATATTCTAGGGACTCCTCCAAATCAACTTGAAAATTCTGGACTTTCAGTTTCCTTTCCCTGTAGTAAAAGCGCGCAGCTGTGCACCTTGAACCACTGAACTTTTTTTTTCGTAAACTCACCTTAATGATGATCTCGGACACTCGAGCATAGCGTTGTCTAAGCCAGACCCCGAGCCCGATGGGAATGAGGGTGCTGCAGAGGGTGAGAATGATCGCGCCGAAGGGCAGAAGGTTCACCACGGGTGTGTTGATCCACGCGCGACTGTACATCCACAAACACAGCGGCATGAGCACGAGCGCCAGGACAGTGGACGAGATGGTCATGACGATGCTGGAAAACAGAACCCGCCAAAAGCAATGTATTATCAA
The DNA here is from genome assembly GCA_039654625.1 of Rhinogobio ventralis. Taxonomy (NCBI): domain Eukaryota; kingdom Metazoa; phylum Chordata; class Actinopteri; order Cypriniformes; family Gobionidae; genus Rhinogobio; species Rhinogobio ventralis. The sequence continues at coordinate 6,069,801 of CM077210.1, read as the reverse complement.
GACAGCCAGTTTACGCGTTATTCTGACCTTTATTTCATTTCTGTGTTCTCGTGCTTTGATGCATATCTCATATCTCTCTATATTGTCATTTGGTATGACAAAAAAGAGCATGATGACAAAAATTAAAACACAATATATGTGCACTGTCCAAAAATTCATAAATACTGGATTTAAAATGACCGAGCCACATTATCATCTTTTTATTTTATTGTATTATTATTATTAATTTACTGTGACATATAGGCTATGTGTATATTCCGAGACGGATTTTCACAATATTCACATATATTTCACAGATCTTCACTTTTTTAATGAGCCTAATAACATATTCTGACAATATTTTATATTTTCTTATACAAAACAAACAAACACCTTTATAGTTGATTTATAGTTATACCAGACGGGTGTAATGGACATCATACCTGAGGTTCATCTCTCCGTTGACCAGCAATGACATGATGTTGGAGAGGTTTCCTCCAGGGCAGCAGCCGCAAAGCAGCACAGCCATAGCGGCCACATCATTGAGGGAGAAGGCCAGAGCCAGGAGGAAGGCGATGAGGGGCATGATGACGAACTGGCACAGCACCGCCAGCAGGACTCCTGTGGGCTTTCGGATGTGCTCGCCCAGCTGACTGAGCTCCACCGTGCAGCCCAGCCCCAGCATGGTGAAGCACAGGACAAAGCCAACAAACACATTGATCCCGTGACTCAGGGGTGAATCCCAGAAAGCCACAATCAGGTGAGTGGGCTCTTCAGAGGTCGAGAACGGACCCGCCAGGAGCCCCGCTGGAGCCACATCAGTCCTGAAGCTGCTGACCACGAGAGACAGCGGCTCTTCTGTGGCGTGCAGTCCTGCCATGGAAGGCTTCTCCAAGAAGCTGGCTGGATCCTCCGTGAAGTTCAGAAGTCGCGTGAGCGCGGCGGTGGACGCGTCGCTGTTTGGCACGGTGCTGGAGGTCTCCATCGCGTCCCCAGAGCACTGGAGCTCACCAAATGAACCTTCGGTCTCCGCTGGTGTCTCCTCCCTGACCTGATGAGAAAGGCGCGCGGTCTCTAGCGGCGCAGGATCATTGTACGTCTGCCAGCAGTGACTGAAGGGACTCTGGGCTGTCCAGCGCTGAGCGCGCGGTGCCATCGGGAGGGGTTTGGCGTAGAGCGCGCGTCACCAAGAGCCATTACAGGCGCCATCCACAACAATTAACTCAAAAATGGATTACAAAGACACATTTCTGGAGAAATGCGTTGAAATTGAATTGGAACATGCCCATCAACGTTTGCTATGTAGGACCTTTATTTAATTTCTGTTTTACGCACGCAGTAGCTATAATAATGTGATGCATATTTTATTGTCATTAGGTCGAGCATACTGGCAAAAATGACGGTGGAAAAACTTAAATGTACAAGGAAAACATTATTATCTATCTAGTGTTTATTATCTAGTGTTCACTAAAATAATTTTGTTCACAGATTTCGTTAATTGTTTGTTTCCAATTCATTCCAATTATTTTTAAAAGTATTGACTTTATGCTTACACATTACATCTGCACTTTACTGGAGAACTCTCACTAATTTCAGAAGCACCCTCAGTGATTTGATTCTTAATCGTCCATCTCACAGTAAAATTAAAATATTAAGTTTTAGTAAACTTGACACTAAAGTTCAAGTAAAATGTGAATTTTTAATAATCTTGTAGCTAAAGTTCAGGTAAATGTTTATTTGTCCCTCTGATAATACAATAAAAATGTATGACTCTGCAAACTGCAAACAACTAATGAATTATGTATTTTTATTGTAACATTTATTATGATGCATAAATCTCAATTTTAACATTGAAAAGTAATATACATACAGTGATGCATGCGCAACAACATTAATGTGCATAGTTCTGATCTGTCTTAACATAATATAACTTATACTTAATCATAATATGGTTGTTTCTATTAATAGAAGGCTAATATGTAGCTCTGTTTGACACATTTTGTATCGGGAGTCCCTGCTCCATGTCTATATCACCTAAGGGGTCCTTGCCTTGAAAAACGTTAAATCTCCAATGTTTATCCTTTGGAACTTTCATTGATGTAAAACAATTAAAAGTGGGGTAAAAATTACATTATGAAAATGCTTTTCTCCAAAACACATTGGCCATTATTATTTTGTTAAATACTTTTTGCAACGTCTTTCTCCCAAGATAACAGCTCTGAGTCTTCTTCTATAATACCTGATGAGTTTGGAGAACACCTGACAAGAGATCAGAGATCATTCCTTCATACAGAATCTCTCCAGATCCTTCAGATTCCCAGCTCTTCTCTTCAGTTCATCACTCATTTTCTATAGGGTTCAGGTCAGGGGCCTGGGGCGGTCATGGCAGAAGCTTTATTTTGTGCTCAGTCACACATTTTTGGATCATTGTCCTGATGGAAGATCCAACCACGGCCCATTATAAGATTTCTAGAAGAAGCGTCAGGTCTTGATTTTATCTGGTATTTGCTAGAATCCATAATACCATGAATCTGAACAAGATGTCCAGGACCTCCAGCAAAAAAATAGGCCCACAACATTAAAGATCCAGCGGTATATTTAACCGTGGGCATGGGGTACTTTGTGTGCACCAAACACACTAAAAAGCTCTTTTTTTAGTTTCATCTGACCACAGAACCAGGTCCCTTCTGAAGTTCCAGTCGTGTCTGACACTAAATATGCTGGAGTTTGTTTTTTGGATGAGCGAGGAGGTGATTTAGGTGAAACAACTTTTTATAAATCAACTAATCTCTTCAGTTCTCCATCTGTGATCTTGGAGAGTCTTTGTCCACTCAAACTACATACGATAAAGACGATATAGACACACATCCTCTTCCAGACAGATTCGTAACATCTTTAGTTGATTGGAACTTCTTAATTATTGCCCTGATGGTGGAAATGTGGATTTTCAATGCTTTAGCTATTTTCTTACAGACACTTTCTATTTTGTGAAGCTCAACAATCTTTTGCTGCACATCAGAACTATATTCTTTGGTTTTACTCGTTGTGATGAATGATTAAGGGAATTTGGCCTTTGTGTTTCCTCATATTTATACTCCTGTGGAACAGGAAGTCATGGCTGGACTATTTAAAAAAATTAAATATGAATGGGAATATACTTCAGAGATATTTTACTCATAAAAAATTCTAGGGGTGCTAATTATTGTGGCCAATATACATTGGAGAAAACCATTTATTTCTTAATATGAGTTTCCCCCACTTTTAATTATTTTACTTCAATGAAAGGTTCGGTTTTTGCGTTTTTCTTTCACTGAAAGATCAAAAGGATAAACATTGCAGATTTAGTTTTACAGCCATCTTTAATAATATTTACCAGCGGTGCCAATAATTCTGACCACAACTGTATGTCCATTCAATTATTATGCATGTATCTGATTTGTAACTCTGTTTTAACCTGTAAATTCAATAAAAACATTTCACGTAAAAGGACAAACATGAGACAACAACAACGATAATAGCCTAATAATAAAAGCTACACTTCCTCAGTAACACATTATAATAAGTTCAACACAATAAACTATGTTTAACTAATTATTATGCTTAAATAATGCTTACCATCATTAATATACCCCGGATGTGTTACCCCAGTCACTTTTTTAAGCGCAGGTAAACATGTACTTTCATTTCACCAGCAATAAACAAATCACAATAGGATAGCTGTTATATTTAACACAATTTGAAATGAAAAGGTGTCCATGTGTGTAGAACATTTGTTGTGCAACCTCTTGTTCATTGTGTAATGCTGCAGCTAAAACATCAATCATTTACATGTATTGATCTGACTGTTATGAAGCGTTCATAAACATTCATTTTACACGCACATTTGACATTTTCACATATTTACATATTACATAGCCTATTTATTGTCCCACTTTTATTAATACAACAGCCCGTAACCACTTCCACTTTAGCAATTTGAAATCATTTTCTTTTAGGAAATGTCTGTGTACTTTCACCCTTTAGGCATGTCCAGATGTTCTTGTTATTTACATAAGTGACGGGGTTTCCCTGACTGTCCTACTTTCCTGTAAACAGTGCTCGAGTCACACACGGACAGTCTCTGTCAGGATATGAGCAGAATTTTGGAATAACTGGACATCTAAACAATACAAGGTAAGATGTCGTTTCGTTAACGTATTTTAGACTGAGCTCAAGTCAGGGAATTTCGATAATGTACATTTTTAATGATTCCTTTTTTTTTTTCGCTTTCTTCTTTTCATTCATGAAATTGTTTTTGTTCCGAGAAAACTATATGCTAGGGATAAATCAGCAGCTTATGTTAAAAAAATAATAATAGTAATAATTTGCACTTGAACTTTTAAGCTCGTGAAGATGAATTCCTGGCTCATGCACGCGCTCTCGGTGATGGTCGTCTTCTGTTGCCGTGACGCCCTCTCGTGTCCAAAGCGATGCACGTGCCACTTCAGTGCCAAAACAACCGAGGTCGTGTGTCCTGATGCTGGCCTCTCTGATTTCCCAGGAGACGGTCTCCCAGGGAACACCACCTACTTAACCATCCAGTTCACCAACCTGAGCGTGCTGACCTCTCAACACCTGAAAGCCATCCCACTGCTAGAGGAGTTGCACCTGCCCGGCAACAAACTGAGCAGCTTACCGGCAGATCTGCTGATGGACCTTCATTACCTGCACACCATAGACCTGACGGGTGAGCGTGTAGAAAAGCACCCCCTGTTGTAAAAAATCAAGTTTTTAATGTTGTTTGTATGAGTGGTGTTTTTAATATGCTTTAAGACAAACCAAGTCAACACCATTGCTGAGTATTTTCTCCTTAAAGCTGCAGTGAACCAAAGACTATGGTTTGAATTTGCAGGTGTTTCTGACGTCACAAACTACCTTGTAACCAATCACGTCAACGTGTGGGTGTGCTTTAGCATATCATTAACTATAACCGCTCTGAGGCAGAGTCTCAAGAGAAGCCATACCGGTATATTTTTCTGTTGATATGAAAAATCGGGTACATTTAGCAATATAGCGTGAATTATGTAGTATATTACGATGTTATGATCATGAACTATATTCCTTTCTCCACTGACGTTCTATGATGTTCAAAGCATTTCTAAGGATGCTAATTTTTAACATGGTTTGTGTAACATTAGCACATTATTAGCTGTTTGATAACATAGTCAAGCAAAAGGCTAATCATATTAATTTGTTATGTGTCCGATGTTGTAAAGAGCGATACCTTTGTGTAGCGTTTACTACAGTAAGTTGAGCGAGTGGATCTCTGAGCTGGTGTGAGTGAGTGGAGGCGGGGCTAATTAGCATATTCAGTTACATTCAAGCTATTTTAAAGGGATAGTTCACCCAAAAATGAAAATGATCCCATGATTTACTCACCCTCAAGCCATCCCAGACATTCTTCTTTCAGACGAATACAACCAGTTATATTAAAAAGTGTCCTGGCTCTTCCAAGCTTTATAATGGCAGTGAATGGCAGCCCAAAATTTGAAGACCAAAAAAGTGCATCCATCCATTATAAAAATCGATGGGTATGTGTAAGAAAAATATCCATATTTAACACGTTATAAAGTAAAATATCCAGATTCCGGCGGACCGCCTTCCGTATTCAACTTATGAAAAAAGTGTAAGGCCTCTCGCAGTTCAAAATGCTTACGCTACGTCCGACATCATCATCGCACCAGCAACGATGATGTAAAGAAATCTTGTTAGTTCGATGAAGCATATCTCTAAAATAAAAATAATATAGGCCTATTGTGAATAGCCTACGCGTTATATTTTATATTTTCAGATATCTCCAAATTATGTCAATTTGGAGTTTTTAATGACAGCCAAAATAACTCAAAATGATGCAGCAGGTCACAGATTGTTTTATAACTCTTCTCATTCAAACTGTGCACAGATAATGAACTTCGAGAGCTGCCTGCGTATGTTTTCCATCATGCTCCACTCCTCAACCTCGTGCTGAAAGACAACCGCATCTCCAAACTCCACCCAGACTGGTTGCCCAACAACAGCAATCTCACATGGTTGGATTTGTCCGGAAACCATCTTATGAAATTCCCAGTGATCCAACTCCAAAGTCTGAGTCATCTAAAGGTTCTGCATCTCTCGCAGAACAAACTCGAAGAGCTTCCAGTTGGGTGTCTAGATGCTCACCCTGCTCTAGAGAGACTTCATTTGGACCAGAACAAAATCCAGTCCCTGGATGAAAAAGCCTTTAGCCATTCTGCTAACCTGACTCACATCTTCCTGCAGAAAAATAGACTAGACAGCCTCCCGCCAACTGTATTTCAAGGGCTCATGCGATTGGAGTATGTTGACCTCAGTGACAACAGGCTGCAGTTTCTGTCTCCTGGTATATTAGATATTAATACCAGTTGGGTGGAGTTGACCTTTAACCCTTGGCATTGTGACACTAAAATAGAGTACCTGTGGAGGAAACTGACCATGGAGTCCTTGCAATCAGAGCCCAAATGTGCTGCACCAGAGAATCTGAAAGATCGTGTCATCGCAACACTCACCCGCAAAGAAATGGGCCTGCCGGAGTTAGAGAAACAAGATCCCAATAAGAAGGAGAAGAAAGTAAAAGAAAATGTTTAAAAAGGAGGAAGAGGGGACTTTTAAAGCAACTCGCCATAAAGGATCTCACAAAAATAGATGTTTGCAAACTGCATTGCAAATAAAGAAAAATGTAATCTTATTTACTTTTTTTTTTTTTAGAAAACATTGCAATAGCACATAATTGTGACACATAGCTTTAAAAAAATATTTTTTAATATTTAAAATCATATTTTAATGTCTGGGAGCTTCCAACATGCATACACTATATTGCCAAAAGTATTTGGACACCCCTCCCAATCATTGAATTCAGGTGTTCCAATCTCTTCTATGGCCACAGGTGTATAAAATCAAGCACCTAGGCATGCAGACGCTTCTGCAAACATTTGTGAAAGAATAGGTCGCTTTCAGGAGCTCAGTGAATTCAAGCGTGGTACCATGATAGGTTGCCACCTGTCCATTCGTGAAATTTCCTCACTACTAAATATTCCCCGGTCAACTGTTAGTGGTATTATAACAAAGTGGAAGCAATTGGGAACAACAGCAACTCAGCCACAAAGTGATAGGCCATGTAAAATCACAGAGCGGGGTCAGCGCATGCTGAGGCACACAGTGCGCTGAAGTCACCAACTTTCTGCAGTCAATAGCTACAGTCCTCCAAACTTCATGTGGTCTTCAGATTAGCTCAAGAACAGTGCCTAGCGAGCTTCATGGAATGGGTTTCCATGGCCGAGCAGCTGCATCCAAGCCTAACATCACCAAGCGTAATGCAAACCGTCAGATGCGGTGGTGTAAAGCACGCCACCACTGGACTCTAGAGCAGTGGAGACGCGTTCTCTGGAGCGACGAATCACGCTTCTCTGTCTGGCAATCCAATGGACGAGTCTGGGTTTGGCGGTTGCCAGGAGAACGGTCCATAAAGACCTGGATGAGCGAGTTTGGTGTGGAGGAACTTGACTGGCCTGCACAGAGTCCTGACCTCAACCCGATAGAACACCTTTGGGATGAATTAGAGCGGAGACTGCAAGCCAGGCCTTCTCATCCAACATCAGTGCCTGACCTCACAAATGTGCTTCTAGAAGAATGGTCAAAAATTCCCATAAATGCACTCCTAAACCTTGCAGAAAGCCTTCCCAGAAGAGTTAAAGCTGTTATAGCTGTAAAGGGTGGGCCAACTCCATATTAAACCCTACGGATTAAGAATGGGATGTCATGTGCATGTAAAGGCAGGCTTCCCAAAACTTTTGGCAATATAGTGTACACTGTCACTTAAAATACACATAAAAATAAATAATAAAAAAAGAAAGCTAAAAAATAATAATGAAAAAATAGACCGACACACTGCAGATCATTTTATGTTAATGATAAATATTTGAACACTTTTGGTTTTAAATTTTGAACCAAGATCTCATAAAACATTAGATTATAAAGATGGACTACAACCAAAAATCAATTCATCGCAATCTCAACATTTTCCATAATGGTCTATGGTCAGCAGTCAAATATTATGACATTCTGACATGTATAAGTTATGGACAAATAAGTGACAGACCACACAGCTTTTTTTTCAACTTTTATTTGAAATGATTTAACGCAGGGGAAACCGAGCATCATGTTTGTGGAGATATAAAAGTCTTTACCAAAAAAACAATCCACAAAATGTTTATGTCATGTATTCATGACCATACTAGGCTCAAGCATCCCACTAACTATCTCAGCACACGGAGGCATCTCACCGTTTAATAAATAAGCCTCTTATCAGCGCATAGTATTTAGTCATAAATATTAAGGGGCTTTTAGAACATACCTTTGTTACAAAAAAGCAAATATAAATGTTATCAAAGCAATTACAAAAATCAAACAAAACTTGAGCAAGAAATCCAAAGAACCCTGAAGTAAATAATATTGGCAAAATAAAGCAATTGGCACAAACCAAAAATAACATTTGTAGCAAAACACAGAATTTCATAAATTATAGGCACTCATTTTTAAACAAACTCGCTCAATCTCAATAATATGCTAGTGTGCAGCAAGACGTTCAGGTGGCATTGCCATTCAGTTACCCCATTTTAATTCTTGGCCTTTCATCAATTATTTCACTCTGAGAATGACAACAAATTACATGACCAGGAATATTCCAAAATGAATAGTACATAAGCACTACACTTCACCCACACAACCATAACTTATGACCCTTGCCACAGAGACATTATCACTGGGACATCATCTGATGAACAAAGTTGAACCATACAACAGGCTTTTATATATTCAATGAATTTCCCATTTTCCAGTTAGGACATACAAAGACAATTCATGAAATTTGACTGGAATTTCTCACTGATTCGTATTTCTTTCGAAAAGAGCAAAGGGATCAATCCTGCTGCGTATCTGAAGGCTCCAACTAAATACGTTTGTTCAAAAACTCTGAAATGCATCCATTATTCAGACATTTAAAATGCTTTGGAAACGTAGCTTTGCAGTTGAGGTCTCACAATGACATTCAGAAATAAAGATACATACATATATATATATTTTTAAAGACCAAATACTGTGTGAATACTCTTTAAAAGAAATATTTTAAATAATGATTTCAAATAAATAAGAGGTCACATAGATATGAAAGACATTCAGACAGAATGCAATTGCCATGTGGCCTCCATACAAATCTTTCCCACATGAGCCAAAAGTTAAGGTCAATTTGCACATACTCACAAGGAATCGCCACTAATGTTGTTACAGAGAAAACAAGTTATTCAGTATTCTTCTGTGGTGGGTTTGGGGGGGTTTGCAAGCAGGATTGTGTGTTCAAGCCGTTTGCGGTACAGGTGCTGTTTGGTTAGGTGAGGGCGAATCGCAGTATGTTTCTTTGGCATTCTGTGGTCCTTCAACATCTATCCTGCTGGGATGAGAGCTCTGCAACGTCAATTGAAAGAGGACAGAATCATTTGTTCGGAAGAATGAGTCTCTTATTTGTGGGGTTAAAGACGCATCTCTATAAAGTGCCTGGTTGAACTGAAAGCTCGTTTCTGCTGCTGGTTCTGGGCATGCTCAGTAGCAGCCTTCTCTCCAGCTCTCGTCTCTCATGCCGCTGTACGTCCTTGGAGCTGGAAGAGACCTGCAGAGCAAACCACACACTCACTCAGCATGTACTTCAGCTGGTTACTTTTTATTTTTATTGAGTCATGAGCAGAGGTGGAAAGTAACAAATTACATTTACTCGCATTACTGTTATTTAGTCATTTTTTTGTGTACTTCTACTTTAAGTAGTTTTTCAAACTTAAGTATGTTTTGTTTGAAGTATTGTACTTCGCTACATTATAAATCATATCTGTTACGGAGTATAAAAATAAATAAAATAATACAAGGGGGAAGAAAAAAAAATTGCGCTTCAGAAACTACTGCATTGATTGATTGAAGGGTGGGAGAACAAACACAAAAAAATATATAAAAAAAATCACAAGAAATATGGAGACGGACAAGACAGAGGCCAGCGATGCAGACCCAGCTGAAAGCGAAACGCTGTCGAATTCTTATGAAGCAAACCCACTGACCAGTATGGGAATACTTTGGATATAGAAAAAAACGAACATGTGGTTGTCCTTGAGGATAGATATCCAATTTGCAAAAAATGTGGACACAAAGTGGCTGCAAAAGGAGGAAACACATTGAAAATGTTTGGGAACACCATCGCTCCGTGCAGAAAAAGGTATGTCCCGTTTATAAATAAAGGCCGAATGATTTCCGTGATGCAGAGGGAATCCAGTGATGAAAATGGGATTTACAGTATAACGCAGATGTCACGTAAAACACGCAAAATGATGGATGAATGAATAAATTGAAAGTAGAGCTGTACAATAAATCAAACCGCAACATTGTCTGCGCAAAAAGATTGCTATATAAATGAATAAAATTAAACTTATTTTCCTGGTAAAATAAAGGTTATAATAATAATATAATCTGCTTGTTCTGCATGTCTCTCTGTGAATGAGCTGTGCTGTTTCGTCTACTACATACTCAAGTATGCGTGATGCTCATGGTGTTATCAACATCTGCTCTGAGAGAACGCCTAATGAGTATTTTCATTTTATTTGAGAAAAACCATTGTCAAATACAATCTGAAACATGTCTTCAACTCGTCAAAATAAAAGTTCAGCTTAACTAAAATAAATTATGACAGAAATATATTAACATTGTAGGCCTGCAATAGAATGTATTTCTCAAAATAATAATAACAATAAAGACAAATTTATTTAAACATCATTTAAGGAATATACTTTTTGTCCATGCTTTAATTTAGTAAATCTGTTTTGCAGCACTTTGCCAAAAAAAAGGATTTAAAAGTTTGTTAAATGTTCATTTGATTACCACCGGTTTTGATATATTTGTATTAAATCATAAAAAGAAAAATACATTTTCTGAATAAAACACATTTCATAGAACTCTTTTATTCTTAAATAGTTTAATAAATTATTAATGATACAAATTAGTTGTTCATCTAATTCATAATCAATTATTGAATTGAAATTTTAATAAACAAAACAAACAAATGGTTTGTTATAATAAAGCATTTGTTCAACCAAAAACCTGTTTTCATTCATTTAATGGTCATTTTAACTGATTATAATAACCATAATTTAATAATAGCGTTTATTTATTTAATAATTGTTAATTACAGCATACTGTGATGCCGTGAAACCGTGACAGTTATCATACCGTAAACATCTTATACCGTTACCTATGCAGTTAAAAAAAGTAACTCAGTAACTTTTACACTTTAAATAAGCTACTTTTTAGATTTTTAGACCGGTTTTTACTTGTACTTGAGTAAAATGTCATTGAAGTAATAGTACTTTTACTTGAGTAGAATATTTTATTACTCCACCTCTGGTCATGAGAACCTGAGAGTACCTGCGCACTGGCTGGACCAGTTTGCTGCGAGGCACTGGTAATCCTCCTCCAGCATTAGCGGCGGGGCGGGGCAGGCCGCTGCGGGGCGGGGCCATAGAGCGTGTGGGCGTGGTTGTGCCTGAACCATGATTAGACATGACCTTCATGGGCTGACGGAGAGCCAAGGGAGACGGGGCAGCAGGAGTCCGCAACTTACTGGAAGAAGGCACTGGAAGAAAACAAATTGGGGAGATAAGTAGGAATAATGGTTACGGGAAAAGAATAAAGGCAACAGATGTAATGTAAAGAACAGAACTGAAATATATTTCATAAAAGATATAACATTATAGACTGAATAAAAGAAAGTACTTTTATTCAGCTACCTGATACAAGCCATTCAAGGGACCACAGTTATGAGTTAATGGGAATGGGGTTATAATGACAATTACGAATAAAAAAAAGATGGATTCAACCCTACAAACCAAAATAATGCAGTTAGACAACTCCAATTCATAAAGCTACACATTAAAAACCACCACGCTCCTATGTAACACGCAGAAGACCGCTTTCCACATTCACAAAACACAAGTTCACTAGCATTAATGACATTCAACACAAAGCTGAGAGAAAATAAAACAATGAGAATGGATGGATTAAAACAGCCTTGATCAACTAGTGTTGTTCACAAACATTTGACAATACTAGTTATACGAATGTCCCCTTGTTGCAAAAACACATTCACAGTACAAACACAATCTACCATTCACGCACACTTGCACAACATAAAATATCATAGCACTGAAAAGCTGCATCATCATCAGTGTATATACTCACTGAAATCTGCTTCATCTCCGAAGCAACACGAGAGAGGAACTGGGTAAAAGATGGAAAAGAGAGGGTTTGGTTTGCATCGCTCCAAAAGCTGTCGAATTGCTCAGGACTCATACCATCATGTATTAATTTTCAAAGTGCAAGTGTGACTGAAATACTTCCAACTTTATTTAATGCAATCAAAGTGCATATATAAAATTGCAGGTGGCTTCACAGACTACTGGAACATTTGGTTGTGAAAACTTTCAAGCAGTTCCATTTAATAAAAAGGTACCAGAAGACATAGCACATTTGTACCAAAGGGGGGCAGACCCACAACCCACAGCATCCCTCACCATATAATACTGAAAAAGAGCAGCAGCATTCACAATCACAGGCGAACAAACTATTCTTAAAAGGCCAATCAGACACTCCAAAACAATATACAACACAAAATACAAAAATTCAATCCTGCACAAAATCTGGACTCAATGTTGAGAGATGTGATTTATAACTGCAGATCGACAGACATGGCCCCTCTCTCTCTCTCTCTCTCTCTCTCTCTCTCTCTCTCTCTCTCTCTCTCTCTCTCTATATATATATATTTATATACATGCGAATGTACTGAGAGTCTGTTACATTGATGCACAAAAAACAAACCCTGTATGTGCTCTTGATCACTGATCACACGCTGCATTCATGTACAGACACACATTTCAGTACATTCGTGTTGTTTTCATACACACTCAGGATAATGTTTGATTTGTTGTGTACGTTGCTGTGTTTAGTAATCGTAGGTTCGGTTGATTTAGTTTTTTTTGGCGTCTCTGTGTGCTCCTGTTCGGTATCGCAGCTTGACTCGTCTAAAATGAAACAATCTCGTTGTTGTTGTACAGATACTATACACTGTGAATTCTGTAAAGTTTTTTTTATGTAACGTTTTTTTCATGGGTGCTTAGGGGTGTATAAATGTATTATATAATAGAATTATATGGACTCCTTATATTTGGTTATTTGGTGTCCTTTTGGAGTCTCCAATGATCCTTGAAGCTTGCAGAAAATACAGTTTTGTGAGAATCACCCTTCAATCTGATTGTTTACTTTGAATATAGCAAATTATGACAAAATGAATATAATGAGATAAATGGTGTATGCTTAATTTCAAGTTTGCGATTAATCACGATTAAAAATTATAATCTATTGACAGCCCTAATATATATATATATACATATACACACACACACACACACACACACACACACACATATATATAAATAAATAAACACACACATACACTATATTGCCAAAAGTTTTGGGAAGCCTGCCTTTACATGCACATGAACTTTAATGACATCCCATTCTTAATCCGTAGGCTTTAATATGGAGTTGGCCCATCCTTTGAGGCTATAACAGCTTCAACTCTTCTGGGAAGGCTTTCCACAAAGTTTAGGAGTGTGTTTATGGGAATTTTTGACCATTCTTCTAGAAGCACATTTGTGAGGTCAGGCACTGATGTTGGACGAGAAGGCCTGGCTTGCAGTCTCCGCTCTTATTCATCCCAAAGGTGTTCTATCGGGTTGAGGTCAGGACTCTGTGCAGGCCAGTCAAGTTCCTCCACACCAAACTCGCTCATCCATGTCTTTATGGACCTTGCTTTGTGCACTGGTGCGCAGTCATGTTGGAACAGAAAGGAGCCATCACCAAACTGTTCCCACAAAGTTGGGTGCATGAAATTGTCCAAAATGTCTTGGTATGCTGAAGCATTAAGAGTTTCTTTCACTGGAACTAAGGGGCCAGTCCAACCCCTGAAAAACAACCACACACCATAATCCCCCCCTCCACCAAACTTTACACTTGGCACTATGCAGTTAGGCATGTACCGTTCTCTTGGCAACCGCCAAACTCGCTCATCAGATTGCCAGACAGAGAAGCGTGATTTGTCGCTCCAGAGAACACGTCTCCACTGCTCTAGAGTCCAGTGGTGGCGTGCTTTACACCACTGCATCCGACGCTTTGCATTGCACTTGGTGATGTAAGGCTTGGATGCAGCTGCTCGGCCATGGAAACCCATTCCATGAAGCTCGCTAGGCACTGTTTTTGAGCTAATCTGAAGACCACATGAAGTTTGGAGGACTGTAGCTATTGACTCTGCAGAAAGTTGGTGACTTCTGTGCACCGTGTGCCTCAGCATGCGCTGACCCCGCTCTGTGATTTTACATGGCCTATCACTTCAAGGCTGAGTTGCTGTTGTTCCCAATTGCTTCCACTTTGTTATAATACCACTAACAGTTGACCGTGGAATATTTAGTAGTGAGGAAATTTCACTAATGGACAGGTGGCAACCTATCACGGTACCACGCTTGAGTTCACTGAGCTCCTGAGAGTGACCCATTCTTTCACAAATGTTTGTAGAAGCGTCTGCATGCCTAGGTGCTTGATTTTATACACCTGTGGCCATAGAAGTGATTGGAACACCTGAATTCAATGATTTGGAGGGGTGTCCCAATACTTTTGTATATATAAATATATATATATATATATATATATATATATATATATATATATATACACACACACACACACACATGCATACATACACACACATATACACACACACACACACAATTAAATTCACAAACAATTCAAAAAATGTAAATCAAACTATAGAATTATTATTATTATTTATACTATTGTTCATGGAAAACTTATCAATAGTGGTGAATTTCTTCAATATAGGCCTAATTGCTTTCACAACAAAATAGTTCAACAAAATTGTTTCAGAGCTAAAAATCCCCTTTATAACCCTTTATAACCCAAACCTACCAGGTTGGTATGCAATAAAATATTCTTCTGTAATAGAAACATGGCAAAAAAGGTAAAACCATTTAAGCAAATCACTCAATTTGAACCCAGACCCCTCTTTTCAAGCAGAACTGGACGTGATTTCTGAGGTCAGTAAACAGCTTCCAACCCAACCAAACCGAACTCAAATGTTGGGTTCATAAAAGTGATAAAACGCCATATAATACTTCCAGCACTATCTGGTAACTTGGCTTCACAATGCTTTAGCCGTGTCAGGGTGACCTGCTCAGTGCATTACCTCGAAGAGACGTAGGGCTCTGGAGTCTCTCTTTTGGTTTTGGGGAGGAACGCGCAGGAGTTGAGAGCCTTTGGTGCAACGCTGAGATGAGAAATAAGCAGACATTACGTTTTGATTCAGGCTACTCTTCAGAGTATCTTCTAGAGTTCAGCCGTCCACCTCCACCTGCAGGCACTTAACCTCCAACCAGACCTGATCCAGAATCAGCTTGAACTGAATAGTTTAGGGAATGCCAAGGTAAAGACAGCCAGCGTCGGGTTTAATTCAAGGCAGAGCCATTCCATGCATGGTTAAGACAGAAGACCACTTCTAACCAGCCACCAGAGGGCGCCACAGTCAAGAGAAAAATTAAGCCCCGGGTGAAGAACAGGCAGGAGCAGCACTAAACTAAGGGTAAATCCAACCACATCCAGACAACCAGCACCTCGGCCAAAAACAAAGGGTGTGAGGAAGAGACAAAGGCGGAGAGAGAAGGGAAGAGGCAGAGCATGCTAGGCAGGAAGGACAGAAATAAAACAAGACTGTCCATGTTACCAAGGGAGGAGAAGCCTGAAGAACTTTAAAATACTAGGCGCAATGTGTAAAATCACTTAAGCAAGCTAATGTCTCTGTCTGTGCTGTTTAAGAGATGGCCGTTTACCCCTGGGTACTGAAAAGGATATTAATTTTTACCTTATTAAACATTTATATACAGGGATTACCAGAGTTACTCCACCCATGTTTGAGAGACTTGATCAGATTAACTGACCACTGACAGAGAGAGATCCTTATTTGTTAAACTCGCATGGATAAAATTATTCAGTATGCGGTCATGAAATGTCTAGGGAGTCACAGTTTTAAAAAGTGGTGGGGCCAGCTGTACGTTTTCACTTTCGTGCTGGTTGTGATGTCATGAAATGGCAAATGGGTCCGCTCATGAATATTAAATTAGGTTTTGCACAAAAAAACATTTCCAATAGAATGCATGTGCAAGAAGAACTGTTCATGGAACCCAATATCATTCTTTTTTTTTTTTCTTTTTTAAACAGAACTACAAATTAAGACTGCGATAGCTGTGTGCTGGAACATTGCCACTGTCGTTTTCCACCACTAATGACAACCACTAGCACTCAACATTACAAATTCTAGTACCAGATCACTACATTATATAACATTTACTATGTTATATATTATTTCAGAAACTCCTGCTCTAGAATTGAATAAATCCGCCATTTCATCCAGTGATGGAGACAAAATCGGCCATGGCAAAAATGACACATACACTTTTATAAGACTATTAAATATGCCTGATCACATACGTGTAATGGCATACAATAATTATATCATGAAATGTTTTATCCTACAAAAAAAAGACAATCTTTCCTGTGCCATATTAAACACCTTCAAGACCCATCATTTGAAAACATAAAAAAATCAGCTTTGAATAGTAATTTACAAAAGGCTTGGTTTGAAAGTCAGTCAGGCTTTTGGAGGGAATGCCAAGACGCCAATAAAATGTGATCTAAGAGAGAATGTGAGAAGATCAAAGAGCAAGCCAAGACACCAGCGGTGCAGTTAAGAGCACAACATGAACGTGTGTCAGAAGCACAGAATCCACAGCCAAGAAGTGCTCTATCTCTGACAGTCACAGAGAGTCAAATGTTATCATAGATTAACATTTATGGACAAAATAACATTCATGATAAATACTGAATGTGTGTGTGTGTGCCGTTTACTGAATGTTAAAAGTTCTGCATGTGTTCATTGGTTGATGTGATGCATAGGCGCCGATGGGTGCCCACACCCCACTGCCCATAACTGCTGGTCTAGGATCAGTTTTCTCCATAATAGCATATTGGCAAAACAGATCTGGCAAACAATCCAGTGCGTATCTGTGTTTGCGCTCTAAAGAGCAACAAAGGTTTCTATTTACGCGTTTTGCCGGACTGAGCAATGTAGCCAATCACAAACATATCTGATGATTTCTTGAAAGCAATGGCAAATCAGGTGTTTAAGTTAGCAGTGAACAAAAACTCCGGCATTCTGAGTTCTGCATGCTCACAAATCCTCTCATTATAACAAAGTGTAGACATCATGTAAATAAGAGATTCATTGTGGAGTTAGCTTTATTTACTGTAACAGAACTTTGTGAGATTGCAATGATTATAAAGGAAGCGTTCTGCGCGCTTTCTGCCATGCCAAATCCTGCATACAGTATGCTTGCTTTTCTATGAAAATTAATAGTGTTTTGTGAATGTTTTTACTTTTAATAACAAATAATTTATTGGGAGTGTTTATGCTGGGATGTGTAGGTTGTGCGGTGACACGTAAATGGAAACTATTACAAGGAAATTTATTTAGCCTTACATCACAAGTGCATCTCAGCCTTACCCTGGAGTTGGTTCACCCTCTGCCTATGATTACCAAACAAACTAAAACATACATTGTTTCCTGTCACTCTCTCACTGATATACCTCATGATTTTGGAGTTAAATTACATAAAATGCAATCTATCATTGTGTAAAAAAAAACCCAGAAAGCACAAGCTTTTGTGTCAGGTTGTTATGTTGTAATGCTAAATATAACGGCAGATTTATCTGCATTTACGACTCACCTTGAGTCTCAAGTTTTTTATTGGCTAAAATGAATGGAGAACATCTTGTGTTTTTCCGTGGGTGCTCGAGGATTGGAGCCTATGATGTGATGTACGTGTGCATGTATGAGCTGACTGATGTGTCTGAACACTTACTGGCAGACTGACTCTGATGTCTGGGTGACCCTCCGTTTGGCACTTGCAGGTTTGACTCACAGCTCCTGCTGTTTTTGACTGGCTCTGCAGTTGGCCCAGAGCTGGATCGTGTGAGGTTTGGGAGACTTCGCCTCAACTTTTCTGCCCACACAGACAGAAAGGATGGAGAAGCCAACATTTAAACAGACATTGTAGAAAAGGTTCACAGTGTTTTAAAGAGAAATAGAGCAAGTGTAATGTGCCTGGATGAAGATGTACCTTCATTCTTAATGGTATTTGTCTGGGTATCGTGGCCCTGCAAAGAGTGGCGGGGCTGCTGAAGGCGACTGATGATTGGTTGGGGAGATCCGCGGCTGTACTCTAAAGAGCGGGCAGGTGAGCGAGATCGGGGTGAGTTTCTGGGGGAGACGCGTGGCGAGTGCCGAGGGGAGGGGCTGAAGCGGTTGACGGGCGTGTGGAAGGAATGGTGGACCGCCTCCTCATCATCGTCCAGGCTCTGTGCATCCAGCTCCTGGTCACTCAGAGTTCCTCGTCGCAACGACTGACATGATGAACCAGAGCTACGACGTGATGCCGTTGCAGCATATTCTTGCCTTAAACCTAAAAGAAGGAAACATAGATACACTTGAGTTTAAATCTCCAAGTGCCCCAGTTTTTGTTCACAAAATTAGCACTGTTTATCATCCATTTCAGCTGCACGATAATCAAATGTATAACAATAACTGTTCTCAGAACAGACTAAAAGGCACAAAATGGCACTTGTTGGAGAAAAGCTACCACTCACTCTCCTCCTGCATACGGGCGAGTATCTGCACATCCGTGACGTCATTGAGTTTATACGTGGTCGATGAACCGACAGAGTCTTCGTCCATCTCTGATGTGCTTAACTCGCTGTCTACTGAGGACTGGGGGCTCACTGCCTGTGCATTTCTGTCAGCCGATCCACGCTGATGACCTACACACACACAATATATATACTTTCATAAATGCTAAAATAAAATAAAAAAATTGTTGGCTGGTTAAAATTGATGGTTTCTCTGGGGTTATTCATAAGAAAATCTATAAAGACACTGGATAGCTGTTGTGTGTTCTGCTCATAGTGACTGATAAAATAGTAGTGTACTACTTACTGTATAATGGACAGCATATACTAATCAGTGGTTACATTAAACGGTTAGTTCACCCAAAAATGAAAATTACTCCATGATTTACTCACCCTCAAGCCATCCTAGGTGTATATGGCATTCTTCTTTCAGACGAATACAATCGGAGATATATTAAATAATATCCTGGCTCTTCCAAGCTTTATAATGGCAGTGAGTCGACTGTTATTACTGTTTGTAGCACAATTTCTGAGACTAATAAACCATTTCTTAGTATGTGAAAGTACACAATATGTAACAGTAGTATGCTACACTGTTACCACATACCCTTATTTTATTCAGTGAGGGGTCTAATCATCATATTGAAAATAAAAAATTTTCATTATTCATCTGCAATATGAATATCACTGTTAACACTGTAAAGCTGCTTTGAAACAATCTGTATTGTATAAAGCACTATATAAATAAAGGTGACTTGACTGACTTTTTAATCCAATATTTGTCTTGCAGTCCATGTCAAGTAGATAAAATAAAAATTAAGTATAGAATAGATTTGGAGTAATGAGGCCTTTACCTGCACTGCCAGGCAGAACGAGCTGCTTGACGATAGGCACTCTAGATGGAGTTGAGGACGGGGAGTTGAAGCCACTGCTGTAGGGACTGTTTGCCGTGTTTGTGCCGTACGGGCTTCCGTAGCCCACTTGAGGACTGTAGGAACTGTTATATAGACTCCTCCGCTTGTTTGCTGCAAGAGAAATCAAAACATAGTAAGGGCACTAAAGAACTTCCTGTTGAACAAGAAGAGAAAGCATTTGATGGTCTCTTTCTTATGTTGTCTGTTTAAACAAACACCATTCATTAAAAAGTAACATTTCCGAAAACACCAGCTGTTATCGTTAGGAAAAATAAATAGGTCACTTATATGACATTCTCCAAAACACAAAAACAACAGTAGGTCATATCCCACCCCCCTCAAGTACACTTACACAGATGCTGTTTTAATGCATGCATGTTTACGCAGACATACACAATATGGTGTACAGTGTATTATGCATCTCAGAGAGTCAATTTAAGCATATGGCATGGCCAAGTCGATCAAGATCATTCTGGATCTTGGTGGAGTGCACTTGATTGCATACAATGCAGCCTATTCACAGACTAAGAAGAGTACAATGATGCATATGCACACACACAAGAGCTTTACTCAGTCATTTTGTGGATAACAATGCCATTACCATCTAGTCAATTCTCTCTTTCGCTCTCTCTCTCTCACACACACACACACAGACTCAATGTAGGCATTGTTGAGCAAAGCAGCACCATGAATCTATGATCTATGATTCAGTCATAAGGTCAAACTCTAGTTCAGCTGCAGCAGTCAGAATGTATTGCGGTTAAAGCTTTTGCAACACCGACGGCTAGAGAATCTGAAGTCTGAATATCAGCCAAGAAAGAGACTGTACTGTGTCTCTTAGGAGCAGAGCATAAATAGAAGCCACTTCAGCTGCTCTCCCTGTGGATATACTCTCACATGACTGCTCATCACTGGATCCTAGGCGTGTGTGTTTGGGCTAGAAAATGATTAAATTAAAAATATATATATTAATAATAAATATATTAAGTTAAATAATATTGAACAAATTACTAATGAAAATACTTCTACACTATAACTATATAATATGTAATATTCTTTTTTAGAGACCTAGAAATAGTGTACAATAAAACATTTATTTAACACAATAAACACTTAAATACTTCCAAATTAGTTTATTCCAGGCTTAATAAATCAATATATATATATTTTTAACATTTTTATAATAAATGATGTTACCTTATAAATATTTTACCTACAACATTTTAATGTGAAGAAATGCCACATAGAGACTTCCATGAACATGCTTCATCACAATCTTAAATACTTCTTTAGAATCCAAATCCTTAAACTTTGTTTATTCCAAGTTTAAACTAAATACATAAAATAAAATAAATACAAGTTTGCTTTATTTGATTAGTGACCTAGAAATAGTGCAGAAATGTAAATATTGCTCCTTTATAACAATCTTAAATACTTCTTGGGAATCAAAATCCTTAAACTTTGTTTAATTCCAGGTTTATTAAATAAACATTTAACTAAATCTTATTTAAAAATATTTTAAATAAAAAAAAATAATAATATTTGAAGACATGCCACACAGAGACTTTCTTTAAAAAAATTTTTTTTTTTTAATCATGGTTTTTTGCATGTTGCATCGTTCTATATAGGCAGCACAACTATCTTGAATATATTGTAAATATTTGAATGCTCCTCATCCTTTAGTGTGTGTGCATGTTTGTTCAGCTGGACACTCAATAGGTCATTACAGCACATTTCCCAGACCTACTCTTTCCTAGCCTCGTTCCATCCACCCTCTCTCTTTCTTTCTCCTCTCTAATGACTCTCTCTCTCTCTCTCTCTCCATTCCTGCCATCTCTCAGTGTGTGCTTTATTCAAAGAAAGCAACAACAACATGCCCTCCCCACTCACTTCCTTACAGATCAGGCACTGAACTGCATTACCACCACACCATCAGCCATGCTTACACTCATACATTGCACAACGAATGGCTGGTCTTGGATTGGGGCTGGTGTAGATGACCTCTGACCTCTGACAGTTCTGTGTTTGCGTGTGTATGTGTTAAAAATTAAGCCAAAAGCGAGGTCTGTCCTCATTCTGCAGTGACTAGAAGAAATGAGGATTGACACAAAGAGCCCGGATCAGTGATGCCGGACCGCTCTAAGCCACTAACACCAGACTGTAAGGCCATTAGAATCAAGGACATGTACCATCAAAAGTCAACAAAACACATTAGATACAACACTAACTACATGCAGACTAGATGTACGAGGTGGAGGATTGTTAATACATTACAACATAGGCACGCAAAAGTGTCTAAAATTCATTACCTAAACTGATTCAAAGTGTGTCATGTGAGTGTTTTTCAAACAGACAAAAATAGATGTGTCCTTAAAACCTAGCCTGAAACAACCTAGTCTCACAGGTCAGACTTTTGACTACAGGCTTTAAGTTCATAAAGCTAATCCATATGCAGAATGCTGACTCAGGCCATCTTTTCACTATCTCGGACAAACAACAGAGCAGAGTCATTTATGTCTAATGGAGAGTAGTGCAGGAGCTGCATGCATTTCCGATCATATCCGTATGCAGAATTCTGGGATCCAACTTGAGCTTTGGGAACTTTTCCAGCTAGACTGTATGTGACCACATTTGACGTATTCTAATCAAAGCTACAAGCTGAATAATAACAGTATCATCTTTTTCAGAGCTGCTTTACAGCACAATTTAATTCTGTTTGCATCATTAGCCGCATTTCCACTGCAGGAAATTTCCCCAGGACCTAGGGACTTTGGGGTGGTACTCGGTGTGTTTCAACTGCAGGGACAAGGGTCTAAATAAAGTTCCTGGGTAAACATTTCCCCCTCAGAAAGTCCCTGCTCGTGAGGTAGTACTTTGGGGGTGGGACTTTGGGGCTGAACATGCTGATTGGTTGAGTTCGCGCAGCATTTTGATTGGTTGACTGGACGCATTATTTTATTTTAACCACCATTTTTGTTTTGTCAAGTCTGTTGCGGTGCAGTAAGAGTTGTTTGCTATTCAAATCAACAAGGGAGTTTAAAAAATACGAGCGATGGCCCGCCGACGAGGTTCAGGCTTTATTAAGCTTATATGAGGACGACGAAATCCAGCGGGCACTGGAAAGTAGCGCACAGTCCTACGTCACCGGACTAATTTGATGGTACTTTAGACCGCGATGGAATTGCAGACAGCAACAGATCTGGGGGAAAAAAACTTCCTGGGACAAATTGTTCTCGGTTATTTCAGGAAACGCGGCTATTGATCATTAATTTCCTGTTTAATCACTGTAAAGCTGCTTTGAAAACAATTTATACTGTATAAAGTGCTAAATAAATAAAGATGACATGACAATGTCATAATAACATGTAAAGAGACCATGGTTTTTCAGAAATCTGAAACTGATGCTACCATAGACGTTTATATAGGAAAGCTGCATCTCAGCCAGAACAGAAATACCCTAAGTCTTTTCCATCTTTCAAGATGTCATTAACTCCATATATGTGGCCGAAGCGAGCCAATGGCCATTACGTTCCAGTCCATCAGATGGTTTGGCTCAGCCATGCTCTTTCCACCAGCAGTACACCACACAGAGTAGACTAATACTAGCTTTATGTATCTCCAAGACAGAAAAAGCCAAGAAAGAGAAGGGGAAATGAGGACAGCTAATCTGTCATAACTCTGGTGACTACATCCATAAACTGCAAGAAGACAAGTTAAACCCCAGAGGTAGTGCTGACACTGAAAAGATGCTTCACTAACTGTGTTTTTCATCTGGATTAAATAGGCTAATAAGACGGCAGGGCTCATTACAGGGAACCTGGGCTGTCTGTCAAGAACATCTAGTTCAGCACAATGGACAGTCTACATGAAAATGAGGCTGTCCATCAGCCTATATGAAAGTTTCTTTTCAGGGAAGGGGGTGGACGAGATGAGAGAAAGAGAATATAGCCCCTTTTTACACAGCGGATTGACCCCGGGAAATTGCCATAAAATTGCTAGAGTGCCTTCTCCCGGGATTGATCCTGGAATGGGGACCGAACATTGCAGGGATCAGTCCCGAAACGCGCCCTGTGTTATAGTGATGACGCTGAAGCTGAGATTGTTTGTCAGCTTAGTGAAACTTAGTGGTTTCGAAAGAGAAATCTATATTAAGCAAACTTAAGACGCTGGAGAGACATTACACATCACATCGATGTCACGTGTCTTTACGGGATCTTTAACGGATGTGTGAGAAAATCGCTGGCAGTGTGAATGAACCAAAATCAAACAATCCCGGGACAAATCCCAGGACACATTTTCAGTGTATTTTCAGGAATTTCTGTGTGAAAGGCGATTATGTGGAAGAGAGTCCCATAGAAAGGAAAGGTCATCAAAGCAACAGGGGCTGTTTAAAGGAGGGGGGGGGGGGGGGGTGAGAGTGCTAATGCTATCTAATGCATTCTGATGTATTTACATTGTTAAAGAGTTGGAATCTCATGCTAAACATGGCCAAAATTTCAAAAAACTAGTTGGACGTATGAGTATTTCTGTGCCAAATACACTCTTGAGGATTCAAACTAATTTTGGAAAGTTGTGTCCCTGTATGACTTCATAAAGGGCGGAATTACTTGTATGGGCACTTCTCCTGCGCACATCAACCAGAGCGAGAGCAAGAGCACGCCCATCAACGAGCTTTGTTCGGGTTACGGAAGCCGTCGGCAGCGCTGGCATTTTGTTTTTAGACCACGAAACCAACAATGTCAATAAAGAAGTGTGTTTGTGATGGAAAGATAACCTTGTTCAGCATTAACCTAGCATTAAGGAAACAGTGGATGCATTTTGTTCTTTTTCCGGAGTTCTGCAAGTGTGTTTGTTTGTTCCTGGTCATGAGTCGAAACCGCAGGCGGTGAGTGAAACTGCATCAAATGTCTGTTTTGTTGCCAACCGGCACGTGCTTATAATGTGAACAACACGAACGTATAGTGAATCAAAAGTTATCCTGGGATAATGCCATGATGTAGTGTGTGTGTGTGTGTGTGTGTGTGTGTGTGTGCTTGTGACTCTTTAGCTCCTCCCATTGCACGCCTCCACGAGTTCTGAGGTTTTCGGAAAGAATCGGTACAGTGTATCTGTCTTTTATAAATCTGACAAAACTAAAGACTCTTCAGAGATATGAAGGATACTACTCTATAGGTACTCAAGATTAACATGAGATCAGTGGGAACGGGATCAGTGCGCAATTGCTGTGTTCATATATGCCCAAATGAACCGATAAAATGCACCAGGTTCCGAAACAAACGCTCCAAATGAGCCAGGTGTGAAAACACCATAAGATACTGTAGAGTTCACAACACCAACAGCAGCATGAAGAGCCATAGATGACATGAAAGAGACAAAGGCGGAAGAGAAAGACAAAATGAATGCAATGATGTTGAAAGTATACAGGATAAGACCTGACAGATCAGTAGAGGAAAAGGGAAAGGCAGAGAAAAAAAAAAAAGAGATATGGCAACAACAAAAAAAGAAAGAAAGAAAAAGAAAGATATCAACAGGGAAACAGAGTGTAATCCAAACAGGATTGCAATAGCGGATTGAATTGCAAGGGCAAGTTGAGATTGCAGCTAAAGAAAAAGAGAGAGAGAGAAATAAATGTTCTTGGCTCAGGGAAATCTCAGTTCTACCCAGTCGGAAAGCTCTAAAGTCTGTAAAGAACTTGCTGAATCACTGTATAACAAAGTTCAAGAGCACAAATTTAGAGGTACAAATTATGAAAAAAAAAGTTTTTTTCTTGAGATCTCCTAGATATGTTTGATCAACTATTTTTAAAATTAGTTCCTTTTTTTTTTTTACATTTTAAAATAATTATGCAATTCATTATTAACTCATTCGAATGACCAAAACTGTAAGCAACCACATGATATTACAAAAAATATTATTCTGTAAAATTGACATCCAAGATTAGAATCGTGTTAATAATCTCATTTTATTTTCTCAATTTTACACATTTTATAGTGTTGGCTGCATTTGTTCAAACTGTATTTGTCAAGCTCAACCTTCAACTGATACAAAGTATTGTATCAAAGAACAGAGCCTGAATTTTATTTGGAAAAAGTGAATCTTATGGGGGATTTTTTTTATTACATTTATCTCACCTAAATGTTTGCTCACTCTATGTATTTGTGTTTTTACTATGAGCTAATTTTGTTGCACATGAGTTTACACAGCATAAGAAAGCTTGATTTCAACCTTGAACTGAATTTACAATAAAAAAAGACAAGTAAACAAGATTAAATAAACAAATTACAAGCAGAAGGACAAATAAATACAATAAAATAAAAATATTCAAATACAGAGTGCTTTATGGTTTTGAGGTCGGTCTAACAGTATTCTGGTACAGGAATACTACAGAAAGTGAATAAGTTGAATGTTTCATTATATAAATTAAAAATATATTGTTTAATTAACATAAATGACACAGCAGGAATATTAAGCTGCTGTCACTTTAAGAGCTAATGCACGGATGCAAAGGTGCGTTCATGGCATGGTCAAATTACCGTAATTACAAGATTTCAACTTGTAAAGAGTTCACATCATCATAGAGCTTGTAATTACAGCTTGTAAGAAGGGAGTTTTCTAATAGCTCCTACTTGTACCACATGACCGCTGTCCTACTTGACCACTGCAGATTCACTAAGGCGTTGATAGTGGTGCCATAGAAACGCATAATGCCCCAAATACAACGCCACGTGTTGTCATTTCAAGACTGGTAATTACGACATGGCGTGAACGCAGCACAATATACCGATACACATGCGTTTTATTCTCAGATGTTTACGTTCATGTCGAGACATCACGTTTATGTGAGTACTGGCCAAGATGGGCATTTTGACAATTTTGTGCATTTCTGACTGTTTAAGTGCAATAATCCATGAAAAAGCACTCAGTTTGGTACTCTCAAGCTGTTTGAGAGGCGGCTTTACACTCACCTAAAGGATTATTAGGAACACCTGTTCAATTTCTCATTAATGCAATTATCTAATCAACCAATCACATGGCAGTTGCTTCAATGCATTTAGGGGTGTGGTCCTGGTCAAGACAATCTCCTGAACTCCAAACTGAATGTCAGAATGGGAAAGAAAAGTGATTTAAGCAATTTTGAGCGTGGCATGGTTGTTGGTGCCAGACGGGCCGGTCTGAGTATTTCACAATCTGCTCAGTTACTGGGATTTTCACGCACAACCATTTCTAGAGTTTACAAAGAATGGTGTGAAAAGGGAAAAACATCCAGTATGCGGCAGTCCTGTGGGCAAAAATGCCTTGTTGATGCTAGAGGTCAGAGGAGAATGGGCCGACTGATTCAAGCTGATAGAAGAGCAACTTTGACTGAAATAACCACTCGTTACAACCGAGGTATGCAGCAAAGCATTTGTGAAGCCACAACACGCACAACCTTGAGGCGGATGGGCTACAACAGCAGAAGACCCCACCGGGTACCACTCATCTCCACTACAAATAGGAAAAAGAGGCTACAATTTGCACGAGCTCACCAAAATTGGACAGTTGAAGACTGGAAAAATGTTGCCTGGTCTGATGAGTCTCGATTTCTGTTGAGACATTCAGATGGTAGAGTCAGAATTTGGCGTAAACAGAATGAGAACATGGATCCATCATGCCTTGTTATCACTGTGCAGGCTGGTGGTGGTGGTGTAATGGTGTGGGGGATGTTTTCTTGGCACACTTTAGGCCCCTTAGTGCCAATTGGGCATCGTTTAAATGCCACGGCCTACCTGAGCATTGTTTCTGACCATGTCCATCCCTTTATGACCACCATGTACCCATCCTCTGATGGCTACTTCCAGCAGGATAATGCACCATGTCACAAAGCTTGAATCATTTCAAATTGGTTTCTTGAACATGACAATGAGTTCACTGTACTAAAATGGCCCCCACAGTCACCAGATCTCAACCCAATAGAGCATCTTTGGGATGTGGTGGAATGGGAGCTTCGTGCCCTGGATGTGCATCCCACAAATCTCCATCAACTGCAAGATGCTATCCTATCAATATGGGCCAACATTTCTAAAGAATGCTTTCAGCACCTTGTTGAATCAATGCCACGTAGAATTAAGGCAGTTCTGAAGGCGAAAGGGGGTCAAACACAGTATTAGTATGGTGTTCCTAATAATCCTTTAGGTGAGTGTATGTGTGTGCGCTCTGGGTATGAGTGCACAGAAAACAGTCTCTCGGAGAGTGTGCAAGTAGTAGCCTACTGAATGCTTTAAAATCGCTGAATGTTTAAATTGACAAGTCATGCATAAGATAAACTTTAGTAGTGATGCAACACTGGCCTGATTATGTAAGTGAAAATTCTGACCCGAAATGCAAGCAAAAGTCTTGTATCGCAGCGAGCTTGTTCAGACGATGTGTTGATGCATCTCTTAAATCACTTTCTTGCTATTTGTGAAATTATGTCTCAAATAAAGTTTTCAAATGACTGATTTGATCTGATAATCTGTGTGGATTAATTTTCTTATTCAACCAACAAACTAATTGTTTGCAGGGATTTCCCACCTTAAAAATTCAAGGCCTTAAGGACATCAAACAATTGTTTATTCTTTAGTTTATTTGAAAAATAATGAAATGATAAACTTCTGCTTTTCCCCCCCAAATATTTTCAAATATGTATTGCTAAAAAAAACTGCACAAATCAGCGACACAAATCAGTAGATATGTTTGAAGTTTTGGTAACAGGACTGAAAGATTAAAAATACTGAACATTTGCTGAAATAGAAAAGATAATACTTAATTTAAGACTTTTTGACAGAACCCTATTTGAATAAAAATAGCTTGTATATGCATATGTCCTGTTCTCTAAATTGAAGCAGATGTTTTAAACAATTCAACAGAATGAATTTTGGCAATGGTGTTTCTTCAAATAAGAATAAAAAATACACTTCTTTTGTCAGTGGAATATGTTATTAAGTCCAAATGCTAAGGAAAGATCACTTGTACTCTTTCTATCAAACCTCTTGTTTTGTCCTTGTGTCCAGAGTTATGTAACCATGGTTATGACTACAACCTTATGGAACTGTTTGCATTTCTGAGGGAAGTGTAAAGCCCTGGAATGAGTTACCATGGCTGGACAAACAGACTCCCCAGACAGCAGGCATACTATAACAGATCAGCCGTCTGTAAGTTTTACAATGCAAAAGACAACCAATTGGTTATGACCAAATTGCTTATTTACAAGCTATAAAGTTTACAACAGCTGTGTCCAAGCTCTGTTTCAAAACTTAGTGAGGGCCTAGCCATCTACTGCCTTTTCACAAAGAGTGCATATTGCTTATAAGAGTGCTGAGTCAGACTCTTCAGCCTTCTGAATGGAATTCATTAATGTGTGCAAACATGTCTGTCTCTATTTTACTTTCTCACATACATGCAGATGCACTTCACAGGGGTAGCCATTTTTGAAGAGAGCACAAGAGAGGCATAAAAGAAAGAAACAAGCAATAAGAGAGAGACAAAAAAGCTGAAAGGTGTGCCTAACAGGATACAGATTTGACATGCATCCCACATATCTGCACTGGCTCTCTTCACTCTCTTGGCAATGGCTCTAGGGAATTAGCGACGCCTCAGGTAACCTGGAAACCACAATACACACCCTACAGTCAGCATGGGATGTATGCCCACTAACAATAAGCTTTACACATTGGGGTAGTGAATGAGTATTTTTTTTTGATAAATGGCTAACACAAAATGAAACTATTACCGATATCATCTCAAGTGTCTTCTGCCAGTTGATTATAGACTAAATCAATTGGTTCATCAATTGTTAAAACATTTTTAACTGAATTACATGATATGCTTAATCAAATTAATAACAATTAATTATGTATATTAATATTTGCAACAACAAAAAAGATGACACTGTGGCAGACAAAAGTAAATTACAGCCATAAAATATATAAATATATATATATATATAATACTATAATACAAAAGTTCAGCCTCAGTAAGGTTTTTTTTCAATGTTTTTGAAAGAAATGTCTTATGCTCACCAGGGCAGCATTCATCAACAATACAGTAAAAACAGCAATATTATGAAATATTATTACAATTTAAAATAACTCCTTTCTATTTTAATGCATTTTAAAATGTAATTTCTTCCTGTGATCAGCATCATTACTCCAATCTTCAGTGTCAACTGATCCTTCAGAAATCATTCTAATAAACATTTCTCATTATTATCAATGTTGAAAACAGTTCTCATATATATATATATATATATAGTGGAAACTCTTTTTTTTGTATTCTTTGTATAGAAAGATTATAATGTTACATTATAAATGTCTTTAGTGTCACTCTTGGTCAATTTAATGTGTCCTTGCTCAATATTAATTAATTTCTTATCTTGGAAATGTGAGATGAAAAACATTCAAAGGGTGATGTGCTGCTGTCTGCTGTTTGATGACATGTTGAGTCCACTTAAAACAATGACATCATACACCAGCAAAATGACAAGAGTGATTCACACCTGGCCCTGTTCCAAATGTTAATCAAATGCAGCCACTGCAGACTGGATCTTTTAATGGAAAACTCTGATCTATGAACTGGAAATTCTCTGGAACGATTCCCATGTCACTCAAGGTGACGGTAGAGTAAACTGTAGGAGATGAGCCAGGAACGATCTTTGAGAGAATCACTCAAAAGGACTCTTAAGATCATTTGCCCTGTCTCTAGACCTTTCCTCATTGAAGCAAAATATAATAAAAGTAAAATATAAGAGTAGATAAAAGTGTGATGTAACAGTATGTCAGTGGGTGTTGTAAAAATCAGACTGACCATCACATGTCAGTATAAGCAGTCAGTGTCCTCCTATAAAGAGCTGCTCAATTTAAGACATGTCACATGGGCATACCTGACTAAAAACAGCAATAGCCTCCCTGACTATGAATAACACGGAGGAGAATCTGCAATAACTCTTCTTTACCTATAATTAGAGAAGACATGGACGGATGGAACACAGTCACGGCCGAACCTACAAGGATTTATCCAAGTAAACTGACAGGCCACAAGTTGAAAACATGGTGACAGACTGATCACAGCAAGGAAGTGGGGATGGGAGAGAATCAGAGCCAGAAATGGAGTTCAATGAATGGGTAGAGGGCAAAAGAGAGAGAGAGGAAGAACTGAGACTGAAAAAAGAGGAAGCAATAGGTTTGAATAAAAGAGTCAGTGTGACAGTTATATAGCAATAGTATCAGTACCGTTTTATTTAATGCCATGTCAGCATCTGTGGCTATATTCATGGCAAAAACTGAATTACAAAAATACAAGTTACATATATACAATAGAAATAAAAAACAGAAACCAAACAGAAAAAAATACATCAATTAATATTATTCTATCCAGCAATAAAATAAAATGTATAAAAATAAAATGTGTAAATAAGTATACATTTCAGATACTAATTAAAAATATTTATAAAAAAAAAAAAAAAAAAAAAAAAAAAAAAAATTATATATATATAATTTTTTTTTTTTTTTTTTTTTTTTTTTTTTAATAAATATTTTTAATTAGATATGTCTTAAATATATATATATATATATATATATAAATATAAATATAAATATAAATATATAAATATAAATATATATATATATATATATATATATATTTATATTTATATTTTTATATTTATATATATATATATATATATATATATATATATATATATATATATATATATATATATATATATATATATATATATATATATATATATAAAAATATAAATATATATATATATATATATATATATATATATATATATATATATATATATATATATATATATATATATATATATATATAAATATAAATATAAATATAAATATATATATATATATATATATATATTTATATATATATATATATATATATATATATATATAAATATATATATATATATATATATATAT
This sequence comes from Rhinogobio ventralis, assembly GCA_039654625.1. NCBI lineage: Eukaryota > Metazoa > Chordata > Actinopteri > Cypriniformes > Gobionidae > Rhinogobio > Rhinogobio ventralis. The sequence continues at coordinate 6,038,000 of CM077210.1, read as the reverse complement.
ATATAAAAAAATCATGGCATGTATAAAAATACATTGTTCAAAAATTAAAATGTATCATTTTTGTGGTGCCACCAGTAAGAAAAGAAAATCATCCTTGTAATACAACAGTGGAAGATATTACTTGAATGAAAATGCTGCGTGTGTGGTACCTGACATGGTAAGGTCGAGTCTGTGTAAAAGAGAGCGTTTGGCAGACTCCATATCAGGACTGGGGTTATCCAGAGCCTGTCTGCACCAAACGATGGGACTCAAGGCTTTCTGCAGAGGACTGTTCAATTTCGCCTCGTACAACCTGCAAAAACACGAGTCAGTCACATTGAATAAACATACTCATCACATATCTGGCACACAAACATTTAATCAAAAAAGATTTGAGATTCCTCAAATCAACAGTGGCTTATTCAGCAAAAGCATGATTTTTTAGCAAACTTGCCTACAGGCAAACAACCCAATAAAACTGTCTGTAATCCTCAAGGTAAGGTGTAAACTGCGCAATATTGTGCAGGCAGCTTTGCTTAGTCATTGAGACCTAAATTAATAGGGCCACATGAAAGCCTGGTGGAGAACTGTTCAGGTCAGCTGATCGCAAGCTTGTTTACTATCTGCTAAATACAGGCCATATGACAACAACAGATCATCTCAATACGACAGCTGTATTGGAGAGGACATTTGATAATAGAGGGTGATATTATCAGTTAGCTCAAGTAAATTAGAGTATGTTTGTTGATTTGTGTGCATGACTTCACATCCAGATGTGGGCATTGTATCTCTGAAAAATAATCGTACTCTATGAAACGCATTTGACTGGGGTCAAGTGATCACAAAACCCACAATCTAGTCAACTGACCCCTGATTTTGTATCAATAATGTTGCGGAGCATCCCAAAACACACAAATGTTACTGTTTTAAAAGATTAAATTTAGTTCTGGTATTAAGGCAAGTGTTTTCCTAACTGGCAGCTGAGAAGGGAATAGAGAGAGGAGTGAACGAATGAGCAGGGAACAGATATAACTGCACTGCATGAGTCTTGTTTTCTGGTCTCATACAGAGGCAGCTGTTGCTCAGGATCTTCTGACAGTAACAAGTGGTACCAAAAGTTGTTTAACAGACACAATTAGGAAAACTCTATAAATGTCCTTCAAGTCTTAAAGGGATAGTTTACCCAAAAATGAAAATTAGCCCATGATTTACTCTCCCTCAAGCCATCCTAGGTGTATATTTTTGTATATTTCGGTTTTGAAAAGGGCATAAAAGTGCATCTATCCATCATAAAAGTGCATCCATCCATCACAAAAGTGCTCCACACGGGGGTTAATGAAGGCCTTCTGAAGCAAATCAATGGGTTTGTGTAAGAAAAACATCCATATTTAAAACTTTACAAACTGTAATCTCTAACTTCTGCTAACTGTCGTATGAGTGTTCACGAGAGACTGGCGTTCCAGCGTATGACGTTTTGAATTATATGAATTCTATTAATTCATATAACATATTAATCTAATTATTATATTAATTGACAAGTAATATTAAACTTTGCTTTTAAATGAATATAAATATAATTCATATATAATAATGTTTTTAAACAACTTGTATTCATGCATTTCAGCTCGTGAACCTATAATTATTAGGCATATTTCATTGATTCACATCATGCATTGATTTGATATAGTCAGATATTTCTTTCAGCTGCCTTCGCTGCAGCAGCAGTGTTTATTTCTGTAAACGTGTTTAATTTCATGATAATTTTCAAAATCTCTTAATCTTCAGAAGAGAAGTGAATTGCTGCGTCTCTCACGAGAAGTGAATTAAACTGACGCTCTCCATCAGTGGTTTGCCGTTTACCGCATGTGTCACACGTTCAGGTGCACGTACTTCAGAGTTAATCGCAAACTCAGAAAACTCAGAGTTTGTTCAGCTAGCTTCATGCAACAGGCTTCTGGACACATCTCTTAAGTCAATGACTGTGACTTAATGGTGTTTGTCAAACAGGCTGACACAAACCATTTTGTTTACAGGTATGGCACAGAACCAGAGTCGGATGAATTGGGACTGGTGGCAATGCGGGATTGCAGTGTTGGTGGCAGAATCTGGCACGTGTTATAATCCCTCACATAGAGACAGAGAGCATTTCTCATAGGAACCCTTTCTCCTGAAATACGACAGAAACTGAGATGATCTCCTGGTATAAATATAGTCTTTACATCACAAGAACACTGATCTGACATTGAGAGCTGAGCTCTGACTGTTGCTTGATTGATTCAACACAATTATAAACTCATTATCTTCTTATCTTGTCAACAGATTTCAACCATTAAATCTACAATAAAAACAAGCAAACATGATCTCATCCTGCAATCATCATGACTAAGAAGATTAAATCAATTACATATCCTTGCTGTAATCATGTCTGACCTGTTTGGTTTGACAAGTAAACTTTCTGTCCTACCAACTATACTGGTAAACAGGTGTTAAGCTCACTGATCTGCTGGACTCCAGCTGTTGACGGGATTTTCCAGCATTTTGCTGCCACAGCAAGATATCCGACTAAACAGGATCGAGTGTCTGGATTACAGCATTCTGAGTCTTTGTAAACTGACCTAAACCACAGAATCTCACAGACACTGATTAAAGCAAACACAAACAATGGATTACACACTGACATCAATCCAAACAAAATCAAAAACTGATAAGATGAAGCAAAATAAGTATATTTCAAATAAAGGCTGTTCTTTTGAAATTTTTATTCATTTAAAAAAAATATATTAGGCAGCACACCTGTTTTCAATAGTAATAAGAAATACTGAGCACATCAGCATATTAGAATGATATCTGAAAGATCATGTGACACTGAAGACTAGAGTAATGGCTCCTGGAAAAATCACAGGAATAAATTACCTTTTAAAACACCCTTGGTAAACATGAGCAAAGGCGGCTGTAAAAATAAATCTGCATTGTTTATCCTTTTGATCTTTCTAACCTTTCATTGAAACTCACATTATGAAATAAATGTTTTTCTTCAATGTATGTTGGCCACAAATATTGGCACCGCTAGAAATTCTTATGAGTAAAATATCTCTAAAGTATATACCAAATTCCCTTAATCATTCATCACAACGAGTAAAACCAAAGAATATAGTTCTGATGTGCAGCAAAAGATTGTTGAGCTTCACAAAATAGAAAGTGGCTGTAAGAAAATAGCTATAGCCACCATCAGGGCAATAATTAAGAAGTTCCAATCAACTAAAGATGTTACGAATCTGCCTGGAAGAGGATGTGTGTCTATATCGTTCTAATGCATGGTGAGGAGGAGAGTTTGAGTGGACAAAGACTCTCCAAGATCACAGATGGAGAACTGAAGAGATTAGTTGATTCGTGGGGTCAGAAAGCCTAAGAAAATGTATCAAACAGCACCTACAGAAAACAACAAACTCCAGCATAATCAGTTGTCAGACACGACTGGAACTTCAAAAGGGACCTGGTTCTGTGGTCAGATGAAACTAAAATAAAGAGCTTTTTGGCAGCAAACAGGGATAAAAAGTACCTTATTTTGACTTCAAAATCAACTCAAAAATGTGTGACTGAGCACAAAATGAAGCTTCTGCCATGACCGTCCCAGTCCCCTGACCTAAACCCTATAGAAAATGAGTGGCTGAACTGAAGAGAAGAGCTGGGAATCTGAAGGATCTGGAGAGATTCTGTATGAAGGAATGATCTCTGATCTCTCGTCAGGTATTACAGAAGAAGACTCAGAGCTGTTATCTTGGGAGAAGGACGTTGCAATAATTGTGGTCAACATAAACTAGAGAAAACATTTATTTCATAATGAGATTTCCCCCCACTTTCAATTGTTTTACTTCAATGAAAGGTTAGAATTTTGTGATTTTTTTTTTTTAATGAAAGATCAAAGGGATAAACAATGCAGATTTATTTTCACAGCCGCATTTGCTCATATTTACCAAGGGTGCCAATATTAGTGGAGGGCACTGCATTCAAGTGATCATTATTTTGACAGGTCACCCCAACAGGTGACAACTACACACACATTGTTTACATTTAGGTGGCTCTTATTCACTTCAACAGTATGAGTGGTTTTGGACTTTAAACAGACACATATCAGCCTGACTGGACTGTTTGTCATTGCAGTTTGTTTCATCACTCCAGGAGGGACTGCTTATATTATATTATATTATATTATATTATATACACATTATATTCTACAACTTTTACTTGTTCTGTTTGGAATGGCTGATTGCACACATGCTGATCCACAACATCACTCTGGACTGCTGTTTGTGTGTGCTTGCTTGAGCAGTCTGAAAGTCCTATATAAATCATAACATTATTGTTGTCATAACTGTCAATTGTATGACATGCAGAAGAATTTTTTGGTTTCTCATGTGATTGTACATTTCTCAAAAGCACTATTAATTTATTGCTTATTTCTTTAAAAACTGATTGCACTAGTAATGTTCACGTTACATAAAACAAATGAGCAATATAGGCTACAATGCAGAAAATCATATTATGTACATCTTGCTAGAGCATATCTGAGGCCTTATCAGAAGGACATCTATATGCAAATGCATCATTTGTGTGTGATTCTAATGACATCATTGACGCATGGCTGTCATTAAGCAGATTTATAAAGCACAACTTGGTGCTAAAATAAACTGAAGGGCAAATGAAAAGGACTGAAGCAACTGCAAGACAGGCCGTGGTGCTAACTGAAAACATGCAGTCAGAAAACTGTTGCTCCTAAATGCTCAGGCATAAGACACTAATCATCAGATGACAGTCGTACTGCAGTCAAAGCATTGAATAAACTATCCCAGCCCTTGGGCAAAGAGACAATGCATCAAGCGCATTCCTCCAAATGCGCGTCATTCTCTGTGGCGTCTGCACGCACATACACACAACAGAGCTGCGCGCACCTGTCAAACACGTGAAGAGTGTGTGTGAGGTTATTCATCTGATCGGGGTTAACACCTCATCCAAGCAGCTTACTCACCAGCTGTCCTCCTCTTCGTTCAGGCAATCCATGTCCTCCAAATCGAGGATCTCCACCTCGTCTAGTACTGAAGTTTCTCCGTCCTCAATAAAATCCAGCGAATCGTTGTCACTGTCATACCCCCCTCCGTAACTGCTGCCGTGATATGATCGCCTGGGACTCAGCCGGGAGTTTTCCAAAACCCCACTGAAACCCCTCGATCCGCCGAACCCCACCCCAGTGTACCCGGCGAGCCCAGCCGCCGCTCCCGTGGAATCATACCCGGCGCTCACGGGTCTGGTGTTCCCCGAAAATCCGCCGGAGGAGGAGGAAGAGAGCACACTAGATCGGCTCCGAAGCTGCTCGTTCTGCTGCTCGAGTTTCTTCACTAAGTCTTGGAGCTTCCGCACCTCCAAGTCCGCGTTTATGTTTGAGTTGATATCCTCCATATCAAAAGCAACGATATGTCCTCGCGCCAGTTGTGTCCGTTAGGCTTGTTCAACTACCGCCAAAGTCAGCAAGTTCGCGAGCCTCTGTCGCAAGGTCTTTAAAGGGAGCACTGTCAACGCCGCGGCTCGAAAGTTACTAATCTTATCGTCGTCATCTTCTCCGGGCACTCATACACACCGTAAGCGCCGTCGCCATCTTTACTGTCCGCCAGTCGCTAACTGGGAAATCTTTGAGAAGCTAGAGGTGAGACGTCATCACGTGTCTCAGCGGGGACGAGCACGTTTTGGGAGCGACCCTTCCCTGGAACCCGGCACGCGCACTTTAACTCTCATAACCCTCTCGATAAATACACACTCGACTCCGTGTTCTTCAGTGCTGTACTTAACGTATTAATGCGGGGATTTTTTACTTTACCTGGGCACTATTAAAACAGTACTCTTACTCAATTACATTTCCTCTTTAAATTGCACAAAGTATATTTTTGCAGGCAAATTTATGGCTACATTGTAATAGCAACTGATAACGATTTTAGTGTAAACTATTTATCTGGACACAAATATTGTCATTTTTACCTTGTGAAGGGATGTCTCATTATTAGTCAACAGTCTTTGGAACTAAAGCAATTAATTATAGTATAATTTTAATTCTAGAAATCGCTAAAAATGAACAAAATTGACATGATGCTATATTCAAATGTCAAACAAGTATAAAATTAGCTGGTGAATTTAAATATAATAATTTCAGTCGACAGGTTTCAGTTTAACATGTGCTGTGTACTAGACTAGAGCAGTGATTCTCAACCAGAGAGCCGAGCCCCACTAATGGGTTTCAGCAAACTTCTAAGGGTGCCTTAAAATGATTTAAAACGAGACAAAATATCATTAAAAAAGGTAAAACAACTAAAATCATATTTTAATAATACACTGTATTATTAAATACAACAAATAACCTCAACAACTGTTTGTTTCCTTTGAAGAACCAGGATTCCTGGATATACGAGGTAGCCTAATTTTAAAAGTGGGATTTCTAGACCTGGAAAAGTCATGTAAATTTAAAAGCCCTGAGCATTTTTATAATAAATATACATTATTTTACTTGACATGCCAGGCTCTACAATTTTATCCAACAGAAATTGAGTAAATATATATATATATTTATATAGCATGTCATATACAGTATATATATATATATATATATATATATATATATATATATATATATATATATATATATATATATATATATATATATATAAATATTTAAAGAGGTTAACAAGAGCTGGAAACCTGAGGAGCATTTACCTTCTAAAACTTCTAGAATCCTTAAATGTAATTATTATTATTTTTAAATATTTATTTTATATATTTACTTATATTTATTTTTGATATAAGTAGACTGTCATATTAATACATTTACTTTTAATATATATGTATACTTTTTTTTAAAACTTTTAAATATTTAAGGAATTATTTTAATTTATTTTTGAACAGTACCTGAAAAACACAATATAATGTATATGCTAAATAACTAAATCTTTGCATGTTGAAAGTTTGCATCTGATATTAGCATGGGCTGTTTTTGAGATGCATGCTGAAATAATATAGTGTCTTTAGATTTTTGTTGCAAAACCAGCCATTTACATCATAACCATCTCTGAAAGAAATCTTCTCATTGTTTTTAGGAAGAAAACTATCATTTAATATTATGATTTTTTTGGCCTTGTTTGGACATTTACCATATTCCCTCACAGGCACCTCAGGATTTATCTTGTACAGAGGGATAAATCTAGATTAGAACCTTAAAATGTTCACTCAGTCCTGCTCACGAGTCCTGGCCTCGACTGAACTCTTCAGTCATTTCAGTTCCAGGTGAGCAAGGCAGAAAGGCTAAGATATTGTCATTGTCCTTGGGCATAGGTTTTCAACCTTAGCAGACCCAGGGGCCACCAATTCAGACTCCTAACTAAACCAGGAACCACTGATATAATAGTAAATAATGTTTAAAATCACATAGATAGAGTGCATCTGGAAGTATTTTGCCCAAAGGTACAAGATGTTTTTAAAGGTACAAAACGCGATGAGAGATGCTGTATAAAACTATTGATTTGAAGTTGTTGATTACATATAGAAAGAAACAATATACTGTATTTTACATTTACAAAATATGCAAATATTTAAGTAGTTTGAGAGTGTGGGAAACTGACTACGACATTCGCAGTGCTTTCATGGCAGTGGGCGAGTGCTAAAATGTTCTTTGGGAACAATTCATTTGTTATTTTCTTTCAGTCATGGAATAAATGAATCATGGTTGAGGTTAAATAATGCATTTATACAATGCAGTACCTTTTGACTGATCCAAACCCAAGGTTTTTAACAGTAAATCCATTTATTTACAAATGAGAACGTGAAATATTCATCAGCTCATCTTTGTCACAAAATACTTTTTAAGTTGTAGAGAATGTGTTTGATCTCAAGGCAACAAGAGTTCAAAGTGTATCTGATCCTGCAGTGTCATCCAAAATGTCTCCTGACCCTTGACCTGTCACCTGCGCATCCTCAGCCCCTCTCACTCCATCTCCACCTTCCCCTGTGTCACTCTGAGTAGTCATTGAGTCCTCAAGTCTGTCCTGGTCCGAGCTCATTTCCTGCACCTCATCAACACGCTCTTCCTCCTCCTCTTCCTCCTCTGCGTCCATTTCAAACACACGTACATGTCTCAGATTGGCACTGAGCTGATGAGAGAGAATAATTATATAATAAATTATTTTGAAATAATTAAATTATTGAAATTTAATGCACATTAATGGCAGCAATATTACATTCATTTTAAATTATTGTGAAATAATTAAGTGCAGATTTTACATTAATTATCAATAAATCAACAGTTTGACATTAATTATTCTTATACAGCTGTTTTATTTAAACATTTATACATCAGTTTTCCTAAATCGTTAAAAATTTCCTCATGTTGTAGAGTCTTACCACGCAGGCCACTTTGCGGATCCCGTTAACTGCCACAAACTGAGCCTTGATGTTGTCCATCTCTCTGCTCTGGTTTCCCCAGGCCAGACTCTGTACTGGAATCCCTTCAGTCTGCTGCTCCAGCCTAAAACACACCACAACAAAGACGACACATCAAAAGAGTGCTAATTCAGGACATTCAATAGAGGCGAGCCAAGCTAAGCCTGACCGTATTACAATCTAGTATATTGCTGGAACTACTGCAATATATGTACCATGCTACTTACAATTTTTTAAAGTGCCTCTATTATGCTATTTTAAAGGCTCCTACAACAGGTTTACATAAATCAAAAAAACACTCTTTTTTTTATAATATACATTGCACATCACCACATTATTCAATTATTTTCAAACAACTCATTGGATGAATAAGTCTCTCTAAATCCCTCCTTTCCACAAGCTACTCTGCTCTGATTGGTCAGATGGCCCAGTCTGTTGTGATTGGTCTACCGCATACAGCGCTTGTCGGAAGCTAAACGCCCATCACCATAACTGAACTTCAGCTCTGGAGGCTTCCTCAGTCCTCAGTGATTGTAAGATTTTACCATATCAATTCGAGCGCGAGTCCGATGATGAAACATTGGAAGAACTAGTTATTCAACCTGAACCTCCATCGCAAGGACAACTTGAGCAGGACGTTTCTCAGTGATGCTACTCATTTTGAGGTTCATTATGAGATGTTGAACTGTAATTCCTCACCATCAGCATTAACAAGAGTATGTCCATCAACAAACCCATGTGTGTATCTCTAATTCATTGCGATGTACATGCGGGAACTGTATCAATAACAGCGCACACTTTAGCTAACGTGAGTGACTGATGCAACATTAAAGTGTCTAAAACAAATCTTGCTCCATCCTGTATCTTTGCTCAAAGTAGTAAGAACGACTGACAATCTGCATTAATAGACACAGTTTTAGGTAATAGTGGCCCACAGCTGATGAGCAGAAGTATTTCAGTAAGACAGTAATAACGTGAGTTAGCCGGTTAGCCGGAAACTTACACAATATAAAACACAAAACTTTATTTATCGTGCACTTTCGACTTTACAACAGCGATATTACACACTGCATGAAAGGGAATATTCAAAAAACTTTAAGAAAGAATTTAATGAAAAATTAAAGGTTACTGATTGGTGAAAATCAACAAGTGTGCTTTACCTGAGCCTAAGGTCCCAGGTGAACTCTTCATCCCAGCTCATAGCAGAGTTTAGAGGAAGCTGAGCAAGAATGCGCATCTTATTCTCGTCATCTTCCACACTTCGCAATACCACGGTCAATGTCTCGTCATCATAAAAGCGGGCATCAAGGCAACTGTACGAGCCACTAATAAACACAATTTTATACAGTCATTCACATTTCACACATACAAAGATTAAATAATGGCAATATTTTCATAATATGGTATTTCCACAGATGAACTCACGTAGAAGTTGGTGCAGGCGTTTCATCATCTATACTAGAATTGAGAGGAGTGCTGAGGTTCAGCGCCACCAGACCATTAGGGACAGACCTTATTCACACACACAAATTCAGTCAGTAATAAAAATCGATTTATTGATGCTATATGATTCTTTCTCAAAAGATTCTAGATCGATCCATGACAATCATAATTGGAATTTTAAAATGACTGATTCACTGAGTTCATTCATTGAATGATTTGTTTTTTTTAGATACTATATACACTACTGTTCAAAAGTTTGAGGTCAGTAAGATGTTTTTAAGTCTCTTATGCTCAACAAGGCTGTATTCATTTGTAACAGTAAAATCAATAATATTGTGAAATATTACAATTTAAAATAACTGTTTTATAGTTTGATATATTTTAAAATGTAATTTATTCCTGTGATGGCAAAGCTGAATTTTCAGCATCATTACTCCAATCTTCAGTGTCACATGATCCTTCAGAAATCATTCTAATGTGCTTATTTGATGCTTAAGAAACATTTCTTATTATTATCAATGTTGAAAGCAGTTTTGCTGTTTAATATTTTAGTGAAAATTGTGATACATTTATTCAGAATTCTCTGATGAATAGAAAGTTCAAAAGCAAAAGCATTTATTTGAAATAGACATATTTTGTAACATTATACATTTCTTTACTGTCTCTTTTTATCAATTATATGCATCCTTAATGAATGTTTTTTTTCACCAAACAAATATTACTGACCCCAATCTTTTAACTGGTAATGAACATTCATGTTTTGAAAATATTTTCTTTGTGTCAAATACAACAGAGAATATAACAAAAGAGGTATGTGTACCTGTTGGGGTCTGTTGCTCTCCGCAGAATATAGATTTTAGAGGGTGAGATCTCTGGCATGCAGAACACTACATAATGCATACTGGCCTTCTTATCATTCCACCTGCATTAAAACACACTCTTATCATCATCATGTTTAGAAAAATCTATGTTATGCACATGCAGACTGTGATTGCTGTATTATTACATTATATTATTGTATTATATTATATTATCTACATTATTGACAGACACTGTAACCTCAGAATTCCCCATTATAAAATACAGGGATACAAGAAGTCCACTTACAGTGAAGGCAGCTCAAACAGCCTTGGTGTATTTTCTGAGCTATCAAAAAAAAAAAGAGATTATGAAATCATCATAATTCCAACAGCAAGACAAAATTTGAACTCTAAATCAAAATCAAACAATGTGTTACTTCCTGTCAAATCATTATCAGTACTAAAACCACACGAGCATGTTTACTATTAAACAAGTATTTAAGTTCTGTCTGAATCCAGACCATGGATTACCTCTCAGGAACAGTGTACAAGAGTAAACACACAGCTTGTTTTACTGAATGCCCGATGACCTCCTGAAAAACACACACAGACATATAATTGACCATATGCATGGTTACTTCCTGGTTTTCCATAAGCCAGCTTGGGCATTTCCAGTCAACTGTTAGCTGTCATTCTATACTCACTGTACATGGACACAAAACCATCAATGTTGTATTTATATTTTAATGCAGTTATCACACTTTTGCCAATAAACCAGTTTTAATAATTGGAATAAAGACAAAGCTAATAGGAACGTTGGAATCAGAAACACGCACACGCAACATTTTTCCAGCACTTCAAATGTTATTTTTAATGTGACGACCAAAAACATTATTTGTTCATCCTTCTGAGATTGTCCCCATTTGTAAAACCGAATGTTTCAAAATGTAGGAAATACAGCATTTAATAGGAAACACATTTATTAAAAAATAAAAAAGACATTAATTACCACTATAACCAGGAGATGGCAACAGAGGAGCATTTATTGGCTCATATTAGCCATTTCCAGTAATATTTATTCCACATATTTTGATTTTGAATAAATATTAAACATTATAAAATCACTACGTTATTTTTGTGATTATAAAAATCACAAAAATAAATTGTCAAGGTGAAGTATGAAGTACTTACAAAGACTCATTAAAAACAATAACTTTTATTGTGAATGAATTACACTGAAAGCAAGCACCACACTCTCCCTCCCTTTATAATCACAGCTGTTAGTCAGTGCAGTGCAAGCTCGTTGATTTCGGCACACTTCCCATTTTGTTTAATGAATCTAACTAAAGTGCACAATAAATCTTTCATTTACAGTGCATTGACACTTTTTTTTCACATGAAAGTGTGAAAACTGATGGTCGATTTGAATTTTGCTGAGGAGGAACACGTCTTTTTTATGATGTTTTACATTTGAATGACTAAATTAATGCTCGCCTGACTATTTAAGTGACTATATTATGATTATAAACTAAGTATTACACTATTGATGCTGTTAAAGCAACCTCAGGACATTGATGATACCGACACACCAACAAGTGACATTTCACCGGAAGTTTTTCAGCTGGCATATATCATTGCGGAGGTTCTTAAGAACGTTCCGTGCATATGGTCAATTATGAGTCAGACGCATTAGGGAAAGAATGGTCAGTAGGAAGAGTGAAATAACCCAGTTAATGTAGTTAATGCTTCTGTTATATATGTGCTGGAGACCGTTAATGGATGGAGCTTGTGTGTGAGAAGGAAAAGAGAAGAGGATGGGATGTATGTCCATTTTGTGAAAGATAAATTTTTTTTGAGGGGAGGTAATAATATGTCAAGCCTCTTTGTTGTTTATAAATATAATAAGCCCTCATATTCGGCTTGTGTTTTTATTGTTATTCTGGTTGGCTGAAATTCATAAACACTGACTCAACCCATAATAAAGAGCTGAAAACAAAAGTTGTTTAGCCCTAAATTATAAGGTTTCAAAGAAGAACATGTAAAACTGTTGTCCTAGTGTAGTTCAGTTGTGTCCAAGTGACTTTGTTTACAGAGATATCTTTCTGTAGTAAGGTTTGTGTGTGTGTGTGTGTGTGTGTGTGTGTGTGTGTGTGTGTTTTTGTGACATATCAGGACACAAATTTGTAAAATGACATGGGTATGACACAGGTATTACAAGGAGAGGGTGACTTATGAGGACATTACCCCATGTTCCCATTTTTCAAAAGGCTTATAAATCATACAGAATGAGTAAAAATGTGCAGTTTCCTGTGATGGGTAGGCTTAGGGGTAGGGGTAGTGTAGGGGGATAGAAAATACGGTTTGTATGGTATAAAAACCACTACGCCTATGGAATGTCCCCACAATTCACAAAAACAAACATGTATGTGTGTGTGTGTGTGTGTGTTAGAGACTCACGGCTGGTTTCTGTAAGCAAAGATCAATGAACCCCTCCATCATTCTCTTGACAAAGTGCAAAGACTTCTGTGGGTAAGTGGGGAAGAGCAGCGGACTGTCTGCAACACAAGAAGTATCAAACATGCAAGTAAATAATTACATTTCTCATTCAAATTTTCAATTTGACTTTTTCCCCAAAACAATAAGTTCACATTAGCAGTCTTGTGGTCTAATAAAGGAAGAAGGGGTAGTGATTTAACCTTTTAGATGAGTGCTCTGCTTTACAAATGTCACCCACTGGTTGCCCTCCATGTTGGGTGGAGATACCAAGTCTTCATCTTCATCCTTCAAGTACTGCAAAACAACAACAGACCATGTATGTTATGAAATGAGGAAAATAATTCCCTTCTTGAACGTGTAATAAGGTCCTTACCTGTCCGACACGCTCAACATTGAAATACTTCCCTTTCCGATCAAATAGCTCCTCATTCTAAAATGGGGAACAGAAAATTAGGTAAGCATTCACCAAATGTTTGTTTAGTGTTAAAATGATGTTTCTCATTCACTCACAGCACTGAAATGCTCAGACAGGAAGTCAGCCACAAAAGCCAGATCCTTCTGAGTCATCTGAAACACACAATCATTTATAAAAATTACATTTACATTTATAACAACAGAAAAAAATAAAATAAATAATAATAATAATATATATATATATAAGTTTGTGTTTACATAATATGTGTGTGTGCTGTGTATAAATATTATGTATATATAAATGCACACACACGCATGTATATATTTAAGATTTTTTTTAATTATTTTTATAATTATGCATTTATAAATATTTATTTATATTTTAATATTATTTATATATAATATAAATTAAATAAATATATATACACAGCATATACATGCAAATATTTCTTAAATATATACATGAATGATAATTATACAGTACACACACATATATTATACATATATTAATCTATTTAACCGCACTATATATATATATATTTAGATAATATGTTTTGATTATTTAAATTATTATAAAAATTTCCCAGCACCATCATTTTCTTCACCCACAATCTTTCACTCTCTTCATGTCTGTTGATATCTCACCTTGTTAAGCTCAGGAGGAACGTGATCTTCTGACATTCGAAGCATTGCTGTGAAAAGCAAAAGCTGTTACAATACAATTCAAAAAGACTATGGCTCTGTTCCAAAATCTAGCGCTCTGCCCAATGAGACATAATTTTAAAGCATTATAAATGAACTTCTGATACACAGGGTAATACAAGTTCATAAAAGCCTTCATATTCCATAACGCATTGCTACAAGCTCAGTGAAAACAAATCCACCCCACTAGGCATTGGAACAGAGTTTTTGACTAAAGCTAAAGCTCACACAAAAAATGCAGCTTACCAACATACAGCCATCTGAAAAATGCTTTGAAGTTCTTCATACTCTTATCAATGACTCTGGAATCAAGACAAGCAGTTGAGAAAAGTTTAATAAAGACATGTACAGAACAGACATCCAGGATAAAGTGGATAGAATAAGATTAAACTCACTGTAAAAGTTCACTGGCCTTCAGGGTAAAAGAGCCCACAGCTATGATGGCATCTAAACCATTAACAAAAGGGAATGTATAAACATTTCATTCTACTTGCTTGTTTTTAGTTACAGAAAAGACATAATCATTTTTAGGATTTCTTAAGATTATATTTAAGTACCATGACTTATGTCTATAACAGTGTTCTCATTGTTAACTACAACTAAAACTTTTTTTTTTTAAGTTTTCATTAATTACAGTAAAGTTGAAATAAAATAAAATTTAAATTTCAGATAAAACATTTTACAAAAAATGTAAATGTTGCCTTGCCGGAAGTAAAACAAGTTTAAGTTAAAATTACTAAAATTACTAAAACTTAAAACAAAACAAATAAAGATTATATAGAAGTTATATATAGAAGTTTATATAAAGATGATACAAAATTATAAAAGCACATTACAAAACTACTAAAACAAACTAAAATTAAAACAAAAACTGAAAATATTTATAAATACATATAGACCTGGTTTCACAGACAGGGCTTAGGACATTTAATAAACTTATATAGAAGTGCCTTAGAAAAAAACATTACTGATGTGCATCTTAAGACAAAACAATGGTAGTGACATAATAAGATATGTCAGTGCAAATTGCTTTCAGTTAAAACATGCATTTTAGTCTGGGACTAGCTTAAGCCTTGTCTTTGAAACTGGGGAATAATAGCAAAAGAACACTGGTCTATAAATAGTCAGTCTTATACCTTCAATGGCTGCAGGATCCAGGCCAAGAGGTTGAAACTTCTGCTTCCAGAGCGCCATTCCTTTGAGCTCGCTCAGATGATACAGCAGCGCCTCAGAGCCACTGTGTGCACAGCAAACACTCAATGCATAGGCCGCTGCGTAACACTTCATATCTGGTGCTGGTTAAAGGCTTAGTGAATGATACATACCTCTGCAAGTGACTGATAGCAAGTTTCTGGATGCTGGAATACGAAGAATCAATGGACTGACCCAACATCTTTAGGCCCTGAGCAGTAAACAAAAAACAGCATACAGTGATAATAAATGAAGTTGATAATAATTACGCAACTAGTGACAGTAGGATAACTAATGCAGTGAAGTGAGTGAACCTAATTTCAGAAAGATTTACCTTGACAGTGAGTTGATTCATGAGAAGAGCCTGAAGTTCAGGGCTAAAAGAGAAACAGGAAATTCGATATATGTACTTCTACAAGAGTAATTATTTGTCATCTGGCTTGGTTATGAACATTCAAAAATATAACAACAACACATTATCAGGCAAGCTGGATCAACAAGACCAGACATATGCAGAGCTGTTTTCCTGTTCATCCACATCTTAAAGGGTTAGTTCACCCAAAAATGAAAATTCTGTCATTAATTGCTCACCCTCATGTTGTTCCAAACTCATAAGACACAAATTAAAGAACGCAAATTAAGATATTTTTGATGAAATCCGAGAGCTCTCTTATCTCTCCATAGTTCATTTTTGGGTGAACTATCCCTTTAACATTCTCACAAAACATCTCATGCCTGGATACTTGTTATTCCTATTATATCCTTTAGTGGACATGTATTGTATTGTGTAGATTGTATATTTTCCTATTCTGAATATAGCTATAAGTTTGCAATTATATGGTGCCCCCTATTGGCCATTTAGAGTAAACACACACACGAGTAGATTTAATCTTGCATGCTTTCAAATATGAATTATATTTAATATAAAAAATACATAATAATATATTAAAATTAGTGCTGTCAAATCGATTAATCGCATCCAAAATAAAAGTTTGTGTTTACATAATATATGTGTGTGTACTGTGTATAATTACTATGTGTATATAAAGACACACTCATTCATGTATATACTGAAGAAATATTTGCATGTATATACTGTATATATTTATATTATTTATATGATATATAAATATAACTATTTTATATATAAATGTCAGCTTTACTTTAATTAACAACAATAATAACACTGTTATAGACAACTTGTGATACTTATTTTAATTTGCCACCACTATAACCACAGTGATATGAGAACAATATGTGCTGTTGAAAAACCTAGTGTGATTATTACTATCATTTATGAATTGTGTGTACCTTGCATGACCCCATAACAGTAGCTCCAGAAACTCATCCTGAACCTGAGTGCTTGTGTTCTTTTCCTGTAAAAAAAAACAAACAAACCATCAACTCTAAAACTCTGTGAAACAATGTATTGTATGTATGTATATGTATTTTCAGGGTGAAACGTTTAAATTAATCGTATATCGGATATTTTATATTTGCTTGTTTGTGACTGGCTGCCATGTGATGTGCTCTAACCTGGACAAACTTAGTCAGGCGGAGGTCCATCTGCATAAGAATGTCCTCCCATGCTTCACACATACAGGTGAGAGAGAGACGCAAATACTAAACGACAGAGAAAGAGAATGAAAGATACACTGTGAGCATAAAGATAGAGTTACAGTATAACACAGGGGCTTCTGAGTAAGACGCCCATGAAGACTCACCTGTAGCAGTGTGGAAATGTGCGTAAACTTGCGTGCCATCTTGGTCAACTCAGGCAGACAGGAAGACAGCAGCCCAGTGTCCAGCTGCAACAAAGTCAATCCACTGATATCACTCTGATACTTATTTCACTCAAAGTAACCTGACAGCTGTCATTCAGCTGCGACTCAACCTGTTTGCACTTTGTTTACTTGCAATCTGACTACTGCCTCATCAACCTTCAATATAACTAATAGTTACATACACATATATAGTACTTATATAATTATAAAGAGGCTATTTGCTGGAGTTCAAGTGGCGTTGTTTCAACGTATAGACACACACACATTTATATGACTTTGTTAGAACATTCTTTGATATAATGCAATACCTAGTCCCTTAGCCTAACCTTAACCATCACAACTATGGGCCAGATTTACTAACAGCTTGCGCCAGCGCAAACCCTCTTTTTTTGCGTTAAAAAACTACTGTCAGGATTAAATAAAGACACGCAGTGATAAATTAGCGCTGAAAAGGCATGGACAGGGTTATTTTTGCGGCTGATCTTATTGCATATGTATTTGTAGGAGTTTCCCTTTCAGACGCAAAATGTATGGGAGGAGAGTATTTAAATGAATCACGCAAGGTGATTTACTACGGTTTGCACTAGTCAATTCACTGGTATATGCTCCATTATTTACTGCCCAATAAAAGCACGTCTTAAACCAGACGTTAACGGGTAGATTGTGTTGGTCATTATGGAAATTATCCGGCTGCGTCTGTGTTCTTTAATTTGCACATCGTCAGTAGATCTCACAGAGAACTTTCCACTCCCATCTGTGCTTTTTTGGAATTGCGCTCTCACCCTAATTTGCCCTGTCCTAAGTGCCTTACCCTAACCTAATTCTAACTTTAACCCTAAAACCAAGTTTTATTTCTCAAACAGCCCTTTAAAGGGGTGTCAAAAAAGACTCAAACTGGTCCTTCCAAAGATATCTTCACAAGTACACACACACAAACAAACACACACGCATACATGTTGCATTTTCATGGATTTATCAAACTGTATATATTCTATCCCCTAACCCTAGTCTCAGCCTCAGACGTCACACCCACAGACCATTGACTGAACGTCTGATGCATATTACACACTTATCTGGAAACACTTCAGGAGTTTCAAAGTCGTCATCTGATAGGTTGCGCCAAACTCCCTCGTGGAAAAAGAACGCCGTCATGTTTACAACTGTGACAATGAGCTCTTACCAGTATCAACTAAACGCTATTTTTTCAAGAGTATGTGAAGTTCGCAGCTCCATTGTTGCAGTAAACTTGCACAACGTTCTTGAATGAATAATTTATAAATGCACGCCGGTCTGTTACTGGAACCATTGACATTGGTTTTGGCAATCAAAACGGTGATTGGTTGCGTTACATGTCAGTCAAACATCCTCTTGGGTGGTCCTTGACCAATGAAAGCTGCAATAGAGTCCAGACCTTCTGCCATCAGTCTGAAGGTCGACTGGCACAAGTGTGCCACACGAGTCCTGAAAATTGAAGCCAAAGTGTCTCGATCGCCCCCAGGTGACTGGATGCAGTATAGGTCATAAAGCCCGCCCTCTCCATGTAATGTAATGGGAGATAGACAAACTAAACAATCAAATTACACTTCAAATAAATGTTTTCCAAAGATGGATTCTGTCATTTAGGCAGTTTTTATCACGCTGATGTTAGTTCAAGTATTCGTTCTTTAAATAAGTTTAGTTTTAGTTAGTTATTTGATGCTATAAAAATGGGGGTGTGACGTAATGATTGACAGCTGAGATTGACAGCTTTTCTGAGTGAAGTAGTCACTGAGGCACTAACGAACATTTTTCGGGAACTTCGGGAGGAGATTGGAGCTTTAACTTTAATCTCTACATTTCTATAACTGTTTATTTCACAAAAAGTTGTTGATTAGACGGAAGTGTGGGCAGGACCTTGATATCACGGCTCAACTTCGCACTCACTACTGTGCAGACTCGGGCTCCAAGATGTCAGCGCCATATTTAAACACTGGCGGCTTCACGTCAACGGAAGAGAGTGAAGGAGCGCCGTCCATCTTTTTTTACAGTCTATGGTCTGGCTACACGAGACTACCCTAACCCTAAACACAACCCTTACAGAAAAAAACATCACGTAGTATGATTTATAAGCTGTTTTCCACATGGGGACCAAAAATGCCCCCACAAGATCACACATTTCTGGTAAAACTATACTTGTGTGAAGTATAGTAACATAGGCCCTAGGAATACCTGAACCACACACACATATACAACATGAAAACAACAAGAATACAAAGAGTACATTTATAAGAATTTTGATTTTTAATTTTTTATCTTTATCATGGACAATCTTATTTGACATGAATCACAGTGCCGACAATGACAATACTGGAAAAAAATGACAAGATTGAAATTTGCATTTTCAGTCTTTACCTGTATGTAACGTATCTCAGGCTTATCTTCTGCGGATCTCATCTCTGTAATAACAGAGAGGGACTTGAGGTCACTAGACAGTCCAAGACTACGGCACGTCCCTGAGATCTGGAGCAGACATAAAATAATGGAACACAAATACAAGTTTACTTAGCTTTGTAAATGCATTCAATAGACTTCTATTGTTTTTATATAAGGATGATTTAGCTGAGTTCTGCATATAAATTTGTCCCAAAATATACTAGGTACTATGTGTGAGGTCAAAATAAAAGCATGTTTGAGGTTTTATATCTTACTCCACTCAGCGTGGCGATCTTATACAGGCCATACGCATACAGCTCAACAAATCCAGATGGTCCTCCCACCACCAAGATATTAAGTCTGCAAATAAACATCACAATACAACATAAGAAAGTCTCAAGCTTACCCAATCAGGTCAAAAGCATACAACACTGACCTCACTTCCCCCAAAAGGTTTGTGACTTCATCTGATTTCTCTTCACTGCAAGAGACAAAATAACACATAAGAATAAACCAGAGTGGACACACATTAGCACATGCCACATGCAGATGACCAATTAAAAAGAGTATGACAAAGAAAAAGACAAAAAATCAGCATATTAAGCACATAAAATGTCCTCTTACCTAAATATCTTTGATGTGGTGCTGTAGCTGAACACAAACATGGCACAAAAGAAAATGGCCATAAAAAAATTGATAAATATAAAAACAAAGGAGTGACCCAAGCACTTCTCATTCAGCCCAAACCAAAGCTTTCCTTAATGTGTGGAGCTCTGATCTCACCTCTTAGGTAAAGTGGGTAACTTTGGAAGGAAACGGCTGGACTCATCTTCAGACTCGCTGAATGAGGACAATGTGCTAGAGACAAAAATTAAACGGATTAAACCAAGCAATCAATAAAAAAAAAATGTAATCTCTCTATGTAAAAAACTCACACCTGCTGTCATCCTGCACCTCCATCCAGTGCATGCAGGACGCGGGGTAATCCACAGGGAACAAGTGGAGGATTTCTGCCTTCTCTGCATCACACAGAACCACCTGCTTTGTGTCTCCCACACTGAATGCCAGGACTGCAGACAACAATCCAATGTTACTAATCATATAACATGACAATGGTAGCTTACATATACTTCAGAATGTGGCTGGCATTTATTTATTTTTTCTGCTATGTACTGCAAACAAGAGAACATTAAATATTGCTTTAAAGTTTGGGTTTATTTGTCCAATCTGCAATAAATCAGCAGCAGCACTTTTTTGACAGTGAAATGTCCGCCATAAAAGGTTAGATAAAAGCCCACCATAAAAGGTTAATTTATGTAAATAATATTAGTTAAAAGAGCAACAATAACAAGCACAAGACTGTAAGAAAATATAATGTTGTATGTGAATTTAATAGAAAAATAATGAATAAAAAACACATACACACACACACATATATATATATATATATATATATATATATATATATATATATATATATATATATACAGGGAGTGCAGAATTATTAGGCAAGTTGTATTTTTGAGGATTAATTTTATTATTGAACAACAACCATGTTCTCAATGAACACAAAAAACTCATTAATATCAAAGCTGAATATTTTTGTATCAATATTTTAAGTAGTTTTTAGTTTTAGCTATTTTAGGGGGATATCTGTGTGTGCAGGTGACTATTACTGTGCATAATTATTAGGCAACTTAACAAAAAACAAATTTATACCCATTTCAATTATTTATTTTTACCAGTGAAACCAATATAACATCTCAACATTCACAAATATACATTTCTGACATTCAAAAACCAAACAAAAACAAATCAGTGACCAATATAGCCACCTTTCTTTGCAAGGACACTCAAAAGCCTGCCATCCATGGATTCTGTCAGTGTTTTGATCTGTTCACCATCAACATTGCGTGCAGCAGCAACCACAGCCTCCCAGACACTGTTCAGAGAGGTGTACTGTTTTCCCTCCTTGTAAATCGCACATTTGATGATGGACCACAGGTTCTCAATGGGGTTCAGATCAGGTGAACAAGGAGGCCATATCATTAGATTTTCTTCTTTTATACCCTTTCTTGCCAGCCACGCTGTGGAGTACTTGGACGCGTGTGATGAAGCATTGTCCTGCATGAAAATCATGTTTTTCTTGAAGGATGCAGACTTCTTCCTGTACCACTGCCTGAAGAAGGTGTCTTCCAGAAACTGGCAGTAGGACTGGGAGTTGAGCTTGACTCCATCCTCAACCCGAAAAGGCCCCACAAGCTCATCTTTGATGATACCAGCCCAAACCAGTACTCCACCTCCACCTTGCTGGCGTCTGAGTCGGACTGGAGCTCTCTGCCCTTTACCAATCCAGCCACGGGCCCATCCATCTGGCCCATCAAGACTCACTCTCATTTCATCAGTCCATAAAACCTTAGAAAAATCAGTCTTGAGATACTTCTTGGCCCAGTCTTGACGTTTCAGCTTGTGTGTCTTGTTCAGTGGTGGTCGACTTTCTGCCTTTCTTACCTTGGCCATGTCTCTGAGTATTGCACACCTTGTGCTTTTGGGCACTCCAGTGATGTTGCAGCTCTGAAATATGGCCAAACTGGTGGCAAGTGGCATCTTGGCAGCTGCACGCTTGACTTTTCTCAGTTCACGGGCAGTTATTTTGCGCCTTGGTTTTTCCACACGCTTCTTGCGACCCTGTTGACTATTTTGAATGAAACGCTTGATTGTTCGATGATCACGCTTCAGAAGCTTGGCTATTTTAAGACTGCTGCATCCCTCTGCAATATATCTCACTATTTTTGACTTTTCTGAGCCTGTCAAGTCCTTCTTTTGACCCATTTTGCCAAAGGAAAGGAAGTTGCCTAATAATTATGCACACCTGATATAGGGTGTTGATGTCATTAGACCACACCCCTTCTCATTACAGAGATGCACATCACCTAATATGCTTAATTGGTAGTAGGCTTTCCAGCCTATACAGCTTGGAGTAAGACAACATGCATAACGAGGATGATGTGGTCAAAATACTCATTTGCCTAATAATTCTGCACTCCCTGTATACACACTCACCTAAAGGATTATTAGGAACACCATACTAATACTGTGTTTGACCCCCTTTCGCCTTCAGAACTGCCTTAATTCTACGTGGCATTGATTCAACAAGGTGCTGAAAGCATTCTTTAGAAATGTTGGCCCATATTGATAGGATAGCATCTTGCAGTTGATGGAGATTTGTGGGATGCACATCCAGGGCACGAAGCTCCCGTTCCACCACATCCCAAAGATGCTCTATTGGGTTGAGATCTGGTGACTGTGGGGGCCATTTTCGTACAGTGAACTCATTGTCATGTTCAAGAAACCAATTTGAAATGATTCGAGCTTTGTGACATGGTGCATTATCCTGCTGGAAGTAGCCATCAGAGGATGGGTACATGGTGGTCATAAAGGGACGGACATGGTCAGAAACAATGCTCAGGTAGGCCGTGGCATTTAAACGATGCCCAATTGCACCACCACCACCAGCCTGCACAGTGGTAACAAGGCATGATGGATCCATGTTCTCATTCTGTTTACGCCAAATTCTGACTCTACCATCTGAATGTCTCAACAGAAATCGAGACTCATCAGACCAGGCAACATATTTCCATTCTTCAACTGTCCAATTTTGGTGAGCTTGTGCAAATTGTAGCCTCTTTTTCCTATTTGTAGTGGAGATGAGTGGTACCCGGTGGGGTCTTCTGCTGTTGTAGCCCATTCGCCTCAAGGTTGTGCATGTTGTGGCTTCACAAATGCTTTGCTGCATACCTCGGTTGTAACGAGTGGTAATTTCAGTCAAAGTTGCTCTTCTATCAGCTTGAATCAGTCGGCCCATTCTCCTCTGACCTCTAGCATCAACAAGGCATTTTCGCCCACAGGACTGCCGCATACTGGATGTTTTTCCCTTTTCACACCATTCTTTGTAAACTCTAGAAATGGTTGTGTGTGAAAATCCCAGTAACTGAGCAGACTGTGAAATACTCAGACCGGCCCGTCTGGCACCAACAACCATGCCACGCTCAAAATTGCTTTAATCACCTTTCTTTCCCATTCTGACATTCAGTTTGGAGTTCAGGAGATTGTCTTGACAAGGACCACACCCCTAAATGCATTGAAGCAACTGCCATGTGATTGGTTGATTAGATAATTGCATTAATGAGAAATTGAACAGGTGTTCCGAATAATCCTTTAGGTGAGTGTATATATACACACACACACATGTGCTGTCAAATCGATTAATCGCATCCAATCCAAAATAAGTTTGTGTTTACATAATATGTGTGTGTACTGTGTATAATTATTATATACAGTACTGTGCAAAAGTCTTAGGCACGTTGGTATTTTTTTTTTAAGCCAGTTATTTATATCTTTTACTGTAGTGTGTCAGTAGGAAATCAGTTTACATTTCCAAACATTCATTTTGCAATTAATTGTAATAACCCAGTGAAATTATTATTATTTTTTTATGCACAAGAAGTCTAATAGCAGCCGGTCTGATCTCACCATCATCGAGTCTGTCTGTGATTACATGAAGAAACAGAAAAAACTGAGACAGACTAAATCCAGAAGAACTGTGGCAACGTCTCCAAGACACTTGAAGAAACCTTCCTGCAAAACTACATGAATAGGTGTAGGAATAGATGCAGGTGACAAAAGCCTTTTTAAACGCGAAGGGTGGTCACCCCAAATATCGATTTAATTTAGTTAATAGAAGTTAATTCATAAATAAAAGCTATGTATGGTATTATTTTTGACAGCATTCTCACTTTAAAGCATTCTGACAAGTGCCTAAACTTTTCACAGTACTGTAGTTTTGCAGGAAGGTTTCCTCAAGTGTCTGGGAGACGTTGCCTTAGTTTTTCTGGATTTAGTCTGTCTCAGTTTTTTCTGTTTCTTCATGTAATCACAGACAGACTCGATGATGGTGAGATCAGACAGAATTATTTATTTTTTTTAAACTCACTGGATTATTACAATTATTTGCAAAATGAATGTTTGGAAATGTAAACTGATATTTCCTACTGACACACTACAGTAAAAGATATAAATAACTGGCTTAAAAACATTTTTCGTGTGAAAATACCAACGTGCCTAAGACTTTTGCACAGTACTGTATATACAAATACACACACATGCATGTATATATATAAGAAGAAATTGTTATATGTATATATAAAATATTTATATTTATATATAATATAAATATATATATACACAGTATATACATGCAAATATTTCTTAAATATATATGAATAAGTGTGTATTTATATATACATAACAATTATACACAGTACACACACATATATTATGTAAACACAAACTTTTTTTTGGATACGATTAATCGTGATATATATATATATATATATATAATACTATGTGGGAATATAAAAAAGTGTACATTAAGATGAATAAATTATATGAACGCTGTATTCATGAGTAAATGAGTAAAAGTAAAGTATTGTATTCCAAGTAACAAATATGAGACGAATAAGGTAGTAAAAAATCATTTGAGTTTACTTTTCCCATCAGGTCTCCAGGCCAGTGATGTGATCTCTTTTCCTGTGTTCTCATTGGGCGGTAAACTCCACACCCGCTGAAAGTTGGCCAGCCGATGCAAGAGAAGCTGTAATGACAGAATACTTTATTCTACAGTGCTACACATGTTACATGTACTTACCATAGTAATAACAGTAAATGATGCATAATTACATGCAACTAACCCTCAAACCAAACCCTAATCCTACCCTAACCCTATAGTAAGTACATGTTGTTAATTAATATTACTCAGTAGTTAAATATATAATTACACTGTAACAATAACACCTTAAAATAAAGTGTAACCGAATAGTCTTATGAACCCCCGTTACAATCCTACAGATAGAATCTATTGACATGAACAGTATGGTTGAACTGAAGACAGGGATGTGTATGTCTATAAAAGATCCAACCTCTCCTGATGTGTTAGCCAGGGCTATAAGATCCCTCTTAGGAGACCAGGCCATGAACAGAATGGGGTTGGGGAGCTGTTTCTCTCCGACCTGGCGAAAAGCAGGCATTGTTGAACCCTGCGGAAGGAAAGAGGTCTATTAGTACAGACAGCATCAATACTACTGATCACTCAGTCTTACAGAGAGTTGTTGTCATCTGCTGCTGGACAGTATCTGCTGCTGATGAACGCAGATTATTCTATAGTAAACTGAAACCTTTCATGCACTTCAGCCCTTTATGACAGAAAACAGTTCACTAGAGCGACTGCTATTCCAATGATGCTCCACAACATTAGCTTGATTTTAAGACTTCATGCACTTACTAGATAAACGACGAGTAACGATAAGCTCTTCTTCTGAATTCCTTTCAAACATACAGATAAACTGATATGTTACATTAATATATTCTTATTTGTACCGTAACCAGATTCATATTCATAAACCTCATGGTAGAGTATATGGCTGTGCGACCAATGAAACATGATTCAGACCCGCCAATGAAATGATGACTACGGATATTCCAATGGGCCAAAATACATTTTGAAAACGCGAAACGACTTTTCTACTAGAGTGAATATCACAAAACCTGTCAACTAGGCCTACGTGTTCGGTTAAATGTAATCGTAAAATAAATATATAGATTTTGCAGAAATATTGATTTTCAACCCACATAACTTATTTCATATTAAGCAAGCTATTAACTGATACCTTAATCCATTTGTGTTTTGTTGACAGCATTGCTGAAACAGGGCAGGCGCTCTCCAATTCCCATCATGCTTTTGATGGTACTGATTGAGATAGTACATTTAGAAAGTTTTTGTGCACAAGATGAAAAAGGGTATGGTTGATTTAATATTCTGTTACTTTGAAGAGTTTGTTGGTTGAATTTTTTATAATTAATGAATTTTGGATGTAAATCATGGGAGAGCTTAGGGGAAATGTATAGGCCTAAGTGGTAGGTAGCCTATATCAAGTGCACGTCTCACTCACAGATTGTTTACAGTACTTTCATAAATTGTCTGAGCTTATTGCACACAAAGCTTGAGTGCTTTTCCCCAACTGCTCCCCAGGCGCCGCAGCAATATGGCTGCCCACTGCTCTGGGTGTGTGTTCACTACTGTGTGTGTGCACATGGATGGGTTAAATGCAGAGCACAAATTCCAAGTATGGGTCACCATACTTGGCCACACGTCACTTCACTATTGAGGGAGCACTTCTTTAATATGGTTGATTTTACGCATCTTTAGAGAGCACCAAAAGCATGTTGTTGTTGTTTTTTACAAATCTTACTGGAAACAAAGTCTTGTCAGCAAAGTCATGGCTGACAGTGAAAGTGTCACTGAAGATGCAATAATTTCTGGATTTACTACAGTTTACCAGGTTAGTGTCATCAAATCTAATACGTATAGTTTGTTTGGATACACTTTGTAGCATCTAGTATTAAAGGCACAATATGTAAGATTTTTGGAGTAAAATATCCAAAAACCACTAGAACAATGTTATATATTTTGTTGACTTGTGTACTTAAATTATCCCAAATGTTTCCAAGAATGTTTAAATCCAGAGAAATAAGCAATTTTAACCAGGACACGGACCGTGTCTGTGCGTTGCCTATCAATGACATCATACCTATGTTACCCTTGATTTCCGGTTCGTTAGACAGTTGAGCAACTGTTTGGATATATTCATCGACAGAAAACTAATCAGTGTTATACAGCTCAACACAGTTAGTCTTATTGTTTAAATCTCGTTTTCTTGATTTACCGCGAGTACTATGTTTTACCATGCCTAATATCGATCTAGCTTACTACAGTGTGCAACAAGTGTGTCATAGTAGCCGCCGAACGAACGCACAGAGTAGCATTATAACATAACTTTCAACACACTCAAATGTATGTAATATGATAAACCAGCGCTACGTTACCCCACATACCCATGAGGGGAAGAAACGAAAGCGCTCGTCTGCGGCATAATAAAAGCTCCACTGCTCTCGGGCTGTGTCGCACTTGTCTCTCATTAGCAATCGCTCCAGCGGCATCCTTCCGCTTCACCCTGCTTCATACTACAGTAACGTTAATAAATCTTTAATATATTAGATCATCCATGAATATGATTTCTGCCCGAGTCCTGTCGGATTCTTTTCCACGGCCGGATAGGTGAAGACAACAACTCCCATGATTCCGTGAAATCAAGCTATGACTTTGTTTTAAATAAGCGACCTCTAGTGGCGAAAATTACATATTGTACCTTTAAGCTAGATTAACTGCAGGGATAGGCTATCTGCTTTGTTTTATGTCTGTGAAATAGTCTTGTGTTTACTTGGCATGTCACTAAGATGACTCTTCCTGTCTAAGTGGTTGCTTCTTGGCCTGAATAAGCTATAGAGCTTATGCTGTGCAGTCTAAACACAAGACTTTATGTAGCTTTACTCA
This sequence comes from Rhinogobio ventralis, assembly GCA_039654625.1. NCBI lineage: Eukaryota > Metazoa > Chordata > Actinopteri > Cypriniformes > Gobionidae > Rhinogobio > Rhinogobio ventralis. The sequence goes on along the minus strand of CM077210.1, from coordinate 6,009,855 downwards.
AAATGCCATTAGTGTGCACATTAGACAAATATTTCCATGCTTTTTCTGTGTCCTTCATTTAACAAAATGAAACAGGAAGAGAATGTTTTCCAGTGTAATCTTTCACTCATTGATGCAGCTGATTGAGACTGTAGTATTAAATCAGCCAGTGGTCTATATTTGACAGACCTCTGAGTGATAGATCTTTTTGTCTCTGTCATTGAGGCTCAACTGTAATCAGTACATTGATTGTTGAGAAACGGGAATAGCTCTGCGCTGTCAGTGTTTATGAAGTGAACGTGATAAGTGTCTTGAAATAGACTTCTACTGCAGCACTCACGAGTCACGACCACATCTGCCATCCGTCTCAAACACCTCTCTTAAACCATGTGGAGGCTCTAGCTTTCCATGTTAAAGAAACAGAAAATACTGTCATCATTTACTTACCCTAATGTCATTCCATACCCATATGAATTAATTTCTTCCTTCAAACAGTAAAGTAGAAATTACAATCCTGGTTGCTGTTTTGAACAGGAGCTTTCAGGCTTCAAAAATGCCTTAAAATAACTATAAAAGTGGTTTATGTGACTATATGCGACTATTTTATTCCAAGAAATAGAGATGCTCGAATCTCAGGTCATATTTATTTAGATATAGGGTAACACTTTAGTATGGGGAACACATATTCACTATTAACTACGACTTTTGCCTCAATAAACTCCTAATTTACTGCTTATTAATAGTTAGTAAGATAGTTTTTGTAGCGTTTAATTTTAGGTATTGGGTAGGATTAAGGATGTAGAATAAGGTCATGCAGAAGAATTAATATGTGCTTTATAAGTACTAATAAACAGCCAATATCCTAGTAATATGCACGATAATAAGCAACTAGGGTAGTTAATAGTGATAATCCCTGTATTTAAGTGTCCTCTATCTGTCTGTCTTTCTTTCGAATGAACGAACAAACAAAGTCAATACAACAGTTAAAGGGATAGTTCACCGAAAAATGAAAATGATCCCATGATTTACTCACCCTCAAGTCATCCTAGGTGTATATGACTTTCTTCTTTCAGACGAATACAATCAGAGTTATATTAAAAAATGTCCTGGCTCTTCCAAGCTTTATAATGGCAGTGAATGGGGGTCAAGATTTTGAAGCCCAAAAAAGTGCATCCACCCATTATAAAAGTGCTCCACACGGCTCAGGTGGGTTAATAAAGGCCTTCTGAAGCGAAGCGATGCATTTGTGTAAGAAAAATATTTTGAAGTCGCTAACTGTCGTACGTGTGTTCACGAGAGACTGCCGTTCCAGCATATGACATAGAACATAAGCTACGTACGTTCCGGTGACGAACACGGAAGTGCAGAGGATAGAGCAAAACAAAACTTGGTTCTCGCAAGAACTAGCATATTCTCACCAGAGTGTCCTACGTCACACGCTGGAACGCCAGTCTCTCGTGAACGCGCGTTCGACAGTTAGCAGAAGTTAGAGATTACAGTTTGTAAAGTTTTAGGCCTTTATTAACCCCCGGAGCTGTGTGGAGCACTTCTATGATGGATAGATGCACTTTTATGGACTTCAAAACAAAAACCATTCACTGCCATTATAAAGCTTAGAAAGCCAGGACATTTTTTTATATAACTCTTGATTGTATTTTTCTGAAAGAAGAAAGTCATATACACCTAGGATGGCTTGAGGGTGAGTAAATTTGGGATCATTTTCATTTTTGGGTGAACTATACCTTTAACAGCTCCAGAAATATTACCAGTGAATAACAACTTAAACTTCCATCTTAGTCAGCCAGAAAGTGTCATAAATCCAAAGAACATGAAGCTGCTTATCTTGCTGTATCATCAAGTATAGACAGTAAGAGGCGTTAATACTCTACCACTGTAGCTTCTGAGCTTGTAAACTTTGTGGCAGGTGTTACAGTTTTTGTTGTGTCCTCATTCCAATATAAAGTACTCTGTTAATGGCTGGGGGTCTTATTGGGATAACAGTATATTTAGGGACTGAGCTATTGATATAAGGTTAAATTAAGAGTCTTTAGTGACTGGCACACATTGGTTCTGAAAGTGTCATGTGTCCGTACTAAAATGGACTTGTGATGGTGAATATTACTTAAAGCGTCATAATACTTTTATATAAAATTAGTGCACTACGAAATAATTTACTCCTTTACATGCACATTCATTATGACTACTACGTTTCTTGGACAGATGATACTATATAAGCAGTACATGACAAAAACAAATTGAGAAGTTGAATTGTTTATTTGGTGTAGGTTTGCATAATTCAGTGCTTGTTTTGAACCAAACAGTCAAGTGTATGTCTGCAAAATGCATTTACATGCCTTTGTGGATATGAAAATGATGCATGTGTGTCTTTGATGTGGTGTGGGCACATGGATGCTACACACCCCAGAGCTCTCTCTCTCACTCACTGTGTCTCTCTTTCTCTTGCTTTGTAACCTGAGCTAGGGTCCAAATTTAGCGGTACTCAGTAAGCGGTCAGGGCCCGAGACAGATGGGACAGCAGGCCACTCTGCAGCCACTCAAACCGGCTCACCTCAGAGCACTCAAGACAAAAGAAAATTAGCACAGAGAAAAGACCCACAACTCCTTGAGGAAAGGAGACACGTCTTTTTTTTATTTTTTATTTTCTGGCATAGAGAACTTGAGAAAAACTGGAACCTTCCGACGGGGACGGATATTTCCAGAAACTGACTTAAGGTAAATAGCTATTTTTTGTTGTTGTTGTTGTTTATATATAATTTCATTGACTGTAAGTAGAAGATCCAATGTGAGTTGTTTTCATTCTGCTTATACAAAACTACAAATCAAAGTAAATTATGTAATTAGAGTTAGAACAGTGGTCATCTGCGCTATTTGGTTTCATCTTAACATTCAGTTTAGTATTTCAATCAGTCCGGCATCAGATTAATACTTCTACACTTATGATTATGATAAAGTGCATTCAGCTGTTTGCGTCAGAGATGGAAAATCAAGCATGTCAATCTGTCAGTCTTGACTTTCACAATTGTTTGGCTTGTTTGATTTGTATTCCGCTATCTATAATTCATCAGTACAGAATAAAGATGCCATCATTTCCACATGAATAATGCAGAAGCAGCATGTGTGTGTGCTTATGTGTAAAAAAGGACTCTTGGTGGGGAGGTGGTTGCTGCTGTGAAATGCAGCCCTTGAGGATTAAAAATAACAACAGCTGGCCTTCAGGACGCCATGACGGGGAGAAAGTCACACTGTCATGTCTCTTCATATACACACGCTCGAACACCTTTACGTACAACACCTGATCACTTTACACAAACATTGTATAAACAAAGTCGACTATAACAAAACCTGGAGACATGACTGTAATACTGCACTTTATATCATCAATTAATAGGCCATAAAGAATAAATGTACATGTACAAACAAGCATCTACAGTGGAAATGTAGTCATAAAGTTAGCAGGAACACATAAATGTGTCTCAGACATGTGCATGAAGTGTTAACACACACCGTCCAGTTCCCCTGCACATATTCAGAGCTGAGGTGTGTTTTCTCAGAGACCTGATCTGTTGGTTGAAGGGTTTCGCTATGTTGCAGACACTGTCTCATATTAATGTTTCACCAATGTGTGGTATGTCAGACCAAACACTTTCCCTGAATTATGGCGAAAGATCCTCTCCACAGGTTATTGAGGATGCAATCATTCACTGTCGGAGTCGAAGGTGTTTTTCCACAAAACTCAGATCCACAATAGGTCATGAAGCAGCCATTAATATATTGAAACAAAACTATTTTCTTTGAGTAATAAAACATTAATTTACATTTACTGTATGGATCAACTATAACAATACTGAGTTCAAGATGGTAGTACGTTCAGTACGTTTTAAGTTTACCTGTTGCATCGGTAACACTTTATTTTATGATTCAATTCTCACTATTAACTAGTTGCTTATTAGCACGCATATTACTAGGATATTGGCTGTTTATTAGTACTTATAAAAGCACATATTGGTGCCTTATTCTGCATGATCATATTCTACATCCCATAATCCTATACCCAATACCTAAACGTAACAACTAACTATTAATGTGCCCGCCTTTTATAAAACCTCATATACATGGCATGCTATATTTTTTTACATGTTTCCATAAAAATGTCTACATTTAAATAAGTAGCATGCATATATTTAATGTCATTATTTTTATTTATATACACTACTGTTAATTTTTTTGGTTTTTGAAAAAAGTCTCTTTTCTCATTTATTTAATCAAAAATAGAGAAAAACTGTAATTTTGTGAAATGTTATTACAATTTAAAATAACTGCTTTCTATTTTAATATATTTTAAAATGTAATTTATTCCTGTGATGGAAAAGCTGAATTTTCAGCAGCCATTATTCCAGTCATCAGTGTCACATTATCCTTAAGAAACCATTCTGATTTGATACTTAAGAAACATTTCTTCTAATTATTATAATCAATGATGAAAACAGTTGTGCTGCTTAATATATATATTTTTTAACGACGACGAAACCGTACATTGTATGTTGTAACAATGTAGAAGTCTTTACTGCCAAAGAAAATAACTTACTGATCAAAGTTTTAAACAGTGCTGTATAAGATTATTTTTATTTAATGAGTCAGATTATTGAGGCCAAAAATGTACAGCGTCAGGTGGTCTTCAGAAATTCACTGGATATGGATATTTTAAAATAGATATGGATTGATGTAAGGACAGTAAAGAGTAGATAATAGACGAGGGAATAAACGAGATAAAGGCAGCATCAGTGTTAAATGGCACTCATGGCTTGTTAATGCCGGACAGCTGTGCTCAAAGTATACCAGCCTGAGTCATCATACGACAACTGCCCATGATCCATCTTTGGTGTGAGTGTGTTTACACTAATCTGAGTGCATGACTGTGGCGTATAGCACAGAAATGGCTCATCTTCAGGACTATGATTCTGATATTCCTGATTAATGTATTTTTATAAAACGTAAATAAGAGGCACTGCAAAACCCCCACCCCGTCTTTTTGTGGATTTGTGTATTGCAGGATGCAGGACAGGAGCTGGAATGACACACTCCCCCTCTCTTTGCTGATGAAAGAGGCGTGTCCTCCAGGGGGCGTGTCCTTAGAGGGGGATGGGGGCGTGCTTTCAATGCCATCTCTTGATGGTGAGGTTTACTTGGGCTCAATGGCTGAGCTGGATAGTGGGGGGGACTTTCCAGAACTTTCTGCTTTCCTGAGCCAGGACGAGATCAACCTTAGTCTGGACCTGGCTCGAGAGGCCATGAGTGACGCAGGTGACCCAAATGACCTAGATGAACCACCTGTTCCCACAGAGCACCTGCCTCTTTACTCAGAAACCAAAGACCACGCTCTCCAAGATTCAGCATCCCAGTCAGCTGACGTCACATCTGGTGAAGTCACGTCCAATCAGAGCATGCCGCTCAACAGGCCTAACCAGCCCTGCACTGCTCCTGAATCACCAGAAAAGTTCATATGCCAAAAATCCATCACACCAGTATATAAGCAGGACCGGCCCAGGCTGGTCCACAGAGGCCTGGAGCTCAACGAACGAGCTGCTTCAGCTACTGAGTTCTGCAGCCGAGCTGCTACCTTCATTGAGGAGCTCTCTTCCATTTTCAAAGGCTCCTCACGTGTGGATCCACAAGGTGATGAAGACTCCTCCTCACCTGACAGTGGCTACTTGTCTCCAAGGAGCAACCGGCTGGCCATGCAGAAGGCTCAGCCACCTTCATCCTCTTCATCTTCATCTGAGCCCCAGCAGGAAGGCGTGCAGCAGGGCCGAGCTGATGTAAGGTCAGATGAGCATCACGGACAAGGGGTTAGTCTAGATGGACCCATGGCTCCTCCACACTTCACCCAGAAACTGAAGAGCCAGGAAGTAGCTGAAGGAAGTCCTATCCGCCTGGAATGCCGGGTCACTGGAAACCCCCTTCCACTAGTCAGGTATGAAAACCATTGTTTATGTTACTCAGGTATTGATAGTATCTGCTACATGTAGGACTGGGTTGTGTTGTTTTCTTGAATGTACCTATTAGATTCATGAAAGCGGACATTGTGGATATTTTTTCATACCAGTACTGGAAAGTTAACAAACAAACAGATGCTATTTTTAGTGATACCGCTGCAAGCCTTGGTATGACGCCAGACTCAGTCCTCCTGCAAGGAAGTGACTCCTCAGTACTGTGGAATCTCAGAATGATTCCTGCAAATGTTCCAAAGAAACACAAAGTGTGCAAATTATTCAATGACTTTAAGGAGAGTCCTAGTTTTCGAGATTATGGTTAAAGGGTTAGTTTACCCAAAAGTGCAAATTCTGTCATCATTTACTCACCCTTGTGTTGTTCCAAACCCGTAAGACTTTCATTCATCTTCGGAACACAAATGAAGATATTTTTAATAAAAACTCAGCCAGTTCTGTACTCTCCATAGACAGCTATGCAACTACCACTTAGGCTTCAAAATGTTCATAAAGAGATCGTAAAACTACTCCATGAATTGAGCGGTTTAGTCCTAATTTTCTGAGACTCGATCGCTTATGATGAACAGATTGAATTTAAGCTTTTATACAAATATAAACATCAGCAAACATAAATAGAAACTCAACTGATTGATGCACGAGAACAAACCTCGTTGGTCAGTGGAGAGACAGAAATCACAGATTTTATTAAAAATATATTTATTTGTGTGATGAACGAAAGTCTTACGGGTTTGGAACGACATGAGGGTGAGTAATTAATGACAGAATTTTTTGAATGTTGAGGTTTGTCGAGCAATGCAAATGTTGATAATAATTTGTGCTAAGTAAAACTAAAGTGATAATAATGACAATCCAATACATACATAACAATACATATATTAAAAAACAATACATATAAGACCCCCTGTCCCCTAAACTTTTGTTTTGACTTCCTTTTGGAGAGTCTAAATCAGTGGGATCAGAGCGGACACTGAACATAATCTTATCAAAGATTATCTCTATAAATTTAAGCTCACTAGGCAACTTGCCATTTATTTGTTAATGGTCTAAACACCTCAGTTATCATACTATCATACCACTTTTTTTTCTCAATTTGGGCTTTGCAAGTTTTGAAATTCATCAATATATACCTATTTTCACAGTTTAATTCAGTTTGGACTTTGTTTTCATTTGCACCATATTCCCCTGCCTTGCTTGTTGTCATGGTCACTCATTTGGTTCGTCATTCAGTTCAATTGTGTGTGATTAATTATGGTTTGCATGTGTATTTTAGTTGTGGATTGTGTGATTGTGTTTAAGTTATGTAACCAAGTTGTGGTTGCACCTCGTTTCTGTTCATTGTTGTCGGGTCTTGCCTATGTTTGGATGTGTTACGCTACTCTCTTTATGTGGATTTTCCTTGTGGATTTATTAAAGACTGCCTATTTACCTTCATCTTCATCTTCGTGTTTGTGTGTGTTCTAGCAACACAATTCGTGACACCTATATGGTTCAAGTGCACACATTATTGAGATAGTGGCACTGAGCAGTGAACAGAATCATGGGCTTGAGATCATTTAAGACAGCATGCATATTTGTGTACAAATGTTTCAGAGATAATTTTGATGGTGCAACTGCCACTTGAGAGGGATGTCCCACATTGTGTGGGCATAGTGTCCAATGAGACGGTATGTGGAAATTAGTGGTGGCAAATACATCAGAGAATGTCTGTGTGGTCCCATTACCCACCTTATGAATCATGTTGGTACAGCTGCTGTTTGTGTTGAGTTGTTTACTTGCATTTAGCAGACACTTTTAATCCAGTATCTGATGTTGTTCTGGAGCTCAGTGTGTTCTTGCAAAGTGATGAGGTCTGTGAACTCTGTTACTTACCAGCTCTTTTGTTAATCGGCTACCCCTATCCCTCTCATTAAAATTAAAAGTGCAACTCAACACCTTCCTTAAGTGGTTTTAAAAGGTCATTTTCATTGGAGCTGTTCTCCATTCACTATCAGTCAGATCCCGTTACTATTGCCGTTGTTTCTGCTTGCATGTAAGGCTGTTGGTGGTGGTGGGGTTTGTTTCCACTGTCCACAATATACACTCAAAGTTCACTCTTTTTGTCTTTAAACATGATTATAATGATGATAATGTGTATGCACAGTATATCAGTGTGGCACATCACCATTTTTTTCAATGGTTCTCAAATGACTCAACGGATGAATAAGTCTCTCTAAATCCCTCTTTTCCACAAGCTACTCTGCTCTGATTGGCCAGATGGCCCAGTCTGTTATGATTGGTCTTCTGCTTACAGCACGTCTTTCGGAAGCTAAACGCCCATCACCATAACTGAACTTCAGCTCTGGGGGGTATTCCAGAAAGCAAGGTTAACTTACCGTCACATACCTTGAACTCTCGGTTGATTAAACCAAACCTTGCTTACTCGAGGTATGGTGGTTCCAATGGAAACAGACGGCATTCTACTTCCTTCTTCTTCTTTTGTTTAATGGCGATTTACATAACCTACTTAGTGCACATCCCCACCTATTTGGTGGTTGTGCAATAATTTTTTCAATCTTTTCGTTTAATAAGTAATCTTTATTTACTGAGAATAAGGATTATATTGTTTGTTTGTTTGATGCTAATTAATTGAATGCAGATGTGTGAGATGACAATAAAATAAATTAAAAAAAATAACATTTAAACATTACCTTGTTGTAATAGTGCTTTATAATTAATATATAATATTGTATATTATATAACTGTAACTATATAACAAATTTAGTTATATTAATATGACTACAGGGAGTGCAGAATTATTAGGCAATTTTATTATTGAACAACAACCATGTTCTCAATGAACACAAAAAACTCATTAATATCAAAGCTGAATATTTTTGTATCAATATTTTAAGTAGTTTTTAGTTTTAGCTATTTTAGGGGGATATCTGTGTGTGCAGGTGACTATTACTGTGCATAATTATTAGGCAACTTAACAAAAAACAAATTTATACCCATTTCAATTATTTATTTTTACCAGTGAAACCAATATAACATCTCAACATTCACAAATATACATTTCTGACATTCAAAAACCAAACAAAAACAAATCAGTGACCAATATAGCCACCTTTCTTTGCAAGGACACTCAAAAGCCTGCCATCCATGGATTCTGTCAGTGTTTTGATCTGTTCACCATCAACATTGCGTGCAGCAGCAACCACAGCCTCCCAGACACTGTTCAGAGAGGTGTACTGTTTTCCCTCCTTGTAAATCGCACATTTGATGATGGACCACAGGTTCTCAATGGGGTTCAGATCAGGTGAACAAGGAGGCCATATCATTAGATTTTCTTCTTTTATACCCTTTCTTGCCAGCCACGCTGTGGAGTACTTGGACGCGTGTGATGGAGCATTGTCCTGTATGAAAATCATGTTTTTCTTGAAGGATGCAGACTTCTTCCTGTACCACTGCCTGAAGAAGGTGTCTTCCAGAAACTGGCAGTAGGACTGGGAGTTGAGCTTGACTCCATCCTCAACCCGAAAAGGCCCCACAAGCTCATCTTTGATGATACCAGCCCAAACCAGTACTCCACCTCCACCTTGCTGGCGTCTGAGTCGGACTGGAGCTCTCTGCCCTTTACCAATCCAGCCACGGGCCCATCCATCTGGCCCATCAAGACTCACTCTCATTTCATCAGTCCATAAAACCTTAGAAAAATCAGTCTTGAGATATTTCTTGGCCCAGTCTTGACGTTTCAGCTTGTGTGTCTTGTTCAGTGGTGGTCGACTTTCTGCCTTTCTTACCTTGGCCATGTCTCTGAGTATTGCACACCTTGTGCTTTTGGGCACTCCAGTGATGTTGCAGCTCTGAAATATGGCCAAACTGGTGGCAAGTGGCATCTTGGCAGCTGCACGCTTGACTTTTCTCAGTTCACGGGCAGTTATTTTGCGCCTTGGTTTTTCCACACGCTTCTTGCGACCCTGTTGACTATTTTGAATGAAACGCTTGATTGTTCGATGATCACGCTTCAGAAGCTTGGCTATTTTAAGACTGCTGCATCCCTCTGCAATATATCTCACTATTTTTGACTTTTCTGAGCCTGTCAAGTCCTTCTTTTGACCCATTTTGCCAAAGGAAAGGAAGTTGCCTAATAATTATGCACACCTGATATAGGGTGTTGATGTCATTAGACCACACCCCTTCTCATTACAGAGATGCACATCACCTAATATGCTTAATTGGTAGTAGGCTTTCCAGCCTATACAGCTTGGAGTAAGACAACATGCATAACGAGGATGATGTGGTCAAAATACTCATTTGCCTAATAATTCTGCACTCCCTGTATATTAATTATATAACACGCATCTGAATACCTCTTATGCAAACTAACCCTATAACATAACCTGCTCCGGAGAGTGAGTTGCTATGGCTACTTACATACCCTGAAAGTTACCTCCGTCTTTGGAACTGAAAGTTGAGGTTATCCACTTACTTACTCTTAAACATACCCATGTCACATAACCTGCTTTCTGGAATACTTCCTAAAGCTCAGCGATTGTACACACTGTAAAGACAGTAAAGATGGCATTGAGTTTACCATATCAATCTGAGTGTGAGTCCGATGATGAAACATTGAAGAACTAGTTATTCAACCTGAACCTCCATCACAAGGGCGACTTGAGCAGGACGTTTCTCAGTGATACCCTACTCATTTTGAGGTTCATTATGAGATGTTGCAGCTGTAATTCCTCACCATCAGCATCAACAATCCCATGTGTATATTTCTCATTTATTAACGACTTTACAATGGTTAAATTCACAAACAGCTGTATTGCACACAGCATTAAAATTAATATTTTTATTTTTAGCATATTTTTAGGCTGCTTACACAGGCAATGAGAATGCTGCAATCTGTTTTGGTCTGATTATGATTAACGTTTCCATCAGCTAGACTAGCATTAAACCAGAATAAACCAGTCTGGACCAGCAAGGAAAGTTAGTCATTTCAGCCTGCACCAGTTGTTATTATAGAAATGATGAATTAAGGGAAAAAGTTTAGAAATAATTTAACCCAGTATAAAAAAAAGCAGGGTTGAATTTTCAAGCAAAAAAAAGAAGAAAAGAGGTTTTTAGCCTGACTTCAGATGTTTAATGTTCTGTTAGTCTGAGTGCATAAACACAGAGCTCTGTGTTTTGATCTGTGCAGCACACACTGTTTTCCACCCCGGCAACAGGAGGTTTAATGTGGAGCTAGAGAGGGGCAACAGTAAAATGGGATTTCAGCCCACGTAGGGTTGCATAATGAAAGGGGACAGAGATACAGTTGGACTCAACGGACGTAGTGGTTGCACACTGGAAATGCAAAGCCTCGCTCTACCACTGCAACCGGGCCTCATCCTGTCAATATAAATAGTCCTCTGGTCGGCATGGAGGAGCCAGGCTCTGGAATGCTATCCATGCCATGACTTGACACTTTCCATGCAGCTTTACTTTCTCCACCTTTCTACACCTTCTTAGGGAATATGTAGATGTCGGAAAGAGAGAGAGAGAACACAGAGAAAAGCTCCACAGGGAGATGTAGCATGTGGGTCACTGTGATTTTGCCAAGTAAGAGTATGTTCCTGGGTCAACATATTTTGTTAATCCTGGAACAGCATTCCTGTCCGAATATTTAGGTCTAACCCTATCCCTACCCCTAACCCATACCCATAACACAACACTGATGTAGAAGCACCTAACCCTGATTGTAAGCCAAAACTTGACATAAACTGTAAACTTGTAGCTAAAATCTGAATGTTTGAGTGGAATGTTGTTCTGTTATCAACAATATTGATCCAGAAACATGTTGTACTTTGTGAAATCAGGTTCACCGTAGCATATGACCTGCATTTATGCAAGATTTCCTGACGGTGTGTTTTTGGCCTCTAGGTGGGGGTGTTGCATCTCAAGTTTGAGTCAGATTGTGCAAGACCAGATATAGTTTATTTTCTCAGAAACTTGCTCCTCATAGCAGACACTACAGAGACCATTGGTATAAATACTGTAATGATTACATACAGGTGTTACATAACCCAGGGTTATATTTATTGAGACATGTTTTTCATAGTTCGCATGGGCGGGCTAACGGTAGAGATGGTAGCTTGAAGTTTCTGGAGATATGAGGGAGACTGAAATTTCTTGCAGATCAGGCAATCCTTTTGGAAAATACTAACACTTCAGTTCACCAAGAAGTAACATATATATCCAAGAAGTAACAAATGTGAACAATTTTCTAATTTATGATAATATATTGATCTTGAAAAAAAAAAAAACAACTTGGTCATAATTTTTTCAAGGTTTGCAAAAAATCTGTTTTTGTTCTTCGTTTTATTTGCTAATAAAAATTCCTGAAAATATCTTTTCCATCTAATGTCTGAATCATACACATGCATATTCTTGCCTTTGTCTTAACTTGATTTGCTGCTTGAAGAGCAAATGGCAATGAATCACGCTGAATGGATGGTATAGGGCTCAAAAATATAGGGCTCAAAATCAGGTCTTTTCACAGAGTACAATAAATTACTGTAATATATTCATATCATGTTGATAATTACTATATTTATAATGTCTACTGGCTGATGTGAATATGCACAATTAATTTATAACTTGCTTATTGGCTAGGAATTTTTGTAGTTTCCATCACTTTCACACAATCATGGGTGTGAAGACTTTCTCACGCACCCTTTTGAAATCAAATCGTGTGTAACCAAACAGCGCCAGTTTTCTTTTGCGTCTACTGAACCTGTAAATGACTTCATCAGCATGTGTCAAGCTCTAGTCTGAGTACATCAGAGTTGACTGACATCATTCTGAGTCAGTAAGCTTTCTTTAAGTGTTGCGCATTAAACATTCATCCTTTACTATGCAACATAATTGATCCATGTCTGACTGACTGACAGATCCAAGCTTTTTTCTGTGTGTCAGTGAGGATAAACAATAGGCTATGCAGTACAATGTAGACCTAACAGACTTTTTCTTACAGAAAACACTTGATTTTTCCACTGTAAGGTTGATGTTTTTGTGAAATCAGCCTAAACAGGAAATCAGTGTGGCTGACTGCTTGCTCGACTTCCCTTTTAGTGATCCGTTCTGAACTCAAGATAGTGACCGGGTGACATCATCTCTGGTGGAGAGGAGTATATCTTCTTTGTTCACATTCTTTCATTTAAACCATTAGCCCCAATCATTTGCAGGTGTGGAGAGGCAAGGCGTTAGGTAAACATTGGGTTTGGCAGAGAGGTAAATAGTGCCCAGGCTGATAAAGGTGCCTCTATAGATTTATGCATCTAAGGAATGAAACCCAGAAAGCTCTCAGAGCATGTGTGTTTGTTCATGTGTGTGTGTAGGCGAGAATCTACACATGTGCCATGAAGCTTTTATCTTTTCCCATAGACATTTAGGTGATTCTTGTGTGTGTGTGTGTGTGTGTGTGTGTGTGCGTCTCAGTAGGGACTTCAACCTGAATGCACACTGACTCATGGGGACTCGTGTCACCGTAGAGACCTAAACTGAGGTCCCCATGAGGAAACAAGCTTATAAATCATCAGTTTTTAATTTTTTTTAAAAAATGCAGAAAGTTTTGTGTGATGGGTAGGTTTAGGGGTAGGGTTAGTGTAAAGGGAGAGAATATACAGTTTGTACAGTATAAAAACCATTACGTCTATGAAGAGTCCCCACAAAGATAGCGAACTAGACGTGTGTGTGTGTGTGTGTGTGTGTGTCCTTTAGGGCAGTACAGTCAGTGGAGATGTCACACAATCACTTTGGTATTTATCATTATATTCTTCATTCTTCATTTTCATCTCATTCTTCATTTACTCATTTTTTTATTAGTGTAGTTGTTGATCACAATGTCCGTCTGGGAAGATTACTCTTCTTTGGTGGACATATAAGCCTGTATAAATATGAGACTAGATGTTCCAGAAATGCAATTGTGTCTTAATGGTGGAAAAAAAATATTAACAAAAAAAAAAAACAGCAGTAAATTATAGAAAAGTTACTTCAAATTATATCCAGTGTATCCTAATGTAGCCTGGTCTATTTTGAGATGAACATAATAGTAAAGTTTCAACTGGAAAGATCACAATGCAACTGCACTGTAGGCCTTTCAATATGCATTTTAAGGTAATTTACAGGGGGTCAGTGAGGTGTAGGAATATTTTAAGATCTTGAAACTTTAGAGAGTTACAGTGGACCAAGATGAGATGAACATATCCAAATTTCAAGGAAGCTTTGAATGTAGGAATGTCAAAAAGTATTTTGAAATGTCCAGAGATGCAATGTTGGACCAGTTCTCTTAAATTCCCCCAAAAATGCAAAATCATCAGGACTTTTATAATCAGAGACCTCCTAAAAGGCATTTAATGGGGAAATAATACATAATCAGTATCCATCAAATTGCCTTGCAAACTATAGCCAAATGTACAATTGAGCTTAGGTAAATTTATCCATATAAATTATTTAAATAAATATTATGTTTACATTTACAATTATAAATAGATTGCATTCTGTTTATCTAACATAACTGCATGATTCTGTTAGCAAACAAATATAACTTGTCCGTATGCATGCTAATGCTCCACAATTGGTATGTATGTTGATTTTAAAAAAAAATGTTTTAATATTTTGCAAGAAATTGTTGTGGAAAGGGTAAACTAATACAGCATATAACAAACACCATGAGTCGCACACAATCACACACACACAGCAGGAGGACAAGGTTCTCATTATAATAAAACTAATTGGAAACAAAGTGATGTGGAAGTTATGTTCACCCATGGGAGCAGCTTCGCAATGAGTGTGAGCATGTGTGTGTATTCATTACTTCTCTGGTTAATGGTTCTTTCACATTTTATCACTTGTTTCCCTTGGGCATGTTCTTTGATGAGGTTGCCAGATCTTAGCAGGAGATCCTCCTTCGTACTTCTAAAAATGCCCCTTGCAGTCGCTCTGAATAACAAGCACGGATTTGCGTGCCAGCATTCCCCCTTCACCCCACTATTAAGAGGAAGAGAGAAAGATTGTGAATGAATATAAAATTAAGCTCTATCTAAAAGCTTTTAAACAGAAATAACAGTTCATCTTATAACCTGTTTGGGGTCGGTAAGATTTTTTTACATTTTTGAAAGAAGCCTCTTATGTTCACCAAGCCTGCATGTATTTGTTAAAATACAGTAAAAAAGTAATATTGTAAAAAATATTATTACAATTTAAAATAATATTTTAAAATGCCAAATGACAAAGCTGAGTTTTCAACATCTTCAGTGTCACATGATCCTTCAGATTTTTCATTTGGTGCTCAAGAAACATTTCTTATTATTATCAATGTTGAAAACAGTTGTGCTGCTGTATTTTTTCAGGATGTTTTGATGAATGGGAAGATCAGCATTTATAGAAATATTTAGCAACATTATACATTCCATTACTGTCAATTTTTGATCAGTTAACAACTTAAACTGTCAATTTCTTTACCCAAAAAAGGAAAAAAAGTACTGACCCTAAACTATTGAACGGTGTGTACTGTGTTTGAAGAGCCTTTCGACTGTGTTGTAAATCCCTGAACACCTGGTACTCTCCTTGTTTACAATGGTTCTTCAAATGCTAACGGGACTGAACAAAAATGTCCAGGCGTAGTTTGCCACAGTTGGAAATTTCCTCAAAAGGAAGTACATAAGAACATACCTTAGGTGAAGAATCATTGATGCATGTTCTGTTACATAGAGTGAGAGACATAAGCAGAAGCTAGAGGGAGAAAGGAAAGGAAAGAAACTGAATAAGCAAATAAGGATGTTTTTTTTTTTGTCTGTGCCAACATTCTTGGAAGTAACCACAAGAGGACTTGTCATGCAAATAGAGCATTTTCTGACAAGAGCTGGAATTTAAGAGGGGCTGAAAAGAGTTAAGGGAGGAGAGAGAGGGATAAGCGTGGATATGTAGGGAAGAATCTTGCTTGGGAAAGAAGGTTGAGAGCGAGGAATTCTTGCTCGGAAACATTTTGGTTGGCAGCTAGAAGAACCACAAGTGTGTCACTGTGATACACAAGCATGCAGACTTTGCTTTGGCGTTAGCAGATCTACCAACACTTGATGCTAACATGATAAAAGACACTCCCCAGATAGCAAGCAAACATTAAAACAATGCATCAACGTTAATTGCATTGAATCAACTTTTGCTCTCGCAATTAATGTTTAGGAAATGTTGAAATTTCATAAAAAAATCAATGGTAATGGCATTTAATCAATGTTACAATGTGATGTTGGTTCAACATCGTGTTTGCACTCTCAGAAAATGAAACACAACAACTGACTTCCAGCCACAGCCTTAGATGAAAACAACTGAAAAGACATTTAATCTCTCTTGTTACTAACCAGACTGACTTTATTCTGTCAGTATTTATTTCTGTCATTCACAGTTTATTTTGAGAATTAACAGAGGTTTAGATGTTGATGTTTTATTGAAAATATGTGGTCACCATTATGGTGATCAGTGTTTCCTTTCGTTGGGCAGTTTGACTCTTAGATTTTTATGTCAGTTTGTGACATCAACATCTAAACCTCTGTTAATTCTCAAAAAGAACTGTAGACAAATGGCAAAAATAAATTCAGTCTGGTTAGTAATAATAGAGATTTAATGTCAACATCATATTGTCATATTTTGCCCTATTTTTTAAATGAAATTTCAACATTTTTTCAACATTTATTGCGGGTGTTATTATTATTTTAAATTGTATTTTTTTTTCTTCAGTTTTATTGTATTTTTGATCAAATAAATGCAGCCTTGGTAAGCATAAGTGACTTCTTTATTTAAAAAATCTTATCCAAACTTTTGAGAGTGATTAATTCCACTTTTAAAGTATCAATGTCACCGTTTGATCTGTGGGAAAAGTTCTCTGTCAGGTTTTATACCTTCTCTTGTTTGGTAAGCGGTAGCTTGTAATTATGATGTCATCTCATAAACATCTAGTCTAAAACGGCAGTGGGTGACTCATGTATGTGTTTGTGTGATACATTTGAAACATATGGATCACAGATGAGTCAATGATGAGACGTCTTTTCTTTCAAACCCCTTTTGTACTGACCTCTGACCCTGTATCTATGTTGTGTTTGTTAATCGCTATCATGATCTCTGGGCTTTAAGCGAGGAGTCTCAACATGCCTCCATAATGGAAACGCTGACTTAAATTTTGGCCTAAATCCCAGCTCATTATGACTTAACATTGACTGTCATCATTACCCTCTAATGTGTTTGAATCATGTTATGTGCTTAAGATTTTACTGTTTTAGCTGTACTTTTCCACATCTGTAGATTTTCTAAGATTGATCTGCTCTGAAGACACACACATCTTTACAAACAATGGCTGATTTTAGGGTCAGTTTCAGTATAATTATCTGTTATTTAAAAAAATCTTGTGAATCTGCAGAGGTATAACTTCTTGTTTTATGTTTTTTTCCTGCATGTTTCTTTTTACATGAACCTGCTTTGTTGCCAGTCGCCAGTATTAGTTCCGTATGCTTTATATGTGTTTTTATACTGCAAGTTTTTCAGTTGATGCAATCCCAACCTAATCATACATTTCAAACATAAACTTAAGCTGTCTTTTGTGTATGATGATCTTTACCCTGCCGTTTATATCAAATTCTGCACGCAACGTATAGACTGAAGTTCAGAACAGTATCCGTGTTCAGCACAAGGGCACTTAGACATTGAGAGATTAACATTACTGTATGACATAACCCTTAGCAACCGTGTTCCCATGAAGTACTGTTGTGTTTTGTTTATGCCAAGATGACAGTGTAGTG
Organism: Rhinogobio ventralis; assembly: GCA_039654625.1. Taxonomy (NCBI): domain Eukaryota; kingdom Metazoa; phylum Chordata; class Actinopteri; order Cypriniformes; family Gobionidae; genus Rhinogobio; species Rhinogobio ventralis. Next base: position 5,992,031 of record CM077210.1, on the reverse strand, counting down.
TACAGCAGCCACCTGGGACTGAGAAACAATAAAAAGAAAAAGAAACACTTGATTACAGAGAAATGCAAACACAAACACTCACTGTAAGAGCTCATTTGAGACGACAGCAAGCACATACACATTAGCTATAGTTACATGCACTGCAGTTATCACAATATTGACTTCATTCTGAATAAGATAATATACTGATTAATGGCCATGGATGACTTGAAATCTGGCTGTTCATTCTAAATAAGTATTTCATAATATTTATATTGATTGTTCACTTACAAATTGTAGTCGGTTACTGATTCCAAATTACATGACAACTATTGTAGTTAGTAAAGTAATCCATTACATTACACATTTAAGGTAATATAATCAGACTACTTTTAGATTACTTTTAGATTACATTTGTCCTAATTGTTTATCACATTGATTTGAATAGGACAATCTTGTACCATACTGATATAAAAATAGTAATACAAAAAGAAAAAAAATATATTACATTCGTTGTTATCAACAACATGAAGTCCATTAAATATTACATTATGTCAGCGTTTCCCAGACTGGGGTTCGTGATGGAAGTTTAATGAAAGCATGTAACATGAAAGCATAAAACATGTTTATATGGCAGTTTTATTCTCACAATATTTGAATGATACCATTTTACTATTTTATTTTAATGATACCAACTACCCTAGTGGAAAAAAACCTATACCAAAATGTATTTAAAATACATTTATTTCATACTAAGTATACTACAAATCCATTAACATATTTACTGACATATCGCTTGAGACTTACTGATATAAATATTATAATCAAACTTTATTTGGAGTAGTACTTTATTGCACAATGCACGTTTCTTAATATTAAGCCTAAAATGTGTTTTAAAATCACTATTAGTAAGGATAGTATGTATAATATCAGTCTACCTAAAGTATACTTGCAATAGTTCCACTTTAGCATAATGAAATATACTGAAGTATATCTTTAGTTGGACCTCAGCACTATTTCCAGATAACTAAAGTGCATTAAGTACAAAATTAGTTGTTTCAATTTAGCAGACTTTAAGTATATCAATTTAGTATTCTAAAAGTACATTTGCAGGGTATTTATATTAAGTAATAAATAAATAAATAAATAAATAAATATGTAAACTTATTTGTAGCACACTTAGCATAAAATAAATGTCCTTTTGAAAGGAAGAGTAATTAAAGCCCTTGTAAGCTGATAGGCAAAGTCAGCAGCCGGTTTGCAAAACTGATAAGAGTAAATGTAGACCTGAAGCCACAATGCTGCACTACAACAGTGAGAGGAGGATGATAATGATGACACTAATGATGTCATGAGGGCAGTCACAATAAACAGAGATAGTTAGAGAGAAATATCCAAATGCAGCTGCAGGGAGGACGCAATAATGCTGGTTTGAATGAGCCAAAGACGTGGGGAGAGGTCATAGGTCACAATGACAAGAGCAAAAATCTACCAAAGTTTCCATACTCACAGAGCTGCGTGAAACAACACACGTCAACTGACTTCACACAATTGCTTGCTGCTTACTTAGACGCACACTCACACGGACAACGTAAAGAACATGGTGGTGTTAACAAGGACTCTGTCACTTTGGCATGCTAACGTCTGTTTGCTAGTGCACGCATACTGACGTCCGAAAATATTCTGTTATCTTGGCTGATGTCAGGCCATGTGGACCATACCATGTATGGAATAAAGACGTTCACACACACTTGTCAGGTGGATTCATGGGGTGTACCGTCCGTGATGCAGGGTTTGACATGGCTGTTAGCTTTGAATGTGCCTGAATTCTTGTGTTTGGGCCAAGAGACTGGCAGCCTTTGAACCTTAACCTGCTATCAATTATGTAGCTACAATACATGTATCAATACAGTATCTGTTTTATCGGAAGACTGAATGTTAGCATTTGTGTTTACGGTGTGATTATTGCATTCAGATTCATAGTGTGAAAAGCAGGTGTTTGAGTTTATGACTTTTTTATTATATGTGTGTACATGTTTGTGTATGCACGGATGCATGCAAGTGTACGTGGGTGTGTGCATGTCTGTGAATGAATACGCCTGGTATCTGTCTCTGTGATTCGATCACAAGTGGCAAGAAATAAATACAGGCGTAATGGGGTTCAAAATGTTTGATTTTATTCACTTTTTCAAATGTCAACATGCAGGAACACTCACCGTGTCTGATTTGGTTATGTAATCAGAGATCCTCCCTTGATGAAATCTGAAAGGTTTCTCAAGGGGTCACTGATGCATTTGAGACGCATGTCACTACCAGGTCTTGCCAGACCACCTGTGATCAACCGTGACAGGTGTTTATACAACATTTAAACCAGGTCTATATGTGTTAAAGAGTTTTCAAACTGGGTTCTGGGGACTCTCAAATCTTCCACATCACTAATTCAGAGAAAAATATTATAATAATATTAAAATATTATAATAAATACATTTATATTTAAAATGTATTTAAAATAAATAAATAAAATAGGTTAAAATGTACCTAATTTGATTTGTTTTTTAAACACTTGTTGGCAATTATGATATTTATCAATTATTAACATGAGAATAATGAATTATTGGACTGACATCTATAGCTTTATATTTCAATATATTATAGTGTCAACTTAAATGGAAAAAGTAAATATTTTACAGATAATATTTTACATTTATATTTAAACTCATTGTAAGAGAGCTCACTTGAGAAGACATTGTAGCTACATGCACTGCAGTTATCAGAATATTGACTTAATTATGAAGAAGATAATATTCTCATTAATCGCCATTGATAGCTGTTCATTCTAAATACGTATTTTATATTTATTTAATACATAATCATATTTAAATTACATCTATTTATACATGCATGCATATTTATTAGCCAGAATATAATATACATATTTATATTATATCCTTATTTTATTTCATAATATAGTCTGACTTCATTCTGTCTTCATATTATTTCTGTAACATGCATATTTATATTGTATTCTGACTATTTGTTTATTTTCTAGCTTTATATTATTTCTATAACAAACATATTTTTTTTGTATCAAGATTATTTTCTCATCTTTTTAACATACAAAATGATGTAGACAAACAATCAGCCATACAACAGTAAGTGGACATCAAATCAACAGCAACAAAATAAATAAATAAAAATAAAAAATAAGGTAGACTGGTCAGTTACACAGAAGGGTGAGTGAAAAAAAAAACACAAAACAAATAAATGAGACATAATATTCAGCAAAATATACACAGGAAAACTAGTATATTAAAAATTATTTGAATGTATATAAATGCCAATACAAACATTTATGGACATGAGCATATATCTATATGACCGTATGAGTGGTAAAATCCAGATACTGCAACCCTTGGTATTTAAACCAGTAATATAATGCTGAAAGAAGTCTATGACAGTTAGAAAACCATAAAAAAATAGAATAAACCAAGCCAAAAGACCAGAGAGGGAAAGGGGAATGAGATCTCCTCAATTCGAATCAATAATTCACTGTATATTTATATTTATATTTTCTCACAGTATAAATGGCTCTTTATACATTTAAAATCTAGAGCTTCTTTTTTATTTTAGGAGGTCATACAAATACAATCATCATATTTGGGGTCCGTGGAAAAAGTGTGAAAACCCCTGTGTTAAGGAATGTGAATATTGAGTTCATGTTTCCAGCTCATGCAGAAATATTTTAACAGAATATGTTACCCTGCAGATTGTGACAGGATTACAGTCTCTCTATTAAACTGTCAAAAGACACAGACCTCTTCATCTGTCCAACACATCTGGTCATTTCTCTCACTCTCATTCCATCTCTACCTCTCTTTCTTTAATCTCTTTATATAAATCTCTGTACCATATCACATCATTCATTTGTCTTTCTTTCCTCATTTTTATCTTTATCACACACTCTTATCACATCCCCATCTGTCTCTTTCTTGTTTGAATTGTCCCTTAAGAAAATTCTTTCCACGCTGCTCATAATTCCTCCCCTCTGTCTCGTTCCTCCTTTAATCCTCTTTCTCATCTCCGTCAATCTCTTCGGGTTCTGTGGGGTTTCGACCGTGAGGCGCCGGAGTTCTGGTGATGATGTCACAGTCTCAGGGAGTTGTGTCTGAGCATTTAGTTTCGCCTGTTAAACTGACCCCTGTGATATTACCGACTCTATAAACGTCTGCATTTAGGGAGGCATTGAGAGGTTCATTCACTTATATAATGGCTTCACTCACTGTGCAGGAACTTACTGGAGTCAAATGTAGGCCACAGTTGCACGTGAAAGGACAGGAGGAGTCTGTATTGGCAGTGTCTGATTATGACGGCTGAAGTCATTGAATGCATACATGAAGATTAATGTATTTTGGCATTTATCAATGTGAAAAAAATTTTCCATTTCACATTGAATGGTGTCATGTTTAATAGTGTAACTGTAGATGATTGTACTTTTGCTCATTCATGAAACTGAGTCTGTTTTTAGAGTATGATATGTGATCTTATATAAACCTTAGTGCGTCTTTTGAAGCAAAGCCATTAAATATAAAGTTGATTTAGATGTGGAGTGCTGCGTGTGCTGGTGAATATCACTGATGGTTTTAGCAGTTTACGAGACATCCAACACAAACCTAAAACTAAGCTTTAAACCCAATTTGTCTGAGGGATAGAAACATTTTAATTTAAGGGGATAGTTCAAGCAAAAATAAGGAATGTGGACCACATATATATATATATATACGCTATATTGCCAAAAGTTTTGGGACGCCTGCCTTTACATGCACATGAACTTTAATGACATCCCATTCTTAATCCGTAGGGTTTAATATGGAGTTGGCCCATCCTTTGCAGCTATAACAGCTTCAACTCTTCTGGGAAGGCTTTCCACAAGGTTTAGGAGTGTGTTTATGGGAATTTTTGACCATTCTTTTCGAAGTGCATTTGTGAGGTCAGGCACTGATGTTGGACGAGAAGCCCTGGCTCGCAGTGTCCGCTCTAATTCATCCCAAAGGTGTTCTATCGGGTTGAGGTCAGGACTCTGTGCAGGCCAGTCAAGTTCCTCCACAACAAACTCGCTCATCCATGTCTTTATGGACCTTGCTTTGTGCACTGGTGCGCAGTCATGTTGGAACAGAAAGGAGCCATCACCAAACTGTTCCCACAAAGTTGGGAGCATAAAATTGTCCAAAATGTCTTGGTATGCTGAAGCATTAAGTGTTCCTTTCACTGGATCTAAGAGGCCAAGCCCAACCCCTGAAAAACAACCCACACCATAACCCCCCCTCCACCAAACTTTACACTTGGCACAATGCAGTCAGGCAAGTACCGTTCTCCTGGCAACCGCCAAACCCAGACTCATCCATCAGATTGCCAGACAGAGAAGAGTGATTCGTCGCTCCAGAGAACACGTCTCCACTGCTCTAGAGTCCAGTGGTGGCGTGCTTTACACCACTGCATCCGACGCTTTGCATTGCACTTGGTGATGTAAGGCTCGGATGCAGCTGCTCGGCCATGGAAACCCATTCCATGAAGCTCTCTACACACTGTTCTTGAGCTAATCTGAAGACCACATGAAGTTTGGAGGACTGTAGCTATTGACTCTGCAGAAAGTTGGCGACTTCTGTGCACTGTGTGCCTCAGCATGCGCTGACCCCGCTCTGTGATTTTACATGGCCTATCACTTCAAGGCTGAGTTGCTGTTGTTCCCAATTGCTTCCACTTTGTTATAATACCACTAACAGTTGACAGTGGAATATTTAGTAGTGAGGAAATTTCACAAATGGACAGGTGGCAACCTATCATGGTACCACGCTTGAATTCACTGAGCTCCTGAGAGTGACCCATTCTTTCACAAATGTTTGTAGAAGCGTCTGCATGCCTAGGTGCTTGATTTTATACACCTGTGGCCGTGGAAGTGTTTGGAACACTTGCATTCAATGATTTGGAGGGGTGTCCCAATACTTTTGGCAATATAGTGTATATTGCAGTGTAACTTTATATCTCACAGTGTGGCTTTGTATCTCACAGTCTATCTGTATCTCACAGAGTGACTTTATATCTCGCAGTGTAACTTTAAGTCTTGCAGAGTGACCTTAAATCTTGCAGTGTGACCATATATTTTTCAGTATGACTTTATATATTGCAGTGTGATTTTATATCTCACAGTCTGACTGTATCTCTCAGAGTGACTTTATATCGCATCGTGATTTTATATCTCGCAGTGTAACTTTATACCTTGCAGAGTGACTTTATATATTGCAGTGATATTTTATATCTCGCAGAGTCCCCTTATGTCTCACAGTGTTACTATCTTGCAGTGTGACCATATATTTTTCAGTATGACTTGCACGGTGACCTTAACTTATGTTACATATTTGTGAACACAATGTAAAGACACAGATTAGGCAATTGTTGTTCTGGGAATCTCTGAACCGTTTTACAGATACAGTTCAGCAGATGTCCAGAAGCAAAAGGAGGCAAAACAAAGCTAGAAAAGACTTCCTGCATGAGAGATGACATCAATTCTGTGGGTTTGTGTATCTCTGTTCTTGAATGGGTCTGTTTAACAGCAGTTAGAATACCTCCATCATATTTGGATCTGTATGATTTGTATATTGACTGTGTACTGTGAAATGAGGAGCATGTCAACTTTGTAGCTTATTCGTGCCTTTGGGCATACATTGATTTGTGTGTGTTGGAAGCCTTAGCGATTTTAAAAGCCAAATGAAATGAATGTGTGTTTGAGGTAGATGTCAGTGAGAGTTTGCGACCGTGTCTCTGCAGTTGATCTAGTTTTTATTGTTTTCTTCAGCTTTTGATTTACAAATAAATGAAGTCCATATTTCAACCCCAAACACACACAATACAGGAAGAAAGATGACTTTTTGGCCCAACTACTTGTGCAACAATACAGGTTGACGACACACCAGAGACAAGAGAATTGGGAGGGAACTGTAAAATACACTATGTATCTGCTGTATAAACTCAAACAGAAACACAAAGAAACCTTTTTACCAGCTCAAATCCAGAGAAACTTTTCGTCAGTTTCGTCTGAGCTCCAGTGCTGGTCTTTGAACACAGTCTTTCAGTGTTTTGTATGTATTTCACCATCATTAACTTCACTGAATATATGATAGTCATCATTAATCCGTGTGTTTAGATTTATCCGTCAGATTAATGGTTTGTTTATTTAGAGTACAATTGTTGAAGTGTGGTTTGCTTAACTTAACTTGTACTATTCAGCATCTTAGTGCATCCGGAGAGGACTAGAGTTTGTTTTACTTTGTGTTCTTTCCTTGGGGAAATGTAAAGGTTGTCATGGTAATTGGAAAAGCATTTTGAGATGATTCTGAGATGAACTTTGGAAAACCTTTTGAACTGAAGGATGAGAGTCTGATGAAAAGAAAGAGCATAATAATTTGCAATACTATTATTATTATAATTTTTAAGTGCTGTTATTTGTTGTTCTGAAAAAGCAATACTTTTTTATAGATTTCTATGTATTCACAAGGCATCTTTACATTATCAAGTTAAAGGGTCCAAAAATTCCTCACCCTCATGTCGTTCCAAACCTGTAAGACCTTCGTTCTTCTTCGGAACACAAATTAAGATATTTTTGATGAAATCCAAGAGCTTTCTGAACCAACCATAGGCAGCAACGTCCAGTGGTGTAAAGTATTTGAGTAAATGTAATTAGTTACTGTACTTATGTATCTTTTTGGCTACTTTGTAGTTTTACTGAGTATCAAATATATTAGCAACTTTTACTCTCTTCTTGACTACATTTATGAATAAGTAAATGTACTTTTTACTCTAATACATTTGTGATGAGTAATGCAATTACACATTACATTTTGCATGGCACCTAACTTTTTCTGCAGCAGTTTGTTTCTGCTATAAAGAAGCGATATCGCTAAGGGCATTGAAGGTACTATATCTTGTGTGTTTTGCCTTTACTCACCCAAAATGGTCAACAAGGCTACTTTATGCGATTGAGAGTGGGCAGTTGAGAATCGCAAGTTGTTTGATTTATGAGATGAGGTCATGACTGCATTCGGTGATGCAGCCGAAACCAGCACATCCAGTGCAAGTTGTTGAGGACTAGTGCATCTTTGAGCCTATACATTCAGTATGAGTAAAATACTTAAGCACTATTAAAATCAGATACTCTAAGACTTTTACTCAAGTCGTATTGTAATTGGTGACTTGTAACTTGTAATGGAGTCATGTTCGCTGTAAGGAATCTGTACTTTTACTCAAGTATGGTTTTCAGGTACTCTTTACACATCTGGCAATGTCAGTACAACCTTCAAGGCCCAGAAAGGTAGTAAAGACATTGTTAAAATAGTCCACTACAGTGGTTCAACCTTAATGTTATAAACGTTGAGAATACATTTTGTTTGCAAAAAACAAACAAAAATAACGACTTTATTCAACAACTTCTCGTTTGTATCAGACTCCTACAGAGTGTAAACAGTGCAACGCTTCTGAGTTCTCACTATTGGCCGACCCTGTTGACGTGAGCACAACGACGCATGTGCAGGAGCTGACCAATGGTGAGCCGCCGTTCTGCCGTAGAACCCGGAAGCATTGCATTGTGTTTACTACGTCAACTGCGTAGGAGTCTGACAGACAAGAAATTGTTCAATAAAGTCGTTATTTTTGTTTGTTTTTTGCACACAAAAAGTATTCTTGTCACTTCATAACATTAAGGTTGAACCACTGGAGTCACATGGACTATATTAACGATGTCTTTACTACCTTTCTGGGCCTTGAAAGTGGTAATAATGTTGCTGTCTATGGAGGGGTCAGAGAGATCTCCGATTTCATCAAAAATATCTTAATTTGTGTTCTGAAGATGAACGAAGGTCTTACGGGTTTGGAACAATATGAGGGTGATTTTGGGTAAACTATCCCTTTAAGGTGGAAATACTCACAAAACTGTGGGGGGTCTTAGTAAAAATAGGTTTTAAATATAGTTTTCAAATGTTTCAGTAACACTAACCAACCATTAAAAAGCAGAAATGTCATCACAAATCTCATCATATCACACCTAGTGTCCAAGTCACCTATAGGACTTTTAATTTTTGTAAATGAAGGAAAGAACATCTCACAATTTACTTTTTATTTCTTTACTCTGAGGTAAAGGTATAAATAATTGATCTCAAATAATCAAATGTAAAAATAATTCATACATAAAGTAAATAATGTTTTTGTTTCCTCTACCTGTATCAATGTGTCCTGTTTCTAAAGGAATGGCTGTGAAACATGAGCACCTCATTGGTCAAATAAATAAACACAGAGAGGGCACTGTTGAGGTGTGGGACACAGAGTGTGTACATGCAAACCTTGCAGGAGTGTTAGCAACGGAGGAAGCATGCAATCGTACTTCTTAATGCTTGAGTTTTTTTCTAAATATAAAAGTGGATGTGTGTATGTGTCTGTGCATCACTGTGCTGGTTTAAAAATGACTGGATGTCTGTTGTTGTTTTGTTTGTGTGTGTGTGTATTTCTGGGGGTACGTGTACTTTCTGAGCAGTGTGTGTCTCTTGTTGTGTGTGTGTATGTTTCTGGGGGTATGTGTACTTTCTGAGCAGTGTGTGTCTCCTGTTGTGTGTGTGTTTCTGGGGGAATGTGTACTTACTTTCTGAGCTCTATGCAACATGCTCCATAAATACTCCACCCAAGTGTTCCACCTGTTTATAGATTGAAAGACTGAGAGTCACTAACTAACCATGAAGGTCTGCGAAAAGTTACAATCGCAATATGCCACAACACGTCTAAACCTCACCCCAAATAAAGGATTAACTGTACTGTATACAACACAATTGTGTTATTGTGCAAATATAACATGCCTGTGCCAGTTCCCAAAAAAAAAAGATACATTTTTAAGACGGCCTGTATCTTCACTGTCCCAGAATGCATTGATGAAACAGGTGAATGCCATCCGTTTGACTGAGACCAGGTGCCGTTAGCTCTGTTTTTAGATCAACGCTAACTGGGCTCTTCTAACCAAGACTAGAAGTACTATTTTTGTCCTGAAGATTACTGCAATGCTTAATACGGCCCAACTAATCATACATTTTTGCAATGGATTTTTCGTAGATTCAGAAAATCTGATTCATGAATGAATTGTTCAACATTTGTTTGATATTATGCGTATATAAATGATATTATAGTATAATTTATATTATTATGCACTGTTTGCAGACTGTTAACAATGGTTGCAACCTGTTTCATTGTGTTAATGTGTCAGTGAGGGAATGTTGGTATGGCGCCCGTTGGACTGTGACCTGGACATGTTGGCATGGGCAACAGCAGAGCTGAAGCAGCAAGAAATTGTTTTTCTGTGTTTGGCTATTGTGTTAGCTCAATGGAGTTTTAGAATAATACCCAGAATACACTGGGCTGCCTTCAAATACTCTTTTAATCAAATTTTTGGGCCATGCAAATTGTTTATACAAAATTGAATAAAGACAGAATATTAATATAATATAATAAAACAAAATATTTATTTATTTCTGTGCACTTTCAATATTTACTATGATTCAAAATCAGTCAGTTAGATATTTTAATGTTTATGGAAGTCTCTTATGCTCACCAAGGCAGTGCTTATTTGATCAAAAATACAGTAAAAACAGTAATATTGTGAAATAATATTACAATTTAAAAAACTGTTTTCTACTTTAATATATTTTAAAATATAATTTATTCCTCTGATGGCAAAGCTGACTCATTACTCCAGTCTTCAGTATCACATGATCCTTCAGAAATCATTCTAATATGATGATTTGCTGTTGAAAACAGCTGCGCTGCTTAATATTTTACAGGATTTACAACATTTTTTTCAGGATACTTTGATGAATAGAAAAGTACAAAAGAACAGCATTCATTTGACGTACAGTACAATGTTTTTGTATGTACTGTCCATTTTGATAGATTTAATGCATCCTTGCTTAATGAAAGTTTGTTTAAAAAACAAAACTATTACTGACCCCAAACTTTTAAATGGTAGAGTACATCGACTTTTTCATAGGTTAGACTATCTGTCTGTATTAGATACAGTTGTTTAAAATCAAGAAACACATTACTGACTTTTATAAACAATTTATGTGTTATTGTTAAGGATGTGAATAAGAATTTATGAATCAGTTAAATAACTGTCCAAAATTTTGTAATACTGTATGTATATATGTAATATACAATAAATGGTAAGAGCGAGCAAGTCAAGTATTACCAGAGGAGAATAGCAGGAAAAGAATATATGTCTTAAGCTAGAATTTGCTGTTTTCATGCACACAGGAATATTCCAGTATAGTTGTGAAGAATGTAAATATCATTTTTGGAATAAAGGTTTAACCAGAATTTGGAGTTTAATTGGAAAATAACAAGTTTTTTTATATACATTTTATATATGTGTTATTATAGATCAGTGACATGTCATTGTGGTCAGTGAGGCCAGCTATAGTTGTTTCTCAATTTCTAAGAAATCTTGAATTTAAGTCAAGACCAATTCAAATGGCAGACCAACGTCAAATAGTTCCTGTGACATGGGAATGTTAATTTGAGGAAATGCAGGGTCAACATTAGAGATTGAAACGATTTGCAAAAGAGATAATGAATAAAAGAAAAATAATGAGAGGGCTGGACGTATGCCAAAGGGTTAGAGTGCTATTGAATCTTTATTCACAGTTACAGCGTGTCTCTCTCTCTTATACAGCCTCCTGCTCCCTCCCTTTTCTCTCTCTTTAGCCGTATGTGTGATTCAGTCACAGCACTTCCCAGTGTGGCAGAGAGTGTGTACATGTGTGAGTGATTGAAGGAGCTCTCAGTCTTGTGTATAGACATTCAAAGGGAGTGTGTAAGCATTTCCCAAAAACAAAATCTGCACGTTTAGTCGTCATTTCTGGATATATTTTAAGAAACGAGTGAAGCATAGAGCTCAGGTAAGTTCAACTGAACTTTGAATTCTGAAAATTTGCTTTGCAGAAATGAGTTATCTTAAAAAAAAAACTACGTTTTAAAAACAATTTGTAGAAAAGATTTGATTTGATTTTATATTTATTTTTAATTTTATTTAATTTTATAATTTTTTTTAATTTAATTACATTTTGTTTTATTTTATTAATACTAAGCATTTATATTTGAAGTTAAAATCATTTTTAAATGTTAAGTAAACAAGTGTTATAGATCTGTTTATCTGGATACTGATTATCTTCATATGATGCTTTTATCTGAGATTATGTTTTACTTAATGATTATGGCAGATTTATCAGAAAAGACAAAAGTGATTTGTCAAGTTATCTCTAACATGTGTGAATAAATGCAACACGATGTGCTGAGCAATGCAATAAATAATTTTATAGTATATGGTCTTGATTTTTTGCTTCTGTGTAAATGGAGGCACATCAGTGCAGCCTTAAACATTTTCGTATGTTTTAATGCATTTTATTCACAATTGGTTTCATTCATAATTTTTAGATCTGAAATATTAGAAAAAAATTGAAGATTTAAAATAATAAATTAATATTTAAACATTTAATAAAAAAACAATTGTAATTGTAAATGCAACTTTTTCTGGTATGTATATGCCACTTCAGACACAGCTTCTGTGCCACAATACCATGTGAATTATTCAAACTCTTTATAAAACAGTGTGAGTGTGTGTGGAGTTTTCTTCAGACACAGGCTGGTAAATGTCATGTGGACGGTGGGTTGCTGGCATGAGGTGTGTGTGTGTGTGTGTGTGTGTTTACAAGCACTTCATAATTCAGCTGCTGCAGATGCATCTATCAGTATTTCTATTTGGGGAATCTCTTGCGGTCTTCTCTCCATTCCTATCTTCTTCCCTGTCTTCCCTTCCTGGCCTCTGATCTTTAGCATCTGACCTGTGATGTCAATTGTTACCAGGCGCAAAATGACTCCACTGATTGCGCTCAGAGAATTTAGCATTTGTCATGAACTTCAGGAATCGGATTACACACATGCTTACACTGTAATCTATCATGATAAGGTTGTTCTAAAAGTTTCCATAGTTGTCTTACCTGTTTAAACTTTCACTGTATGCCTTGGTCTTCCACAGCATCAGGCATGCACCCAACTCCCGGTGACCCTCAGCCTCTCAGTCTGTCTCCCAAAGCTGGTCAGTGTTTAATTCTGGCTCCAGACTTTGTTTCCTGTGTTTATGAGGTGTCGCCTGGCCTGATGTCAGGGACATGAAGCATATTCTTTCAAAACACCTCCAATATACACTAACAGATCAGAATGAATTTTAGGTCTCTTGATATGCCAAGTTCAGGGGAAGCCAAATCAGATCATTTCAGGTCTTCATGCATGAAAAGAGAGCAAGTAAAAAAGAAAGACTGAAACAAGAAAAGGAAAAATAGATTTATCCTGCACCTTTAAAAAGATGAAGTACATATGGGGAAAATTATACAGAAAGAGATCAATAGAATTACACATACGCCCAACATCCCACAACTGATCTTACTGACCAAAACTCGCTTCACCTGACAGGTTGCTTTAACACAAACAATGGTGATGCATTTTAACAGGGATAATATTCTATTTATTTGTAAACTTTATGAGTTTTTGTATTTGATTTTTTTTCAGAATAATTATATTAAATATATTTCATGTTCATTTCTATAGTCATACTTTCATATTTAAAGAGTCATAAATGCCATATATATATATATATATATGGAAAAATGGTTCTAAACTGTACCAAATTAGGGTTCTTTGTCTTGTAACAATGGCAGAACCCTTTGGGGTACTAAATAGAACCCTTTTTATAAGGTTCCATAAAGAACCATGCTTTAAAAGTGCAATACCTATATAGGCAGATCAATATGGATCATAAATTCAATATCTCTGTTACTTACTTCATGGAGAAGAGAAGATGGGTATCCTTAACTGAACAGAGCTGCTCACATTTACACATTCTGTTAAACTAAAAAGAGAAAAAGGTGTAATAAAAATATTATTACAAATAAAACAGAAAAAGGCATGATTGGTAGGAAACCAGTTAAAGTATTTTAAAGTTTAAATGTATAGATATTTTAAGAAAGAAATCATTTACCTGTTGAGAGTGTGTTGACAGTCTGTGTAGTTGAATAGCTGAGCTCCAGAAAATCAATCATGAGGTGGCTTTGACAGTTACAGATCTGAAAAACAAAAAAGCGAGAAGAACCCTAAACTCTAACACAAAGAACCATTTCAGCTTCAGGTTCTAAACAGAACTGTTACTACGTGTAAAGAACCTTTAAAGAACCATCTTTTTTTAGAGTGTATATATATACACTCACCTAAAGGATTATTAGGAACACCTGTTCAATTTCTCATTAATGCAATTATCTAATCAACCAATCACATGGCGGTTGCTTCAATGCATTTAGGGGTGTGGTCCTGGTCAAGACAATCTCCTGAACTCCAAACTGAATGTCAGAATGGGAAAGAAAGGTGATTTAAGCAATTTTGAGCGTGGCATGGTTGTTGGTGCCAGACGGGCCGGTCTGAGTATTTCACAATCTGCACAGTTACTGGGATTTTCACGCACAACCATTTCTAGAGTTTACAAAGAATGGTGTGAAAAGGGAAAAACATCCAGTATGCGGCAGTCCTGTGGGCGAAAATGCCTTGTTGATGCTAGAGGTCAGAGGAGAATGGGCCGACTGATTCAAGCTGATAGAAGAGCAACTTTGACTGAAATAACCACTTGTTACAACCGAGGTATGCAGCAAAGCATTTGTGAAGCCACAACACGCACAACCTTGAGGCGGATGGGCTACAACAGCAGAAGACCCCACCGGGTACCACTCATCTCCACTACAAATAGGAAAAAGAGGCTACAATTTGCACGAGCTCACCAAAATTGGACAGTTGAAGACTGGAAAAATGTTGCCTGGTCTGATGAGTCTGGATTTCTGTTGAGACATTCAGATGGTAGAGTCAGAATTTGGCGTTAACAGAATGAGAACATGGATCCATCATGCCTTGTTACCACTGTGCAGGCTGGTGGTGGTGGTGTAATGGTGTGGGGGATGTTTTCTTGGCACACTTTAGGCCCCTTAGTGCCAATTGGGCATCGTTTAAATGCCACGGCCTACCTGAGCATTGTTTCTGACCATGTCCATCCCTTTATGACCACCATGTACCCATCCTCTGATGGCTACTTCCAGCAGGATAATGCACCATGTCACAAAGCTCGAATCATTTCAAATTGGTTTCTTGAACATGACAATGAGTTCACTGTACTAAAATGGCCCCCACAGTTACCAGATCTCAACCCAGTAGAGCATCTTTGGGATGTGGTGGAACGGGAGCTTCGTGCCCTGGATGTGCATCCCACAAATCTCCATCAACTGCAAGATGCTATCCTATCAATATGGGCCAACATTTCTAAAGAATCCTTTCAGCACCTTGTTGAATCAATGCCACGTAGAATTAAGGCAGTTCTGAAGGCGAAAGGGGGTCAAACACAGTATTAGTATGGTGTTCCTAATAATCCTTTAGGTGAGTGTATATATTAGTGCTGTCAAATCGATTAATCGTGTGTACTGTGTATAATTATTATGTATATATAAATGCATTCTTATATTTATATATAATATAAATTATATATACACAGTACACACACATATATTATGTAAACACAAACTTTTATTTTGGATGTGATTATCGCGATTAATCGATTTTGCAAATTCCTTTATGTTGCCTCTGTAGATCCCTTCAGCTGTGAGGTATTAGATCAGTTATTAAATCAGTTTTAAAAACACCTACTGTTTTCAGAATAATTATATATTTAATTTCATATTTGAAACATCAAACTTAATAACTTTCTATAATTGTAATTTCTGTATAAATGCCTTTATGTTGCCGCTTCTGCACTGTCTATGCTGCTATAAATGTATTTTTGTAGTGCAAACCAAATGTTTCTTGTCAAAAAGCTCCTATTTTTCAGAATAAGACCGGCATGGTTTCATTGAAAGCCTCAGTAGTGTTTAACGTGACCATCAAACTCTCCCTTGGTCTATACTCTTGGGTTTTTTCTTGGTTTGACTCTTGCCAGAAGATCAATATGCTCTGGTTTTGAAGGTGGCTTATAATTATCCATGGAAGCAGTGAGTGGCGTTTTCTTATTTCTATCCAGTGTTTCTCAATGCCCGTGGATGCTTCAAGGAAAAATGTCCATTTATCTGACTATTGTTCGATGGTGGTGAAAGTGTGAGAATGGAGACAACATTGACAGTGCAAGAGATGAAATTACCTGTTACTTGGCAGGATAGTGGGTTTGACAGAGAAGTGTGTTTCTTACTCATGTGAGAATGAGGCCAGTATCCACACACACACACATACTCTGTGACTTGTTGTTATTTGCTGTTGTAGATGGAAAGTTTAAATAGGGAGGCTCTGTTACACAGGCCACATCATGGCCAAACCACAAGAGGCAGAAAGAGAGTTTGTACCGTTCCCTCTCTTTCTCTCTCACAGACACACACAGTGTTTGGCTATGATGGACACTGCTGAATGGGTTTTTATGGTTCAGTAATTACCCTTAATGATTGTTCATTAGGTCCGGTTTGTGGGTATGACCAATATGTTACCGTGGCAACACTAACAAAATTTGCATACTTTCTTTACCAATGCTTCCACCACCCATAATGCTTTGTGAATCAAGTAATGTGTATAAATGTTAGTGCTTGATGAGAAAAAAATACATTAATACACATTGCATTACACAGTCCATTATTTGTAACACACACACACATATATATATAAACGCTGCTTAAAAAAAATTAAGGGGACACTTAATCATCACAGTATAACACCAAGTAAATTACACTTCAGGGATATTACTCTGTCCAGTTAGGAAGTTGTCTGGCTATCACAGACCAAGCTCAATCTTTTAAGATTAAACATTGGTCTGGGGAGTCTGCTCTGTATTTTCTACTGCACAAGAGGTGTGATCAATGGGCATAATTCAAATGACTCTGTAAGCAATTGGATAGTCCTTCAACCAACCAGACCAATGATCCATCGCTTCTCTATCCATCATCGTTTTAAACCCGCCAATAGTGCGGCAGGTGGATAAGCCGGTTTGTAATTGGTTCCCGCAAATTTGTAACAGAAGCAGGATAAAAAGATGTTCAGGTTTCCAGGGCGAAATCAAAACGCCGGCCGATTGAGCTGGGTTTGCCTAGTCTAGTTAGGAAGCATAACTGGTTGTGAATCCGTTTCATCTGCTTTGGTGCAAATCAAAGTGACAACATGTGCACTGGAGAGGCAACAGCAAGACAACCCCCAAAAAGGGAATGATTTTGCAGGTGGTGGCCATAGACAATTGTTCTCTCCTTATTCTTCCTTTCTGATCTTTCTTTAGTTTTGTGTTTTGTTAGGGTCCTTGTCACTGTAGCACAGGCAGTCCTGCTCCTCCAGGATGGCACATCCATATGTGCCGTCGCAAGGAGGTTTGGTGTGTCTCCCAGCACAGTTTCAAGAACATGGAGGAGATGCTGGGAGACAGGCCGTTACATTAGGAGAGCTGGACAGGGACGTAAAACAACCCAGCAGCAGGACCAGTATCTGCTCCTTTGTGCAAGGAGGAACAGGAGAAGCTCTGCTAGAGCCCTACAAAATGACCTCCAGCAGGCTACTGGTGTGCATGTTTCTGACTAAACTATCAGAAACAGACCACATGGGGGTGGCATGAGGGCCCGACTTCCTCTATTGCGACCTGTGCTCAGCTCAGTACCGTGCAGCTCGATTGGCATTTGCCAGAGAACACCAGAATTCAAGTCCACCATTGGCGTCCTGTTCTCTGTGACAGACGTGAAAGAGTCTGGAGATGCTGTGGGGAACGTTATGCTACGTGCTTCATCATTTAGCATGAACAATTTGGCGGTGGGTCAGTAATGGTCTAGGGTGGAATATCCTTGGATGGTCGCACAGACCTCCACGTGCTAGCCAATGGTTCCCTTACTGCTGTTAGGTACTAGGGATGGGCAACAGTGGTCGAGTGGTCGAGTACTCGAGTACTCGAACGTGACAGCGACGATCGATCATGAAAACGATGATCGCCCTGACTTTAAAAAATATATTTGTCTATTTTTCTGATTGGTTATTTTGGCTTTTTGTGTGGTAACTGGTTAGTTAGACAGCACACCTTCCAGACCGGCGTGAAAACTGAAGCGTTCGCTGATGTAATCATGAAGTGCAAGATATGCAGCACCAATCTGTCATATACATAGCATTATAATGAAAACAAGATTGTGATAGAATGTTGTAAATTCTCTGTGCTTTAGTTCCCCGTGTATCAGCTGTTAAAGGACCCTTACGAAAAATAACCATGGTTATATTATAGTAAAAGTGTAGTAACCATGGTTTTTTGGCTAATTGATTACCATTTATATAACCACAGTTTTACCACAAATACCTTGGTTAAACTATGGTTAGAGTAGCAAAACCATGGTTAAACTACAATAACCATGGTTTTTTGGTTTTATTTGTAGTAAAACCATGGTTCATTTTCGTAAGGGGAAATCCACAACGAGAGTAGACTAAGGGGGTGAAGTTCATGTGCGCATCCACATCCTTTTGTGCAGATGCAAGTTGTAAGATTACTTTTATGTTGTCTATATCAGATTAATGTAATAGGACACGTTTGGTTGAGTTTATTAACCAGCTAGCAAAGTGCCGCCGTTACCGACTAGTGTTCATTCTCTTCAGTTTCAGCTCAAATGCAGTGCCCGACATTAGAGACTCTGGGTTATTTGAGACGGTTATATTCTTTTTAGATAGGCTTTTTCTTTTTCAAAATCATTGATGATATTAATAACGCAGCAGTTGTATTTTGTTCTCATGTTTTTTAACAGTAGACCTATGTTTTATTTAAAGTTGTTTCTCATTATGGATTCGAAAACGCGCAGTGATGTCTGTAATCACTTTGATCATGAAAAATAAAATTAAGTGCAAGATGTGCAGAGCCAATTTGTCATATAGCATTATAATGAGAACACGATTGTAATAGTGTTGTAAATTCTCTGTGCTTTCGTTGTCCGTGTATCGGCGTTGTTGTTAAGGGAAGAGCGCATTCAAAATGTGAGTTTCCCTTTTAAACCATAACTAACACGGCCAAGTTCACGTGCACATTTGCGTCATATAGGATACGTTTGGTTGAGTTTATTAACCCGCTAGCAAAGCTCTGCAGGGTGGTGTTTATTCACAGTTTCAGCTCAGATACAATGCCCGATATTATTGACTGGGTTATTTGAGATGGTTATTTTGTTTTTATATCAAAAACATTTATGCATCATAATCTAGCAGTTATTTTTTTCTAGTCATGTGTTCATGTTTTCATAGACATGTCATGTTTGTATAATTTGTCAACATTAATTTTCGTAACAGTCTTAAAATAGTTTCATATCTCCATGACGGAGACGCCCCGCCCCCCGCACAAGCCCCTCCCCCGAGTACTCGAGTACTCGTTTTTTGAGACCTATCGATGATCGAAATGAGAAATTTACAAAAATTTCCATCTCTATTAGTTACCAGGATGAAATCCTCAGAGCCATTGTCAGACCTTATGCTGGTGCAGTGGGCCCTGTGTTCCTCCTGGTGCATGATAATGTCCGGCTTCATGTGGCTAGAGTGTGTAGGCAGTATTTAGACATCAAAGGTATTGATGCCATTGACTGGCCCTCACGTTCCCCTAGACCTGAATCCAATTGAGAACCTCTGGGACATTATGTATCGGAGCATCCAAAGCCGCCAAGTAGCACCACAGACTGTCCAGGAGCTCCCTGATCCCGGTCTGGGAGGAGATCCCCCAGGACACCATCCACCTTCTCATCAGGAGCATGCCCAGACATTGTTGTGAGTGCATACAGTCAAGTGGGGGCCATACACACTATTGACTTACATTATGATTTGCTGTGATGAACTTCATGCAAGTTGGATCAGTTTTTACATAGATTTGTGGTATGATTTTGAATCCAGCTCTTAGTATGTTGATGATTTTGGTTTCCATTGACTTTTGTCGCATAATTTTGTTCTTAACAAATTATAGAATGTTTATAAATAAAGTTTTTCAATTGAATATTTAATTCATTGAGATCCAATGTGTGATTTAAGTGTTCCCTTATTTTTTTTGAGCAGTGTATATTTATTACATAAATAAATAAAGACACTATGAACAGTTTTGGGCCATTTCCTCTTTGCAGGCTTTTTCCAACTTCTGCAGATTGAAACTAACAGGCTCTACTTGCACACACATACCATCATAGCAAGCTCCAGCACTGTCTGTAAGCCCCGTTAAACCCAATCCGCCCACATGTAATTAGTGTAAAGCATGCAGCAGAACTCCAGTGGAAAACTAAACTAGGATCCCTAAACAGGGATGTCTTGTGTAACACATTCAGGTGTTTATGGTAAACACATTGTTTGTTTAGTTCCATTACCGTGACAAGCTGTGTTTTACCCCATGAATGGTTTTCCTGAAACTGTTCCTCAGTTATTTAATGGTTATTGTGATAGTCCGTTTCGCAACTGATGACAACAATACTAAGCTGGTCTAACTGCTTCAGTGTGTCTCTTTACATTATGAGACATGTTTTTGAATTCAAAAACAAGATGTCTTAAAATAACCACAGCATCCTAAAAGCATGGTACAAGATCCTAAAAAGACAATCAACTGTTCTCCATTAAAAAAGTTGAATAATTATATGGCACATTTGTCATTCCTTTTGCTCTTTCCGTATGATGATGTGGAGAAATCCCTGTAGGCCGACGGCTCAGGAGCTGCTTCTCCAGTCTGTCTGTGAGTTGTGGTCAGGATGTAGACACAGACACAATGAAGTAGCCATAAAGCAATGCAGAGAGGCCTTTATTTCAGAACATATTTGGGTAAAAAAGTATGGTTTGCTGTCCAGGGGTGGATGAGCTTCCATGAGATGGTGTAAGAAATGGAATTGGATGTTTTTGAGGCAGGTTCGGCATCCATGCACAAAGCACTTGAGTCAGTCTTTGTCTTAAAAATAGCCTGTATTTGTTTATTTACGCTGTAAAACATGAGTATTTTGTTAAGCTTAAAAATTAAGCCGATAGTTTGCATAACTTTTTAATATTTTTTTTTTAAATTTAATATTATTTTATTTGTCTTGACTGAACTTGAAATGTTGAGTTGTCATCAATAAATTGTAACAATTGTAACTTAATTTACCTTTTTAATTATTGAACTTTATGTACTTGCAATGCAATGCAACCATAACAATTATTCATATCCCATGCAGCTGGGAAGAGGGCGAATGGGACTGAACCCAACCTTTTTTTCATTGTAGGTCAATGCATGTTGGTTCGACTTAAAGTTATTAAAAGTTAATTACAGTTCATTAAAAGTGTCACAGCCAGCATCAGTTCTTGAAATGTGCTTACAAAGTGGTAACCTGAGAAAAGACAGGACAGGATTAATAATGAAGACAAATGAGAGAATAACTGCAGACTGAGAGAGGAAGGGGTGAAGACAACAGATGCCCTTTATGCCAGATCTGGGCTTAATTTTGCCGTAGTTGTGGTAAAGCAGACAAACACTTTTGCCTTCACACAGGATCTGAACCACATGGACATGCTGCTTTATTCGAGCAATTAGAAGCTTCTCCATCTGAATGTGATCACACAGACTCAAGCTAATGTACATTTTACTCTGCTTCCTGACCTCAATGACAGTGATGTCTCACAAGCAGAATGTCTTAGAATGAGAGTAGACTGATTTCACCACATAACAAACACAACATGTCTCCCTGTCTCTGTGATTTATGTGACATATTCCAGCTGTTGGACATAGATGACCCGAGCCTCTGTTCACTCATGTGTCCTGTCATAAGCTTTACTCACGTAACATATGGGACACACTCATTTACGTCTACATTTAGCTTTTATCCAAGACAAATTAAAGATGAGGAAAAACACAAGCAGTTTATTTTAAAGGGGCCACGAACTGCATTGTTTTATAATGTTTCCTGGGGTGCACTTATAATGTTAGTATGATTTTTACATCACAAATGGTCATAATTTAGAAATAAAAGGCATTTTTCCTACCCTGATTTTAGCCTCTGATTTGAACGCTCTGTTTGAAGGGGCGTGTCTGCTGTGAGACTTAAGTGTAAACACCCACTGCTGTGATTGGCTGACATCTTTGCATATGAAATAGCTAATTATTAAATGTGGAACTCTCTCTAAAACGTTTAGCATGTTTATACAATTACAGCTCTCAAGGTTAACTAATCGTGAAAAGTGTTGATTATAGCATTATATTTAGATCTATGGCATTATATTTAGATCATGGCATGAAAGGTTGCAGTAATGAGCATTGTAGCCGATCACAGACATGTTCAGCTCATGAATGCATTGATCTCGTCATTGCAACTCAATTTCTGCACACTAATGAATGCTTTCGTCATAACTAACTGTGCAAACACAATGTAAATAAGAGATCAGTTGATTATAACGGGAGTTTTGGCGCAAGTCCAGAACTCAGTCACTGATAAACTTGCGCTGTTTGATTGACAGCTCCAGCGATTGCAAAGGAAGTGTTATTTGATCGCATTCTGTATATCATTTAATCACAGTTTAAATAACAGATTATTTTCATCCTATTAAGAGAAACAAATTGAAGTTGAGCGTTTAGTCACTGGTTTGATTTACTGACACATAGACCAAGAACATCTGACTGTACATGAGTCATTACATATCAGAAATCACTGTTCACAGATCAGGCATTAGAATTAACATGATTACTTACATGTTGTCGCATTACTGTAGAGTCCATATCGTAAAAGTCTGTTAGCAAAGCCTACACCGAAATTGCAACTGACTTACCAAAGAATCCACAGTGAAATGTACCGAATACAAACAAATAATGCTCAACTGAGACATTCACATTGTTGAAAATAAATAACCACATTCCTAGCATTAGGATCCTTCGGAAGGTAATGTTATTTTCAGTCTCTGCTCTCCTCTTCATCTCACTAACACGCCAGTGGGTGGGGCCAAAGTTGCAATGATGAAGTAGGTGTTGATCTTCTTCTGCAGAGGCGGTCTTTCACCTATCTATGGTTACAATAAAAGCTTTTTTTGGACTAACAAGGAAGTTTTCAGTATGATGACCTCTTATGTCAAAAACTCAAGGAAAATTTGATTTCTCAGTTTATTAACTTTTTAACTGAGCCAAAAGTAATATACAGCTAGAAAAGTGAAATTGCATACAATATTTTAGATTTTTTTAAATTTCATTCATAATGACTATAATTGAACATAACAGAAGACAGTTTGATTTTTTTTTTGTATAATTGCAGAGAACTGCAGATTTATGTTTTGTTTGTTTGATTGATTTTGTGAAGTGCCATTTCTTTCCAAACTTTTTATGGTTACACTTTATTTTGATGGTCCACTTTAGATATTCTATTAACTAATAAGTAACTTTGCAACTACGTGTCAACTAACTCTCATTAGAGTATTAGTAGACTGCTAGACTTAGGGTTAGTAGAATATGCTGACGTGTACTTGCAAAGTTACTTATAGTCAGAATGTCTGTTGGGGGAGCATCCAAATAAAGTGTTAGCGGATATTAAGCAGACAGTCTACTAATACTCTAATGAGAGTTAGTTGACATGTAGTTGCAAAGTTACTTAGTGTTAGTAGAATGTCAAAAGTGCACTAAATTCCTTCATTCCTTCATTATAATAATTATAAAACTGATTAAAAACTGAAGCCTTAGACATACTTTCTAGACAAGTAATCACCAGCCTTAGACATGCTCTTGTGCCATCAGACTTTAATTAGTTTTATTAAGTGTTTTGTGTTTTTGGAATTGAATCTAGACCACCAATAATCTTTAAGGGGAAAATCCCCCTTGCAGAACCAAAGACTATAGCTAGTTTGAGGCTGTGGTGAATCAGACACACACCTGTCCTGGCACCGTAAAAGTTCTCTCTCTAAGATGAATGACTGTATTAGGCTTGCATGAGCCTGTAGAGAGGTGGATAGACAGACCGAATATGAATATAGAGAACTGAACACTGCCTTAATGTGTTTCATCTGATTGCAGTAAATCAACCGTCAAGCATCAGTTCTGAACATAGTTGATCAAATTTGAATCAGTGGATATGATGTGTTGACATGCTCGCTTGGCTCGTCCGTTCTTTCGGTGTGTACTGACAAGTCAAAGAGCAGGAGTGATAGATTGGGTGCTGTTGTCCGAGCCATGAACGGCAGAGGGGTGTGAAACAGAGCCGCCAAACCTTGGAATGTCTTGGAATCTTTCCAGGATTCACAAAGGTGACTCCAACATTTTTCACAAAAGCACACAAAATAGACATTTCAGTTGTAATGTTACGGACACCCTTCATTTTTATAGCCTTGGAGAAAGAAACCATGTTTAGGGATCTGATTTCAAATGCAGTGACAAAAAGCAGCAGGATCTGAGCAGGATAGAATCATAACGGACAAAGAACTTGATTTGGTAATGAGAATCAAGCAGAAAATGGATAAAGCCTTTGACTGCCAGGATGGAATGAAACGGACTCAGCAGGCTCCGGAATTTTGGGATTCTTTATAGAAGTCTTAATGATGTCCCAGAGTATTTTAAGATCCGGAGACGAGCTGAATGAACAGCTGTGCGCCTAAACCAGGACTCATTCCAGACGACTGTAGACACATATTAAAGCATGTGTGTGTGTGTGTGTGTGCGTGTGCGGAGTGTTAGGATAGATGAATGGATAAAAGTGGTCTGAGACACAGAGTACAAAGAAAACTTGAATGAGCATGATGTATTCGGGATGCTGGGTTTAGGTTTGCTGTTTGGGACAGTGACCCAGACCATATGTTTGTGTGTGTGTGTTTTTCTATCCCAGTGACTTCAACCTGAATGCACACTGAGTCATGGGGACTCGTGCCACTGCGGGGACCTAAATTAAGGAAACAAGCTTATAAATTATACAAAATTAGTGTAAGGGGAGAGAATATACAGTTTGTACAGTATAAAAACCATTACGTCTATGGAGAGTCCCCCAAACATAGTGAACCAGACGTGTGTGTGTGTGTGTGTCAGTGCTTCCCGTAACATACACTCACAGGTGCTTGAGACAGGTATACTAGTTTTCATATTAATGCCCCAGGGCCTTAGAACACACACTGACATCTCAAATAACTGATTTATAGAAACAGAAATTGCGTTTGGTGTGTGTGGTGAGTAAAGGACTTTCCCTGTAGACTTCACGATTCCCAGACCCATGCGTCACAATGAAGTGCGGTGTCCCCACTTTAGGTGTGTGTGTTTGATGTGTCATATTCCAGCTGTGCACACACATCAATCTAAACATTCCTCCCTGTCTGAGAATCACCTAATGTCATGACTAAGCAGCAAAACCTGTCAGACACACTGATTTACATTCAGATATTTTAGAGATTCTGCTCAGTGTTTTCTAATTTCAGCTGAAAACAATCCAGTTGTTTTTGGTGCCATTTGTAGCACAGCAATTACATACTTTATTTTTATCATTCCATACTTCACCTTAAAGACATACACAAACCCTTTACAGTTTGACTGCCAACACAGTATTTAAAGTCAGCTTGAATAGGAAGCAGTGATAGTCTTTTCTTCCCTATTGTGGCATATATCCGAGGGCAGGGCAGGAATTGATTGGATCATTGAATCGCTGTGGTTTGCTATAGCTGTAATCTCACGTGAGTGACATGTCCCATCCTCGTGCCAAAAACACATAATCAGAGTAGAAAAGAAATATTTTTTTTGTTCTTCTTTTTTTGCAAGATTACGAGGGCATTTAAAATAATGTGCACCGATAAATCATTCATAATGCAATATTCCATACAAAAAATATATATATTTTGATTTCCTGGCAACATCAGGTTTTGACGAAAGAGCGAATCATCTGGTTTAAACAGCACTGCAGTCTTGATGAGCTGGGAAATATCTTTCTAATCAGGGAAATCTGTTCTCAGTCTCTTTAGAGTTGACTCACCCTCAGATGAGAGCTTTGGCTCTAATGTTTAGCGATACCAGAAACACACACAGAGACTGTAAGAGAAAATTGATTGCATCAAACTAAGTGGACAGGGGTTTATTGTAAACATGACCTCAGTCGTTCATCTACATTTATTTCTCACACATAAATCACACTCTTAGAAAAGATCTGAAGTATAACCATACTAGTTAGTACTGCTAAAGATTTGATGGTTGGATTAATAGTTCACAGTTTCCCTTTTTCAAATGTTTGTATTATTTGAGAGAGAAATCAATGATTGCTTTGACTAGTGCTTAATCTGATTTAAAGGGTTAGTTCACCCAAAAATGAAAAATCTGTCATTAACTTGTTGTTCCAAACCTTCGTTCATCTTCGGAACAGAAATTAAGATATTTTTGATGAAATCAGAGAGGTTTCTGAACCAACCATAGGCAGCAATGTCATTGCATCTTTCAAAGCCCAGAAAGGTAAAATAGTCCATGTGACTACAGTGGTTCAATCTTAATGTTATGAAGCGACGAAAATACTTTTTGTGCACAAAAACAAAACAAAAATAACGACTTTATTCAACAATTTCTTCTCGTCTGTGTCTGACTTCTATGCTGTTGACGTAGTAAACACAGTGCAGAGCTTCCAGGTTCTATGTCAGAATGCCGGCTCATTATTGGCCAGCTCCTGCGTCAGCATCACACACATGCGTCGTTGTGCTCATGTGAACAGCGTCGGCCAATGGTGAGCCGACGTTCTGACGTAGAACCCGTAAGTGCTGTACTGTGTTTACTACTATTTATGTTTTGTTTTGCGCACAAAAAGTATTTTTGTCGCTTCATAACATTAAGGATGAACCACTGTAATCACATTGACTATTTTAACAATGTCTTTACTACCTTTTTGGGCCTTGAAAGTTGCAATGACGTTGCTGTCTATGGTTGGTTCAGAAACCTCTCTGATTTCATCAAAAATATCTTAATTTGTGTTGCGAAGGTGAACGAAGGTCTTACGGGTTTAGAACAACATGAGGGTGAGGAATTAATGACAGAATTCAATTTTCATTTTTGGGTGAACTAACCCTTTAATTAGACTGACATGCTGTCCTCTCTGTTTTAATTGCACAGGTGGTTTTGTGAGGGGCGGGAGCTGCACCACTGCCCTGATATTCAGATCTGTCGGGATGGTGACCTGCACACTCTGGTGATAACCGAAGCATTTGAAGACGACACCGGCAGGTACACCTGCGTAGCTTCCAACGCACTGGGAGCAGACAACACCTCTGCAGAGGTTTATATTGAAGGTGAGCTCCCAGCCGAAATAATTTTCTTGATCAGTAGGCCTAATATAATCATCCTTTAAACAAGATAAATTTACTTAAAATTCTTCTTTTTTGTGTTTTAAGCATACTAATGATAAAGGATAGTTCTACTAGATAGATAGTCACCCTCAAGTTGTTCCAAACTTGTATGAATTTAGAAAAGAAGATATTTTGAAGAATGTTGGTAACCAAACACTTGATGGGCCCCATTGACAAAAAATACAATGGAAGTCATTGAGGTCCATCAAATATTTGGTTACCGACATTCTTAAAAATATCTTTTGTGTTCAGCAGAAGAAAGAACTTGAGGGTGAGTAAATGATGACAGAATTTTCATTTTTGGGTGAACTATCCCTTTATTGCTTCAATTTGTCAACAGGTTTTAATTCAAGATATAATGCCTGATAGTCTAAAATAATTATTTTACACAATTTTGTATTAAAATTATTGTGACAAAAATTAATATTTGAAATTAAAATAAAAAACAAAAATAATGGTACTTTTAGTGTTCAATTCTCGCTATTAACTAGTTGCTTATTAGCATGCATATTACTAGTATATTGGCTGTTTATTAGTACTTATAAAGCACATATTAATGCCTTATTCTGCATGACCTTATTCTACATCCCTTAATCCTACCCAATACCTAAACTTAAACACTACAAAAACTACCTTGCTAACTATTAATAAGCAGTAAATTAGGAATTTATTGAGGCAAAAGTCTTAGTTAATAGTGAATATGTTTTCCCCATACTGAAGTGTTACCAAAATAATGACTTGCTATACCACAAAGTAATTACATTTTACAAGTTAAATGATGTTTATTAGACTTCTGTGTCATAGTCTAGGTCTGGAGCCATGCCACAGTATGTGTGCATGTTCGTCCTCACATAGCCTTTAACCCTTTGACCTCAGACCTTAGCTAACCGGCCCTGATTGTGTATTATCTAATATCCCGTAATTCACCCAGTGCCATAAAAGTTCCTATTACTACACCCAAAGCACACAGAAGGTTGTTTGGGTATGAAATGACCATAAATAATAGCCAAGGCTTCAAAGGCCAATTGAAGGCCAATAATCCATTAAGAATTTACAGCTCACACAGAAGTCACTTTCAAACCAAGCAGCTTTCTGTTGGTCAACACGGTTAATTCACGTGACCAAATCTGCGTAGGGAACTTTTTCACCCTTACACAAAACTCCTGTTCTCATGATTTCTTATTGAAATGACTGTATTTTGCCAACGCAATTTCGCAGAGCAGAGGTAGTCAGTACTTAAACAGTAGTCAAGTCACCTTTATTTATATAGTGATTCATACAATACAGACTGTTTCAAAGCAGCTTTATAGTGATAAACAAGAAAATGATCCAATGATGCAAACAAAATTCAATTCTGCTGTCATTATTCAGCTGAAGTCAGTTCAGTGTTGATTCTGTTCGGTTCAATAAATGTGTAAATTTCATCAATTATAGAATGAGTTCAATTAAGCTATAAAGAAGGTCTAGAGAAAACATCCACTGTAAAAAAATTGTTGAGCTAACTTAAAAAAATAAGGCAACTTATCGCATTAAACTTTTTAAGTTAACTTAACTAATCCACTTCAGTTAAAATCAACTCAAATTCTTTTGTTCATCCAATGAATTCCAGGTAATCTTTTGAACTTAAAACTTCTTGTCAAGACAACAAAAAAGTTGAGCCAACTTACTTAGATTATCAAGCATTTGTCCAAAACTTGTCCAAATGTTGTCCCAACTTTACAAATTGAGTTATTTAAACAAACAATTTTACATTCAACAATGTTGTGCCAGTTCCCAGCATGCATTGCAGCTTGAAAAAATTATGAGGTAATTATTATTAAAAAATGATTATTGCTTTGCTGTTGTTGTCACTGTTATTTAGCTGTCATATGGTTCAGAGCTCATATTTTTACTGAACAATTGTATCATCACCATGTTTGAGATTTGTGTGCTGAGGTATATGTGCTTCTCTTTGCAATTTTTGCAACTTATTTGCCTGGGTGAAATAGGTAAACTGTGTGCCCTTTAGTTTTAAGAGGCAAATTATGCTCATGTTGTGTAGTTAACTTTGAAAATCAAACATGGAGATGAAAAAACAAGGATTGTAGCTGCTTGCATTGCTAAACATTCTTTTGACATTAGATAAACAAAAGATAAACAAACTCCACCGGTGACAAATAGAGAAAAAAACCTTGGGAGAAACCAGGCTCAGTCGAAGGGACCAGTTATCCTCTGGCTAGATGGACGAGCATGGTGTGGTTTGATCACAAGTCAGATTGTGGATTAATATCATTCAATAAAAGGATAGGCAGCCTGCAGTCGAACATGTTTCAGACCAGGAATTGCAATTCTTTTTTTCTTTCTAACTTTCTTTCTCTCCATAAAGGTGCTTCCTCCTCAGACTCAGAAGGTGAAGGATCCGTGTCGAAGTCTAGGTCTGGAGCCATGCCACAGTATGTGTGTTTCAGCATGTTCTTCCTTGCATGACCTTTAACCCTTTGACTCAGACCTCAGCTGACAGCTTAACTGTCCCTGGCTATGTATTATCTAATAGCCTCTAATTCACCCAGTGCCATGAGGTTCCTATTACTTCACCGCAAAAAACATGGTAGGTTCTTTGGTTATAAACTGACCTTAAATAAAAGCCAAGGCTGTTAAACTTCCAATAATCCATCAATCAAGAATTTAGGAATCCTTATTTCTTTGTGACATTGCATGAACTCTCTTCATTCACCTGTGAAGTCATCTGCTCATTTCTCTTCCTGTCCTCTCTTGCCTCTGCTGGCCTCTCAGTCTTCCCCTTCTGTTTACACAAATTATTAAGCGCTTGGCTCTGGTTCCCTCTGACATCATCACAGCCATTTGGGATCACACTCTCATTGGCTCCAAAGTCATTTATAAGGTGCAAACGGCATAGTGAAAATTCATACAGTGTGGAGTGGATATTACTTCATGGTGTGTGTGAGTTGGTGCATGTTAGAGAGCAATTATACTATTAACTTTTCTTAGCTTATTACATTCTATATATTTGCTGTTGGAAACCTAATGTTTTGAGACACGGTCAGACAGACAGACAGACACTGTTAGACTTTAAATAAACCTGTAAAGGCCCATTAGAGGTGGATATAGCTTTACTTAATGTGTTTAAATAGGATATCATTTTTATTTTCAGTCTGCCCATGAGCAACAGAAAGACTAGGGGCCCTATCATACACGATACACAACGCCAGGCGCAAAGCAAGTGTTTTTTTCTAGTTTCAGCCCGACACAGTTATCATTTTCATGTCCTGTGCCACATTGTTTAAATAACAAATGCATTTGCGCCCATCTGTTCACCCATGGGTGTGCTGGTCTGAAAACGAGGTGTGTTCAGACGCATTGTTGGCGCGTTGCTATTTTGAGCCAACTGAATACGACTGCGTCATTGACCAACAAAAACCTTCTCTAAAGTAGTTTTTGTATTTTTGCAGTATTTTTTGTGTTATTTAAAGGGCGCATTAGTAATATGCGCCTATAGGTGGGTGGACAACACATGTACATTCTGCTTTACACACACAGGGATGTGCAGATTATTACACAGGACAGGGATGATGCACTTAACTGCCATTTGCACTCAATTGTATTATGTTAAATGAAATGAAATGTGTAAAATGTTAAGTTAACCTAAACCATTTGTGTTGGAACTACATGAATCATTTCTGTTGCACTGACTGAACTGTGTATTTCTAGTTCCCAGCATGCTTTGCATAGGGATAGATAAGGAGAGTAAATGTTGAAATTGAGTGCTGTTTAATGTGTTTTTTAGTAAAGGGAAAGACCTGTTAAATTTTGTTGTTCAGTTATATTTAACATTTATAAGAGTTTATGTTATGTTGATTTTGGAGGTTACCGTTGTCGTGAAGTGTAGACCTTGTGGTTAGGCTGTGGGTGACTACGTGAATTAAGTTTGTTCTCAATGAGCTGTAACTGTGCTAATGCCAGAGGACAAGTGTTTTACTTGATCATTACTTGCATGCTACAAACTTAGTATGTGAACAAGTGTTGTGTTGGTTATTAGTTTTTATAGAAATAGATAATGTTTTATTAATTTATTACTCTGGGTTCAGGCCAAATTCCGAGCTCGAAGCCCTCCCCCTGGACAGCATGTCAAATAAGCATTTAAATTTACTCTCTATAAGTGATATGTAAGTGTGAACTCGTGAAATAAAATAAATTAGTTTGATTTAGTTCCTGCAGTCTACATATGTTGGAACATGCATGTGTTTGTATGGCAGCTACAACCTAAGCACAAGATCACCTCTTCACCACAATTGTAACCAAAAAAATTAAAAATAAAATAAAATCTCTAGTAGGCATGGCAAAACTTTATTTAGTTAGAATGACACAATTTTTTTTAGTAGTCTTGACTAAATTAATTTAAGTTCATACAACAAGATTGCAACAAATCATTTCAAACAAATTAGATTTTGTTGGAAAAATGTAATTCAATTTCGTGGAAAAGTTTTCCTTAATTTAATTAAGTTCGTTCAACAGGTTTTTTTTTTTGAGTGTAGGGACAACCCTTTTGGACCATGCGCTGGGCACGCCGACAAATTTTCCCATCGTTAAACTAGCAAAAGTGGATTTGGACACACCCTAAGTGCACTTGTGCCGCACGCTTTAGACCATGCGCTTAGATCGTTAAAATAGGGCCCTGGTACAAAGACTAGTACAGTAAAGTGAGCACTTGCATTGGCTCCCTGTCAGGTTTTACATAGATTTTACAATTCTCATGCTTACCTACAAGTCCTTGCATGGTTCAGCGCCACAATATCTGTCTGAACTTTTAACGATCTACACCCCAAGGCATGATCTTCGCTCCTCCGATTCTTCGCTTTTTAACTATTCCTTTAAATCATTTGCACTCTATGGGTGACCAAGACTTTTCTTCTTTGGCTCAAAAACTTTGGAATTCTCTTCCCACTGAGATTAGACATGCTGAATCTTTTAGTGTTTTTAAATCTACAATGTGCATTAATTCATGCTTAATCTATACATGATTATTCTGTTAATTTTTTTTGATGTAGGTTCTGTTTTTCCCTATATTTCAATGTATTTTATTTGTATGTTCTTGTAAAGCGCTTTGAGATGCAACTTCTAAAGGCACTATATAAAATAAAGTTTATTATTATTAGTAGTAGTAGTAGACATCTTTCCACCAGCACCAGGGTTATTTAAGTATCATTAAAATACTATTATAGTTTTTATTAATATTTTGAATTAGAATTTTTTCATTTTAGTTAAAATTGTAACTTTTTTAGTAGTTTTAGTTTTAGTAATATTTCTATATAGTTTTTATTCATCTTTATTTCAATTGTTGTTTTAGTTATTTTAGTACATCAAGTTAAGCTCAAGGAAAATGAGAAATGTTTCCTTGGCAAGTAGTTGAAATAAGATACGTTTAAGTTATTTATATTTTATTTTATTTCTTTTAACTGTTATTTTATGGTTTTAGTTTTAGTTACCTATAATAACCCTGACCAGCACTGAAACCAATTCTGACCACTGATCTATTCTGAGGTAAATACAACCCAGCTGTTTGGGTATTTTTGCCCAAAATTACCAGTACTTCCTCAACTGGGTCACATATTATGAGAAGAAATTATAATAGACTGTGATGGAGCAAAAAGATTGATTCACTTGTCATAGCTTTAGAAAATGTCTTCAACTTTCAGCCAGGATGACTCAAAACATTGCAAGATGTGAGAGGTGTACAACATTTTTGAAGTGTTCTTTACCTTAAATCTAAGTGTTTTCTTAAATTATGACGTTGTTTTAGTGTTGCTGATATGTTCTCTCAGGGCACAGAGGAAAACTAGCTCAGTTTCCTTGACGATTCACACATCATCACCAAAGAGCCCAGACAGCCAACCTCATCGATCCACGCTAGTCCAGCCTCTTTCTTCTACACCACAGAGAGTAAGAAACACACACACACACACACACACACACACGTCTGGTTCGCTTACTCTCCATAGACGTAATGGTTTTTATACTGCACAAACTGTATATTCTCTCCCCTTACACTAACCCTACCCCTAAACCTACCCATCACACAAAACATTCTACTTTTTTACATTTTCAAAAAAACTCATTCTGTATGATTTATAAGCTTGTTTCCTCATGGGGACCTCAATTTAGGTCCCCACAGTGACACGAGTCCCCTTGAGTCAATGTGCATTCAGGTTGAAGTCCCCACAGGATAAAAAACATGAACACACACACACATGCCTAATTTTTGCTCTGAAACTGTTATGAAGTGCTGGAGGTTCCATTGTCCTGAAGTCAGTGAGCTTTTTAATGTTTTTTTTTTGGTTAAATGCCTGAAATAAGGACTGGTTAACACAAGCTCAAGATATTTTCATGTTTTTAGTCTACAATGAAAATATGTTGCTAACAAGTGGCTACAGAGGTTGTCAGGGACATTAAAAGTCATTACATCATTTGTCAGATTTAGCTAACTTCAATGGAAACTTTCAGTGACTGCTATCTGCAATGACAGAGAAATGCACATGCACAAATATGTCTGGAAGACTCATCAGGAATGACAACAGCAGATGGACTTATAAAAAAAATCACACTCTCTGGAAAGATCCATCATAACCACACTTATTCTCTCTCTCTCTCTCTCTCTCTCTCTCTCTCTCAGGTCCAGAGTCCAGTTTCCTCACTTTATGCCGGTGATGCTCTTGTTAAAGCGCCCCCTAGCTTCACTAAGGTAATGACATAGCTACACACACACATATGCACACACAAAATTATTCCAGGCCTCTTCTCTCTCACTTTCTGTGTGTGTGTGTGTGTTATTTGTCATGTGACTCAGTGCTCTGAACAGGCCTAGGCAGAGCTTCAGACTTCAATGCCAAATGCTATGTTTTCTCAATGTTCAAAATTATTTTCTACCTCCTTAAAGATAAAAGT
This sequence comes from Rhinogobio ventralis, assembly GCA_039654625.1. Classification (NCBI taxonomy): domain Eukaryota; kingdom Metazoa; phylum Chordata; class Actinopteri; order Cypriniformes; family Gobionidae; genus Rhinogobio; species Rhinogobio ventralis. The sequence continues at coordinate 5,957,690 of CM077210.1, read as the reverse complement.
TTGTTTTTTTAGACTCCCATCATCTGTCTTTCTTCTGAGAGACTTTAATCTTCCTAATGAGAGGATGTACCTTTTTATAATACATGGTTTTGTATCATCATCATCATCATAGTCCTTAACAAACAGGCACACAAATGAAATGGCTGGATTATATATCCCTACTTCTTGTCTTGACCTTTAAATAAACCTATAATACGTCATGTGTAACCACAAGCATGCTACACACACATACACAAAGCTTCAAAGTGAATGAAGACACAACAGAAAGCAACTCACACACACACACACACACACACACACACGTATAAACAAACTACTCTTAGCCCTTTTTACTTGTATGGGTTGTTGACAGCTTCTTGCCTCTATGCCTGTTATGTCTTCAGCCTGAAAGAGTATGTACTTGGGAATGAAAGAGGTGCTGAAGAAAGAGCAGAATTAGTGATTGTACACCTTTTCATCTGTCGCTTCAGTTTTTCCATTCATCTGTCTGTTCTCTTTCCCTTTGTTTACCTCTCAGTTTGTATTCCCAGTGTTTAGCTGTGGTTCTCTCGTTCTGTAGATATTGCAGGACGCGCAGGCGTCTGAAGGTCAGGTGGTGGTTCTGGAGTGCCGGGTGAGAGGTAGTCTTCCTCTGCGGGTCCAGTGGTTTCGAGAGGGCCAGGAGATCAAGGACTCCCCTGACTTCCGCATCCTGCAAAAGAGTAAGAGGAACTACTCAGGCAACCATTTGAAGGGTCATGCAGTAGTTGCTATTTGTTGGCATCGCTATTCTTTGTGTAATTTAAGAACCGATACCACAATGTTGTTAGACACTGCCTGCCATCTGTCTACATAGATCAGCATGAGCTGACTCTGTGTCTTATGTAAATGAAACTGATACTGGTGAGTTTTAGAGAGCGGTCTACATGTACAACCAAAAAAGAAACAACTTGGGCATCACTACTGTTTTCTCTGTCATTAATTTGGTATACACTTTACAAAATGGGTGCACTAATATGCATTAATTCGTGCTTAACTATTGCACAGATAATCATGAGTTAATGTATGACTCATGAAGAACTAAACCATTTATTAATGATTACTGCATCAGCAACTAATGAACATTCTATATGATTAATAGATTTAGTAATATATAAATTGTTATTAGTTAAATGTGTCATAATGTATTAATCCCCTAATAACATATTATTAGGGCTGTCAAACGATTAATCGCAATCAAAATAAAAGTTTGTGTTTACATAATATATATGTGTGTGTGTACTGTGTATAATTATTATGTATATTTGAATACACACACATACATGTATATATTTAAGAAATATTTCCATGTATATATAATTATTTCACTTATATTATATATAAATAAATATTTTTCTTAAATATATACATGCATGTGTGTGTAATTATAAATACATCATATTTATACACAGTACAGTACACACATATATTATGTAAGCACAAACTTTTATTTTGGATGTGATTAATCGTTTGACAGCACAACATATTATATTAACTAATAATGTAAATTCATATGTTAATTACCACAATGGTCAAAGCTATGTACTTCAACTTCCAGTTGTCTGCTTTAATTAATCATTAGCTAATTATTTGCAAAGGTATCATTATGTTATGATTTTACTTGTTGAGGCACACGACTGTTAACTAATTGCTAAGTAATATGTCATTGTGGTTATGGGTTTTGAATCCATTTTGAATTAGTTAACAGTCATGTGCCTCAACAAGTAAAGTCATAACATAATTATACCTTTGCAAATCATTAGCTAATTATTAATTAAAGCAGACAACTGGAAGTTGAAATGCATGGCTTCAACCCATTATGGTAATTAACACATGAATTTACACTATTAGTTAATACTATATGTTATTAGGGAATTAATACATGCTGACACATTTAATTAATATATTACTGAATCTATTAATAATATAGAATGTTCATTAACTCATGATTATCTGTGCATTAGTTAAGCATGAATTAATGCATATTAGTGCACCCGTTTTGTAAAGTGTTACCATTAATTCTTTCCATCTTGTGTATGCCATACTGATGTTTATACACATTATTCACGTGTTGTCTCCGCTGGTAAAGCACGATAATAAATGTGTCCGATTTTCGCTCTTTGCATCATCAAACAACACTACCATACTAGTGTATCTACAGAGGTGTCAACCAGTAGCTATGTTGCAATCAAAGTTGTGAATTTAACTTTTGCAAAAATGTGGAATATTACATAAAGCATTGTGCATAAAGCACAGTTTCCATCCCATGTGTTTAAGAGAAAAATAACTGTCCTGGAAAACTGGCGCAAAGTATTAATAATAAAAATGGAAGTTTCTGCAACTGGCGAGGCCACTGTAGGCCTTTTCCGTACATCATAAATTACGTGTGCCTCAGAGCATGCAGATGAAACGCAATAGCAAACACTGTCATGTTATCCTACGTTCGGAGACGGATGCCTGATGTTTGGGAACGCAATCATGTGAGATAAGTTCTGGGAGGTAATTATACCAAATCATTTTGATGACAGACGTTGGCTCAGGCATTTCAGAATGGCTAAAACAACATTTGAGATTATTTGAAATGAGATTGTTCTGCTGGTTAGTCCAGTTATCCAATCATATGTGATGTTAAATGTGTTTCCTCCATAATTTATGTGCATGGCTGAATCCGAAATAGCCCCCTATACCCTCAAATAGGGCATCATTTGAGGAGACAGCCATTTTTTTAGTGGTGTCCGAAACCATAGTGGACGTTATCAAGTGCACTCATTTTATCCCACATTGCACTGCAATAACGAGTGTACAGCTGATGAACGCTCAACGGCTGTCTGAATTCACTCACTCGTTTTCATCCACTCCTTCAAGTGAACTGTATTAGTGGACTAACATAGGGAATAGTGAGTGAGAGTTTAGGGGGCGATTTTGGATTCAGCCCATGTCTTCTTATTGGATAAAAAAACTATCAACCTCAATTGAGAACATAAATTTTTTTATATGCTTTTTGGGATTTTATGCTGTGTCCATCCAGCATTTTTTTGGTGTGTGAAATCCCAAAATTTGCATAAAAATATGTGGGTGGAAACATAGCTAATGAGCGTGAGGATTCTCTCTGACATTTAGTGAAACACCGTGGGCCTCATCATTTAAACATGGCGATATGCATTGAGAGGCGTGACCCGCACCATACGCAATTACATTTTTTTTTATAGAAAACCATCATGAACACAGTCTTCATCTCATTGTAACAGTGTCGGGAACCAGGAAAAAACTAAAGAATCAGAGGATCCAAAATCAAACATAAACTTTAATCTTCACTTCACAGGAACAGGCAGACAGGCACCGGAAACACACACTTAGCATAACAGTGACTATACAAAGGGTGCTTCTCAATATCCCTCCTCGTTTCCTCGCTCCTCCGTCCTCCATCCTATGACCCGGAAACCGATCAAGCTCAGCCATCTTGTTTTACCGACTAAACGTGACGCACGTATAAATTCTCCTCCCCCTTCACATCTTGCCACAGTTTATTCATTATTATTATTATAATTATCATTATTGTTTACATGTATAAGACGCAAATGTATGTCAAATTACAACAACTGTAGTAGGACAGTTGCAGAATTATATCAAAGCAAATGAAAGAAAATTAAACAAACTGTAATACTATACAACAATAAAAAGCAGTTAATAACTGGGAATAATTCATTGTTAATAATGACTGATAATATAAAAAAAATATGGACAAATGTGGTATTTTGTGGAGGTTGGAACTATTACCATATAAATAAGATGAATGTGTGGAATAAGATGTGAGGAAAGGAAGCTAGGAAAGGAAACGAGGATGCACAAATAAGAATTGAGAAGCACCCAAAGACTGAAGGTGAGGGTGCAACTTAAGTAGAGAACAGAAACAAGATGATTAACTAGACGCAGCTGGGACAAATGAACTAATGAGGGTAACTATGGAAACAAAGGATTGGCGGGAAAATTAACAAAGGAACACAGGAATGAATCAAAACACAAACTGAAATTCCAAAACACAAACAGAACCGTGACACTTATGCGAAAAAAAAACACTATTTATTTCTTAATGTGTAAAACGTTTTAAATTAGCATCAAACTACTGAATACACCTTTGAATGGAGAGTTCACCCAAAATTGAAAATTCTTTTATCATTTACTCACCTTATATGACTTGCCCCACTGGACCACTTTTATAATACTTTATAATTTTTAATATTTGAAACCCTCTGAGCGACTTGTATATTCTTTCAAATTCCTCTTTTTGTGTTCCAGGAAAGAAAGTAAGTCATCTGGGTTTTGGAACAAAATGAATAAATGTTGACAGAAATTTTCTTTTTTGAGTAACTTTTACTTATTGGGTTATTATATGTAGTGATTTGTTGTGGTGTTTGTTTTTCTCTCCCAATTCCCATATCCCTCTTTCATCAGAGCCAAGATCAGCAGCAGAACCCGGTGAGTCTTTTATATTTACTCCTGCTTCCAGTTTCCCCTCTTTCCACTCCTTCATAAAACACTTTCCTTCAGATACATGTGTACATATGGATTTATCAAGATAATAATTCTCTCTTTAGCCTGTCAGCCAGCTCTATGTGTATGGCATGACATCATCACTATGCAATATGGCCTAAATATAATGAGAAAATCTCTGAATAACAGAACAAATGAATGGCACGAATGTATGTCAACACCTGGGCTGAAACCTCCTATGTTTCACATAATTCATCTGTACACGAGTATGGCTCACCTTCTTGCTCTAAGAGTAATAACTCTCACCTCTATCTTTGGGTGTGTCTTAATCTGCTCACTAGTTTAGTATGACAACCAAGGGGGGAGTCATTCATATCTAGACCTGTCTCATTCAAAACTTTTCTCCATAGAAATTCCCAGATTGCATAAAAATCTACGAATATTGGCCACTCACTCGATAAACTTACCAGAAATGTTGTAAGAAAAGAAAAGGGGAGTGAGCACATTTCATAATAGTCTTATTCAATTTTACAGCGAACATGTAAAATAAACAAATAAATGATAGGAATGAGTGTCATACATTGTTGTGTTTGACAAATACCATCTGCATTTTAATATGAGCCCTGTAACCTTATAATGATGTTGTGGGTAACTGAGTCGTCAGTGTCCCAATGTGTAGGGGTCACGGCTCTTGCTATTTCCCAAAGTAGTATTCTGAATCACCTCATAAGAAACAAGGAAAAGGAATGAGACACACATGTGTCTGCGGGAGCAGACTTCTCTCTGCTATTGAATCACCTCTGTAACCATCAATTACCTGTCTAGATTCACCACACCTGTCTGTCTAATTTTCTATCACCTGTCTACATCCCTTCCTCATTACAAGCAATATTTATGTGATTCTCATGTTCCTGGAGATAGCATTGTTTGACTACAGTAGATTGTGTTGTAAAACTGGCCAGTTACAGTAGCTTGTGTAATGAATTGTGGGACTGTTGTTAAATTCATTATAATGATATAATCTTATGTGCATGTCACTATGTCATTTATTAAATCTATTTCTAAACTGGTATTGCATTTCTTCTTGATGGCTCCTGTGATTGGTCTTGCAGAGGAAATCTGCACGTTGGTAATTGCAGAGGCATTCCCTGAAGACGGAGGTTTAATCTGCTGCACTGCAACCAACCAATACGGCTCAGTTAACAGCACTGCACAGCTCACTGTCACACCAGGTGCGTTTACACTGTATCTACAATGACTATATCTGAGATCAAAGTTCATGGCCATGTAAATATTTAAGCATTGTTGGGGTAGAAGGAGGTCATGTGTAACAAATATTGCTAACACTTCAATATGGGGAGCACATATTCACTATTAACTACGACTTTTGCCTCAATAAACTCCTAATTTACTGCTTATTAATATTTAGTTAGGTAGTTTTTGTAGCTTTTAAATTTAGGGATTGGGTGGGATTAAGAGATGTAGAATATGATCATGCAGAATAAGGCATTAATATGTGCTTTATAAGTACTAATAAACCGCCAATATCCTAGTAATATGCATGCTAATAAGCAACTAGTTAATAGCGAGAATTGAACCCTAAAATAAAGTGTTTCTCAAATATCTATCTTATATAAATCTATACACTACCGTTCAAAAGTTTGGGGTCAGTAAAATGTTGTTCTCTTATGTTCACAAAGGCTGCATTTATTTTATCAATACAGTAAGTAATACAGTAATATTGGTAAATGTTATTACAATTTTACAAAATGAATAATAATAATATTGTATTATTGTGATGAATGAACAAAATTTTTTGTCTTCAGTGTCACATGATCATTCAGAAATCATTCTGATATGCTGATTTGGTGCTCAATAAACATTTCTTATAATTATCAATGTTATAATTAGCTGTACTGCTTAATAGTTTTGTGTAAACTGTAATACATTTTTTTTAAGTTCTGATGATGAATATAAGAACAGCATTTATTCGAAGTAAAAATTATTTGCAACATTCTACGTTTCTTTACTGCCACTTTTGATCAATTTAATGCATCCTTGCTGCTGAATAAAATTATAAATATAAAAACAACCAAATCTTACTGATCCCAAACCTTTGAACAGTAGTGTGTGTGTGTGTATTATAAATTAATAAAGAAATAATATTTGTAAAATAAAGACTTAATATATATCTAAGTTTTTTAAGCATAAATCACAAATGATTTAAACACAATTTAGTGATGTTTACACCATAAGAGTTTTGCACAACATGAATGTCTCCTGTTTATGCCCTGTGTCAAGTATTCCTTTGTTTGAGTGTATTAAATATGACATGGGTTGAAAGGAGGCCAAGGGATAAACCTCTGAAAACAAATAAAATTAATCAAAGTAAACAGCCATTTTTTAACATTACAGCAACCTCTCATGTTAAGCAGTAAATTTAGTGTTGTAACACAGGATTTGTAATGACTTAATGTATTTACAAAGCAGTAACAAAAAATACCCTCTCCAAAAAAGGCATAGCATCTCCATCAGTGATCATCTGATGACATTTTATGGGGCCCTCTGTGGTACTTCTTGAAACTTGTCAATTGCATGAGGCCAACCGGCCACATCCTGTCTACATCACTCCAAGATCTGAGTGTGGGGTGAGGAGAGAGGATACAGTATGTGCTGATATCTGTGTGTGTGTGTCACATGGCAAAGGCAGGAGAGGATGAATGTTTATACAATGTGATGGAGTGGGTGTACTCATATTTCCAGGAGTCCTCAAGCCTCAAGTTTACCACAGATCCTTTTAAGTAAATCTGAGACAATCTCAGCCAGATTTCATGTCTGATAAAGGTTTACATTTTAGCTGTGGATTAACTGCTGATCCAGGATTATAGTTATTATAAGTTTTTTCCCCACTGTAGGTGTGTTGGTGTTTTGCAATGAGCATTAAAGCATTAAAAAACTATTGTTCTACAGTAAAAAAAAACAACAAAAAAAACAGGAACTGATTTCACTGGTTGCTCAGACCTTTTTTTTCCCCACTGAAATGGATTGTGATGTGGGCCAACTGGATTTCATCACTCACTTAATAGGAAAAGTAATCTGTTCTCACCCTATATTGAACTGAGTCTTCTGTTATCTTTGATCTCTAGTTGCAGAAGAGTTGCCCAGCAACGGTGTATCTGGGGACGATAGTGTGTTTGAGGACAACCAATCATTCCCGCCTCCACCTCCTCCACCCACTGAGATTAGTTTGTTGGAAGTCCCACCCAAAACCCCACCGAGTGCTGAGGCCTTCCAGATCAATGAGCTGGACATCTGGCCCAGCATCACTGCACTGCCTGTTCAGGTCTCCACAGATAAAGAGCCTCCTGAAAGTCTACCCAACAGACCTCTACAAAATGGTCAGACCTTAAACAAGCCACTAGATGAGAATCTACAGTCAGCAGCTCCACCTCCATCACCTTCAGCGGTTAAGGCTCCACCTCTCCCCACCAAACCCAAGCCTAAACTGTGAGTACTGCAGCTGAATCTTATGCATCATTGCAGAATCAGATTTTACCAAGTACCAACTTGATTTTGGAACAACATTTCAATCAATTTTGAGGGATAGTTTACAGTTTATGTCAAGTTTAGGCTTACAACCAGGTTTAGGTGCTTCTACATCAGCGTTATTCACCTATAATTTCCCTCTGATTTTAGAGGTGGAGAGTAGGATTAGATTTAGGGTTAGGGATATGGTTAGGATGAAATTTTCAGACAGGAACACATCTAACTCTGCAAAATCAGCCCCATTAAGTTAATTAAAAATGTATTTCTTCTCTTTAACTCCAATTGTCGTGACAAGCTTTGGAAGCTGTGCACGACTTTCCAGTTCCAGCTGGATTTCTTTCTCCGCATATAAGCTTAACAAAGCCTGAACCTCGTCGGCGATCCATCTGTCGTATTTTTCAAACTCCATTGTTGTTTTGTATAGCAAACAACTCTTACTGCACACACCGCAACAGACTTTTAAAAATGGTGGTTGAAATAAAATGCTGCGTGACCTCAACCAATCAGCATGTTCAGCGCTCAAGTCCCACCCCTGAAAGTTCCTGAACTTTGAAAAAGTACTACCTCACGAGCAGGGACTTTCTGAGGGGGAAATTTTTACCTGGTAATTCATTTTGACCCGAAACACACCGAGTACCACCCCAAAGTCCCTAGTTCGTAGGGAAAGTTCCTGCGGCGGTGGAACATTTTTTAGTGTTGTATTTATGAAGGCATTAAATCTATATGCTAGTGCAAGCGTTCAGCAACTTGCAGTTAAACACATTTCAAATGTACAGTGTTTTTCAGGGAAAATTGACCAAAATTTGGATGATTCATCCTGCACTGATTTTCATCCTATTAAATGCACCCTAAAATGAAAATGTCCCTCCCACTAATACCTTTATGTTGAGTAAAAGAGTAAAAAGAAAGAACTTGATAAAGTACACTACTGTTCAAAAGTCTGGGATAAGTGATTTTTCACTGGGGGGGGGCATTTTTATCTTACCAACCCTAAACTTTTGAATAATACTTTACAGTATGCAGTTGGTAAGTATACAGGTGTGTAGTATGAATACAATGGCATTGTTATGTGACCGTATGATTTTAGCTGTGTTGCCGTTCCATTTACAAATTGACTCCTGTGAAGTGTTTATCAGATGCACAGTATGTCATCTAGGTATTTTTTCCTGAATACTGAAAATGTGGGTTATTTGACATGTTACTATATATTTGACATGCAGCATTATATAATATTTCTTATATCCTGCCAGCATCAGTCCTTAAAACATTATACATTAAATAAAATAGACTCAGATTCTGATCAATCTAAAGTGGCAATGTTTCTGTGGTGATTTACTACCCCAGCTGCCTGCATGTATGTCAGTAGGTGGTTTAATGGGAAAGCCCCACTTAGAGAACAAATGCATTCCGACCCTTTATCACCATGTCAGAGGCCGGGCATTGCTGCGTGCCATAAATCACTGGGAGATGTGTGCGGTATGTGTTTGCATATGTGTCAGCAGTTGTGCTGACTCCAGCCAGATTTCAGAAGGGTCTTTTGTATTAGATGTATCTCATACTGCACTCTTTTTTATTATCATTTATCATTGGTTATAGTGAGCACTGATCTGACAGTGGGTTTTGTGTAATGTTTAATGCCTCAAGGTTGTTGGCTGTAGATTACTCAGTAGGTGCAATTTGACTCTCAATAGCACTGTTCCAGTTTTTAAAGACAACATCCCTAAATTTAGGGTCAAGATAAGGTTAAGTACACCGCCTAAGGGCACAACATTAACATGCAGGGCAAGCCAGTACTTACATGCCAGTGACCCTCCAAGTTATACTGGCCCTAACTCATGTACTATGTTAAGAGATCCAGACTGTGACTAAAACTGTGACTAAAATCACAAATGCAGAAAATAAACATTTGTAACAATTATTTACAATCTAGTCAGGAAAACATTGTGTCTCTCATTAGATCATGCGTGTTCTGAGCAAAGCAGTGAACAGAGCACGAGCCTTGATGTCCAATTCATCAACAAATGACTCAAAATAGATTCTTTTTAATGAATCAGTCCAAATATTCTGGAAATAGCCCTGAACTCAAGCACACAGCGCTCTAATGTGCTGCTTTTCCATTGTTTTTCTTTGTAAACATGTGTCAGACCGTGTTTCACCTTTGTACTCGCATTCTTTGCAGCCTCTAAATTAAAACATTCAGTTTTTCCTTCCCTACTCTGTGTCTCATGTTTTTAAACGCAAAAAACCCGGTTTGAATCAGAATCACTCGGTCAGTGAATCGTTAAGAGCTGCTGCTGACTACCTCACTAAATTGCAGGTCTTTTTTTGTAATATGAAACGAACCTGGAGCAGTTCAGATTACTTCAGATTTGTGGATTTACATTAATCTATTTACTTACTTGTTGTTCATATGACAAATGTAATTAAAGATAAAGATTCACATGATAGTGATAATATATTCTCAGAGCTGGGTAGTAGTAACTGATGCTACATGTAATCTGGATTACATAATCAGTTCCAAAAATTAAGTACTTGTAATTAGATTACATTTTTAAAATTATTTAAAATAATTTCACGTAATTTCATATTTACATGCAAGTACCCTCTGAGAAGTTAGGTCAATAATAAAATTGTCAATAATAATAATAATAAATAATAAAATTAAGTTCATGGTTCCACATGACATGCAGGTAAACAAATAAAATAATTTTTGTTATCTCTTTTAGTAGTGTTTTATTTTTATTGTTTTTATTTTTTAATTATTTAATGTAAAATTTGTATGATTTAATTACTTAATAGCTTTTCATTAAAAGCACGAACCCCTGCAGTTCCATAACAAACCCTAGTCTGGGAAACCCTGACATAATGTAATATTTAAAGGCACAATATGTAATTTTTCGCCACTAGCTGTCGCTTATTCAAAACAAAGGCGTAGCTTGATGACGCCTGGATTTCGCGGAGCTTTTATTATGCCCGTTTTATCATATTACATACATTTGAGTGTATGCGGCTGCTATTAGACATGTGTTGCACACTGCAGTGAGCTAGATCGATATCAGGTATGGTAAAACATGGTAATCACAGTAAATCATGAAAACTAGATTTAAACAATAAGACTAACTGTGTTGAGCTGTATAACAATGATTAGTTTTCTGTCGATGAATGTATCCAAACAATTGCTCACCTGTCTAATAAAACACATAATATATTAAAGCTTCCTTGGTGTTTCCATGGTTTCTACAAAATGGAAATCGAGGGTAACGTGGGTATGATGTCTTTGATAGGCGACGCACGGACACAGTCCTTGTCCTGTTTAAAATTGCTGATTTCTCTGGATTTAAACATTCTTAGAAACATTTGGGATAGTGTAAGTACACAAGTCAACAAAATATATAACATTGTTCTAGCAGTTTTGGGATATTTTAATCCAAAAATCGTACATATTGTGCCTTTAATGCACTTTGTGTTGTTGATAACAAAGAATTGAATATATTTTCTTTCTCTTTGATTTTTTTTGTTAATATCAGTATGGTACAAGATTTTTCTACTCAAATGAATGTGATAAAGTTAGTTCAAAAGTCATCTAAAAGTAGTCAGATTACATTACCTTAAATATGTAATGTAATGGATTACATTACTAACTACAATTTTTGTCATGTAATTTGTAATCAGTAACAGACTACACTAGTAATCTACCCAGTTCTGCATGTTCTAAAACAACAAATATTTTACAAAAACAGTATTGGTCATTGTTTAACATAGTGAGGTCCAGTTGTAATGATGTAAACTGTGGATGACATGTTGCAACCACAAGCAACATAACATTTACCATATTAATCAATAGCTTTAGTTTACAGGAAAGTAAAAGAGCATACATGAGCTTTATTCTGGCTATGATCAAAGGAGAACATAAACATATGAACTGCAGCAACATAAAAGCAAAAGTGTCTCAGAGGGAGGGACTCTTTGTTGATTCTAGGCAGAGTCAGTGTTATATAAATGTAGTTCAGCTCCGTAAGTTTGTCTGGATTGTGTGTGGCATTGAAATGTTTGTGTGTGTGTGAATGTGACATTAGGCTCTTGTGGTCATACCTTTAGGACTACTTATTTGTTTGAAAAGGCTGTTTGTCTCTGTGGTTATTGGCTGATTTCTGTTTAATTCAGATGCCTTTTCTTCTTTACAACCATGGAATAGTAGCATGTGTGTTTAGTGGGTGGATGTTGGGAAGAAAGAAAATAAAAAAGTCAATTGTGTGCATTCTTGTTAGTGCATACACAATAAATAATGTAAATGGCAAGCTTTGAATTGTGTACATGCTGTACACATACAGGGCAACATTTAGTCCTTGTGGTTTTATTTGTGTCTTTTCTCCATACATCTCCCCATCCGTTCTGTGATTCCAGATCAAATGAGCAAGCAGACGACCTCTCAAATGAAAGGTAAAACAAAGAATAGGTTGATGCAACCTGAGTGTGAATAACGCATATGTGCGTGGGTTTGACAGGCATGTGTTATAGCTATGAAAGGAATATTGTTTCAAGTTGTGGACGAGGTCCAAGCTGAGGTTTAAATGGCATGCCGTTTGGCAAAACCCTGTCTTTGCTTGAGCTTCTGCAAATTATTGCCTTAAAAAGCTGCTTCCCCAAAAGATTTTCCACTGTAACGTCACAAATCAACCGCTAGGAACAACGCAACAGGGGAGCAGATAATAAGACCCTCCTCCCCCATCAAAAACAACTGCTCTCTCCCCAGCACTAGTCACTTCACCATGTCATTTGGTTGTAAAAACAGGAATTTCATAATTGTATAATTACCCAGAGGTCATTTCTACATGCTGTGTGGCATGTTATCGTCTCTTAGCATCCTCCGGGTACAAACAGACCTGAACCTTGCCTTGTGACCCTCCAAACACGTTTACACATTCCAGCTGATTTCCTCTGGATATTCCCATTCTTGCCGTTCACATTAGTGCTTTGAATAGAATGATGAAGTAGGGATTTAAGACCACGTTGTAGCTGCAGACATTTATCTTTTACAGGTCCCCTGTGATATGAGTTCTCCTTTAGTTCAACTTTATTTCAGCGTTACGGTGATTTATCAATTACATCTGTGATTATTTTGTTTGCCGAAATGCCTTAAAGCAATTAAAGTAAAGAGGACGAGTGGAAAGTATGAGTTTGCAGCTCTAGTCATGTTCTTTGGGTAAACTAGGGTGATAAACTTCACCTGGTCTCATGTTTCAGCGACGGGCCTTGGACATTTGCTGGCACAACAGCATTGCTTTGATATGATGCATGTCATATAAAATCAATCTGATGCTGTCTACTAAAAAGCTTTATTTTGAAGCAGTTGTTTGTTTGCTTGCAAATATGTTGTTCTTTTCTCAACCTTTTCTCCCTTCATATAGCTAGTCCATCTTGAATGGTTTACCCAAAAATGAGCAGTCTGTCATAAATTCCTCACCCTCATGTCGTTCCAAACCAAATTAATTTCTTATGTTCAACACAAAAGGTACATTTTAGAAACATATTCCAGCTACTCTTTTCCATATCATGAAAATAAATTAGGACTAGGTATGTTTTATGATGATAATATCAAGTGGTATGACACATGAACTATATTACGAGTCTTCTGAAGACATACAATACCTTTGTGTGATGAATAAAAGTTCATCAAAGAGTTCATGAGAGAAGTATGTTTGATTTGTGAACAAATGATTTTTGTTCAATGAATCGTTTGATCCAGTTCACAAAACTTTGAACGATTCTTTTACAGATCAGACCAATATAGTTTTCGAGTTCAGCTCAAAGATTTAGTGGTTGAGAATCAGTAAATAACGACTTAAATTTCAGTAATTTTCATGCAATGTTATTGTATGACTTTAAAGTCATAGAATTTCCCCTGTAGTCAATAATTTTGTCCCTTAAAGGAACACGCCACTATTTTTGAAAATAGGCTCATTTTCCAACTCCCCCAGAGTTCAACAGTTGAGTTTTACCGTTTTCGAATCCATTCAGCCGATCTCCGGGTATGGCGGTAGCACTTTTAGCATAGCTTAGCATAATTCATTGAATCTGATTAGACCGTTAGCATCTCACACATTTTTTCCTATTTAAAACTTGACTCTTCTGTAGTTACATTGTGTACTAAGACCGACGGAAAATGAAAAGTTGCGATTTTCTAGACCAATATGGCTAGGGACTATACTCTCATTCCTGCGTAATAATCCAGGAACTTTGCTGACGTACCATGGGTGCAGCGGCGCAATGATATTACGCAAACATTAAAAACTTGATTTTCACCACAGGGAGACTTTAAAAGACATATAGCACATAAGCAACCACTTTTTATGGTGCTTTTGCAACATTTTTTAAGCTTGAATACTCCAGTCCACATTCATTGTGAATGCATAGAAATAAATTATTATTTTGTGTTACACGGAAGAAATAAAGTCATACAGGTTTGGAACATCATGAGGATAAGTTTATGATGACAGAAGTTTCATTTTTGGGTGAACTATCCTTTTCATTTTTCTTTGATAAGATCTCTTACTAAAATGAGAACTTTCACCCAAATTTAACAGTTTTAAGACATTCAGTGCCAAATTAAATGCAAGACTCACATAAAGACACTGACTCAGCTTACATTCATACAAACTATTTCAACTTACGTTGGGTGGGGCATTACATGTGCTTGTTCATTGTTTCTAACCAAGTGTTGAGTGAACATCCTTCGACATTTAACATCACCTTTGCACTATGCAGTTTGAGTAACATGTTCAAATCTCTTCACACTTGATCCCTTGATCGCTTTCCCTGCCACTGACGCTACACCCTGTGGCGATACACACCATACAGGAAATCACGCAGTGTGTTTTGGCAGACTTTGGTGACAGCAGGAGGGCCCTTGTGATATAGGCAGGGCCCAATGTCCTTCAGCACAGGAAGGGACAGAGAGATAGACAGAAAAAGAGGAAGGTGTGAACAGGGTGTTTGGTGGGCGTCCACCTGTAGCGGACCAAGAGGAAAAGCTTTGTGGGTCCGTTTTGAGGCGAATATGGCATATAAAAATTAAGCTTATAATGAAGGCATATTACTACTGTGACATTTATATGAGCAAGTGAATCCCTTTTACAGCAAAGTTTTATTTTCAGAGGAGCATCTGTGCACCTCTGATTTATGATCTTGTTGGGCTGAAATCACAGGGGTTTTATGGGAACATGCTTCACATTGTGTAAAGTCCATACCACACTGAAATGATAACACCTGGAGCTTGTAAAGAATCACACAGACAAAAAGTGAGAAGACTGTCTGCATTATGCTCTAGGGTATACTTGCTGTCGCATATGAACATTTTCTGTATGTATTTGTGTGCATATGATACATTAAAACGCAGCAGATGGTGTCTGATATCAGCTGTACAGGTTGATGAATGTGTGTGCTAAGATAGTGAGACATTTCACAAAACCCCTTTGAATTAAAGCTGGATTATAATAGTTGTGTGAGAACCTTCTGAAAACCTTGTGTTTGAAGCATCTTTTTTCACTGGATCAAATTTACGTTAATTCTTCCTTCATGAGAACACAGGGTGTGTTTTCGTAAATGTACTGTCTGTTTGGTTTTGGATCCTTTCTTGGCATCAGCACAGTAGTGGTTATGTGATACACCACTCCACCAATATCTGAAGTTTTTGAGAAGTAAACAAGCACTGAAAGTGCCAGTTGGTGAAGACTATATACCACCAGGCGAGATGAGACATGACTGAAGAAAAAAAAGTTGATTGGTGTAAACCCGAATAAGTTGGCAAAACTAAAAAAATGTGATTGCCTCAACATTTTTAAGTTAAAAAACACTATATAACACTTAATTTTAACATTTACTCTCCCTTTCGAGTGCCATGGGCAAAGCATGCTGGGAAATCAAAATCTTAGTCCAGTTTCAGTTAAACTTAAGTTCGTCTAAATTAAAATAAATAATTTCATAAAACTCAAAACAATGACAATTACTTGAAATATATCAGTTCTGTAAACTTGAAAGAAAAAGAAAGTGCTAAATACTCATAAAAGTTAATTTGACTGAACTAATTAGTTTAATTTAAGTTTGTCCTACTCAAACCAATGAATTATGTTGAGCGTTAGGTTTAAATCCACTACCGTCGGTAAAAATTTTTTTTCTGTTTTTAAGTAATGAATACTTTTATTCAGAAAGCACACATTAAATTGATCAAAAGTTAGACTAAAGACTTTTACATTGTTACAAAAAATCAATTTCCAATAAATGCTTATCTTTTGAACTTTCTATTTATTGAAGAATCCTAAAAAAAATATGTATCACGATTTCCACAAAACTATCAGCATATAAAACACTAAAGACTGGAGTAATGATGCTGAAAATTCAGCTTTGCCATCACAGGAATAAATTACTTTTTAAAATATATTAAAATAGAACAACACAATTTCAAATTGCAATAATATTTCATAAAATTGCTGTTTTTACTGTATTTTTTAATTTATGTTTGCTGTACTTTTTAATTGTATTTTTACTGTATTTTTTTTTTATTTTAAAAACATGAAAAATCTTACTGACCCTAAACTTTTGAACAGTAGTTTATAAATAAATAAATGTTATTATTTAAATATATTTTAACATTAATTTTAAATGATAAATGACTTTTTAATAGCCAGTGATCACAATGCAATTTATTTATTTATTTTAAGATGCATTCAAAATTCACTTAGCAAAAATCTGATTGAAATCAGCATGATGCTTTTCTTATAAACAATTACTGTAAATAACTATTTTGCTTTTTCTTCAAGATATTATTCTTCTGTCATATTAATCTTATGAGATTTAGGATCAAACATCTGTGACAGTGAATCCATATTTTTTCTGTCTCAGTGTTTGTGACAGGGTGAGTTTGAAGGGCGTGGGTGTGTTCACAGAGGTGAGGGGTACAGCAGACCCTTTAACAATCTTCCAGGAAGTAAAAGGTGTTGTATCCTCCCAGAGCCACACCAGAGACTGAAAGTCAGACAATAATCCATCACTTCCTGAGCCAAAAGTATCAGAGCAATGTATAAATGCACCATTGGTTCAGGGGTGAGAGTCGGATCATGACCTGAGGAGCCAGGAATCCGCACCGATTCATCACATGTCTGAAAGACAGACAGACACAGAATGTCTCCTAGGAAGTCTCTTTGAAGTAAATGATGCAATAATTTACCTCCTTACTCATTATATGTTTATATTTAAACGATTACCCAACATAACATTCAGGATTTTGTGTTTATTCTGGATTAGTGGATTGCCGTGGTGACAAAAGTAAATGAGAAAAAGAGAGACAGAGATAAAAAGCGAGACAGAAAGGATAACAGATGAGAAAGGAAGTCTTTAATCCTCGCTGAAGTGCTGTGTATTGCTATCTTCGTGCCGACTGCATTGCTGCCATACCGCACCGCCTGCCACAAACCTCCATGAGCCACAGTGGGGTTGTTGTCATGGACACTAGAGACAACTGCAGCAAACTGAGGGTCAGTCTCAAACAATCTGGTCACATTTCATTGCGCTCTCTTATTCTTGACCACAACCACACTAGCTTTCTCTCAAACTCATGGGGTTTTTAGTTTCAGATGTTGTGCTTGAGTTTACAGTGCTGATGTGGTTATTGCAGTAGTGTGTCAGTTATATTCTGACCAATTTAGTTCCAATGAAGGAGGTTTAATAGTCATATCCCATGTATGTATTTCTTCTCCCTGTTGCAAGTCAGGTTCTCTGGGCTGCATTTCTCAAAGGCATTGTGAGTGCCAATGGTTCTACTGTCTAGCTTACGATGCTTTTGAGAAACACAGTCATTTTTTTCAGTTCAAATAGACATGGTAGTGAACACAGATAAAGCTTTAGCACTGGGGTCGTGGTGCACGAGTGTAGTGTTTAAACCATATCGTTATGCCCAGCATTATGGTTAAATCCGTGGCGCGCTGGTCAGCCGTTTGCATTTCTGGCGTGTGACTCAGCGCTGTTTCTCAAAGCTGGTTTGTTTATGAGGTGTTGCTCGTAAAGACCCAAATGGTGTATTAACAATAATTTTCTTGCACAGGCGTTGCGTGTGGTTTAGAAGCACATCCAAAAGAAAACAAGCATATAGAGAGACCTTCTACTGGAAAATTCAGTTTAAACACTACAAAAATGGTTTATTTCCTATCATTCTTGCACCTCTGCTGATAAATAGCACAAATAGGTTTTTCTTGGACTTGCGAGCCTTGTTTTTAGAAATTAACCCAGAGTTTCCACTGTGGACTGTGACATTTTGTGTTTATTTATATACAATACAACCGAGGCTCATAAAAATACTGTAGATAATTGCTAGTTGGCAGGGTAGCTAAAATTGGTAAGTAGCCTGTAAGTAGGTACACTTCTGTTCAAATGTTTGGATGGTAAGATTGTTTTTGAAAAGAAGTCTCACCAAGGCTGCATTTATTTGATCAAAATACTGTAAAAAACGGTAATGTTATGAAAGGTTATTACAATTTAAAATCAATTTTACATAAAAAAATATCTATTTAAAATTTTCAGCAGCCATTTCTCCAGTCTTCAGTGTCACATGATCGTTCATTGTAATATTCTGATTTGGTTCTCAAGAAACATGCCTTATTATTATCAATGTTGAAAATAGTTATGGTGCTTAATATTGTTTGGAAACAATGACACTTTTTTTTAGGATTCTTTAAAGAATAGAAAATTAAAATGTCTTTACTTTTTTAAAGGGGTCATGAACTGAGAAATAAAATTTTCCTTGAGCTTTTGACATATAAGAGGTTGTCATACTATAAGAATATCCTGTAAGTTTCAGAACTGAAAACTTGTTAGTCCAAAAGCAGCTTTTATTGTAACCAAGCCCAGATAACAACTCATTATGGAATATGCCCATCATAGATAGGTGAAAGACCGCCTCTGCAGAAGAAAATTAACACCTACTTCATAATTTGGCCCCGCCCACTGGCGTGTTAGTGAGATGACGAGGACAGAAGAGCAATACAGAACTAACAAATAACATTACTTTCCAAAGGATCCTAATGCTAGGAATGTGCTTATTTATTTTCAACAATTTGAATGTCTCAGTTGAGCATTATTTATTTGTATTCGGTACATTTCACTGTGGATTCTTTGGTAAATCAGTCACAATTTCGGCGCAAGGTTTGCAAACATACTTTTACGATATGGACTCTACAGTAATGCGACAACATGTAAGTAATCATGTTAATTTTAATGCCTGATCTGTGAACAGTGATTTCTGATATGTAATTATTCATGTACAGTCAGATGTTCTTGGTCTATGTGTCAGTAAATCAAACCAGTGACTAAACGCTCAACTTCACATTGTTTCTCTTAATAGGATGAAAATAATCTGTTATTTAAACTGTGATTAAATGATATACAGAATGCGATCAAAGAACGCTCCCTTTGCAATCGCTGGAGCTGTCAATCAAACAGCATGAGCTTATCAGTGACTGAGTTCTGGACTTGCGCCAAAACTCCTGTAATAATCAACGAATCTCTTATTTACATTGTGTTTGCACAGTTAGTTATGATGAAAGCATTCGTTAGTGTGCAGAAATCGAGTTACAATGACGAGATCACTGCATTCATTTCATGCGCTCAACATATCTGTGATCGGCTACAATGCTCATCACTGCAACCTTTCATGCTATGATCTAAATATAATGCCATAGATCTAAATATAATGCTATAATCAACACATGAGAGTTACACATGTAATACTAACTATTTCATATGCAAAGATATCAGCCAATCACAGCAGTGGGTGTTTACACTGAAGTCTCACAACAGACACGCCCCTTCAAACAGAGCGTTCAAATCAGAGGCTAAAATCAGGGTAGATTTTAATGCCTTTTATTTCTAAATTATGACAATTGATGTAAAAATCATACTAACATTATAAGTGCACCACAGGAAACATTATAAAACAATGCAGTTCATGACCCCTTTAATGCATCCTTGCTGAATAAGTGATCATTTCTGGCCTGAACGACATTGCTGATGTTTTAATAACCACAGCATGAAAAAGACTAACAGAGTTATCACAGATAACTTACAGTGTAAAAACATTAGCTTTGTTTTTGACAAATTCCACCCGTTTACTTTAGAATGATTAAGCAGCACAGTGTGGCCAAGAAGGCCAGAGTGAGGGTGAACACTATTGACTATGTGCTGTCCTAATAAGGAGATGGGGGGATGTGGGATTGGCTGGGGGATCGGAGGCTCAGCACTGCATTGGCTAGCAGTGTTACAGTGACCCACTGGGAATAGAGCAGCTTTCCAAATATGGAAGAGAGAGTCCAGAACAGGCCATCTCAATAAAAAAGAAATGTTACTGGATGACTGCAGAGAAAAAGTGAAAGAAAGACACAAGAGTGAATTAGATGAGAAACTAGTTGAAGTCTCAGTACAAGTTTGGAAGTACAGAGCGGTAGTTTACATTTATAGATAAAACGATCATATTTATAGATGAATAGTTTGATATAAATTTTTTTTAAAGGGATAGTTCACCCAAAAATTTTAATCTGGACTCACCTTCATGACATTCAAAAACTGAATGACGTACTTTCTTCTACAGAACACAAAAGAAGAAAAATTTGGGAACAGTTTGTAAAAACAATCTGTTTTTGTCCATTCAATTAAAAAGTCAATGGGGCCCAAAACCACATTCAGTGTATAGATAGAAATATCTTCTTTTGTCTTTATTATTTTTATTGTTATTATTTTGGATGAACTATCCCTTGAATGTGTGTGAGAGTTGTACACTTGTGTGTTGACAAGATGGAAAGTTAGAACACTAACTGATGGTCTGTTCAAGAGCTGGATAAAGATGTTTGGCATATGAGACATATACTGTGTGTTTCTCTCTCACAAACACTATGACACATTCTTTCTCACAGTCTCGGGCATTCTGGGAATTACATTGTTTGTGGATGGGGTTATTTAGGATTGTTTTATCAGTTTAAAAGTTGTGAGAGTGACATGAATTTTTAATTTTTGAGTGAACTATCCCTTTATCCTGAGTAGGGTTTTAGTGTAAAAAGACAGATATACATGATTTACTTTAAAAACAATTTCTAAAACAATTGCTTGATGGCTATTGTAGTGATTGACACCAGCAGATATCGACTAGCTCTTTACTGGATGTTATGAGTCACTTCTAAGGATTAGCATGAGCGTTGAAGGAGCGACTCATCTGCGCCCCTGACACAAGCACACAAGTGAGCCAGGAGAGGAACATAGAAGAATACAGAACACTTCTGAAAACAGACATTACTCACCCGCATAGAAATGATAACTGCACCCATACTCCCATTAGTCTAAAAAAAGTCAGAATGCATTCACACACATAGTCAAATAAAACTGCAGAACACAATTGTCAAGTACATAAAGTGAACTGCATGGGGGATAAAGAGGCTGGAAAATGTTCCAGAACATTTTATCTACTGCAGATGTAGAAATGATCCAAGAATCGTCAGTAATCTGTGTCTACAGACAAAGATATACAGATTTATCTGAGTAAACAATCTGGGATTAAAACAATCTCTTGAAATTCAAACAGAGACTGACTGATGGGAAAAGTCCATCAAAAGTAATTATAAGGTTTAGACAGTGTTTTGGTTCTTATACTTGTTTAATTTGAAGTGTACAACAAAAATAAACTGTGAAATGATGAAATGGTTAATTTTTGTCTGCCCATTGTGTGCGTGTTTAGTTTACATGGTTTAGAGGATGTTTTTCAAACAAGCTCATATCATTTCCAAGAGCGAGATGTTATCTGAGGTTTAGATTTGAAGGTTTAAACAGCGGAGGAGTAACACAAGGCATGGATTAGGAGTGATGTAAGTGGCTTAAATTTCACTTTGGATGTTTTATATTAAACATTCTGGATTTATTTTATTATAATGTCCCACGTGGTGACAAAGAATAGTTTCTATTTTAGTTTTTTATGGTTGGTTTTCTAAATATAAATCTATACCGATTAGAAATGAACTTAGTATGACCACCCCCTACTGAAGTGACAGAAGTTTTTGTATGTAAAAATATAAATGATTTACAGGACGTGAAACAATTACATTTCTTGTCTAGTTTATGATTTGATTTGCAGTCTTGTTATTGAAGGATAAATGACAGAAAAGCACATTCTCTTTAAGTAGCATCCGCAATATGTAACAAAAGTTTTGTAAAGTAATTTTTTACCAATTGTTTGCATTTTTTAATTAACGCGGAAATGATGGTGATCAGACGTGGCATAATAATTATTTTTCAACAAAACAATCAAAGCTTACTTTATGCATAAGTTAGATGTTTAAATAACTTTAATTTGTAGCAGATGAATTTGGAAATATTTTAATAGGCGTATATCAAAGTTATATCAAACAAACAAACAAAAAAAAAACTGTTAAACATGCCCTAGCTTAAATAATAAATTAATCAATAAATACATATACATAATAAAAAAAAGAATATTATATAGCCTACATTATTGTATTTAAATAAAGTTGAGCATGACATAATTATTTTTCAACAAAAAAAATCAAAGCTTACTTTATGCATAAGTTAGATGTTTAAATAACTTTAATTTGTAGCAGATGAATTTGGAAATATTTTAATAGGCGTATATCAAAGTTATATCAAACAAACAAAAAAAAAAAAAACTGTTAAACATGCCCTAGCTTAAATAATAAATTAATCAATAAATACATATACATAATAAAAAAAATAATATTATATAGCCTACATTATTGTATTTAAATAAAGTTGAGCATGACATAATTATTTTTCAACAAAAAAAATCAAAGCTTCCTTTATGGAGAAGTTAGATGTTTAAATAACTTTAATTTGTAGCAGATAGATTTGGAAATATTTTAATTTAGAAATATCAAATTTAAAGAATTAATCAAAGAATCAATAAATATACATAATAAAAAAAAAAATAATATATACTACATTATTATGTTTAAATAAAGTTGAGCTTGGGGACTTTTATTCTGGAAGTTGTTGTCGCAGGACTCTTATTGTGTCAGACAAGCACGCAGGCTGCCGTCAGTGAGTCAGAGCAGAGCTACAGCCAGACGCCGCGTCACTCAGCGCGTGTCTGCGCGTTCTAGTATAAAGACAAGAGCAGCTGACTGAGCGCCGCAGTCCTCATGCACACTCACACACCTGTAAGGAATTATCTACATGCAACGGGAATAACTTTAACCAGGTGAAAACAACAAGGTACAAACTTTTCCTTTTTCTTTTGAGTAACTTACATGGATGAATGGAGCTCATTTAAAAATAAGTAACTTATTTCTGTCCATTGATGCAAATCTGATATATGTGAGAGAACATGTTGATATGTAACCAATTACCACTTTATATTTACTTTTTTATTTTTTATGTCTTTATTTTATCATTTAGTTTTATGCAGGATTTTTTTTAGGGCAAGTTGTTTAACATGCAACAGAATTAAATAGGAAAAAGACAGGGATGAATCAAAGTTCTGCAGAAAAAAAGAATAAAGAGGGAGATGCAAACCGAGAACACTGATGTGGATACATACGAGAATACGAGAAGTAGTAGATGATATATCTGAGATTTAAAGTGAGATACTTGAATCTCCTAAAAAAAGAATAGAATAAATTAAAAGAGGTGCCGAAAACAATTCAGAAATTATCTGCTCTGTAAAAATGATGTTAGTCACTAATTTTGCACGGGGCTTTGGCAACGAAAGTAGGTTATTCAAACTCAAAGCCTCCAAAATATCTGGAAAAAAAGGTTATGTTGGTGGCTTTGTCTTTTGCACTTGTGTTCCAAGTTTGAACAGTTTAGCACTTTAATGTGTGTATGGGTTGGCACTTCGCTCATGGCAGCAGTCGTGGAGTAGTGGTTCATAAAGGCCGTTTTATTGCCAGCAGAGAATGGTTTGGACTCTATTTCTCTTTGTCGCTCAGTTTGCCTTGTTTAGGGCTTATTTCTCTTCTGCTCGTACCCCTCTACTCTCTCACTCTCACTCTCACTCACTACTTTCCCTTTCCCTGCTGGTAATCCCATTTGATGGTGATGGGTGATGTCTTTTCAGCCAATCCGGAGAGGAATGTCTTCAGCTCACATTCCTACAATCCAGGCATATACCCACTTTGTGATAGAGAGAGAGAGAGAGAGAGAGGGATGCAATGAGACATTCTATGTGAAAAGAAAACAGTCTGGTTCTGTTTTATGTGCTGTGCATGCAATTAGAGGCAAACAGATGGGGGAGGGGTCTGAGAGAGAGAGATGGTGAAAGCAAAAGGGAATAATGGACTGTGCAGGTCAAGACTTTTTGACTATAGATAAATAGTGGAAGAGAACGAAACGACAGTGAATGGGTCTGAAAATGAAGTGCTTTAACTTTTACTGCAACTGCTGTGACCAAAGGTTTCATTCATGCTTTTCAAACTATAGTAGTCCTCAACTAAACAGGAATTTCTGCCTCTCCAAGAGTAATA
Source organism: Rhinogobio ventralis (assembly GCA_039654625.1). Classification (NCBI taxonomy): domain Eukaryota; kingdom Metazoa; phylum Chordata; class Actinopteri; order Cypriniformes; family Gobionidae; genus Rhinogobio; species Rhinogobio ventralis. The sequence goes on along the minus strand of CM077210.1, from coordinate 5,933,106 downwards.
AGCACAGGATTCACAATATATTGCTTCCGTTTTTGTTATTGGTAAAGGTTTTTCTTTATGTATGTATGTGTATTAGTGCTGTCAATCTGTTAAAAAAATCAACAAATTAATCGCACAAGTTTTTAATATTTTCGTGTTGAAATAATTTCACAGTTACTCTCTAAATTAATGTAGAAACAACTTAAAGACAGTATATTTTTGTAATGACATCCTTTTTGTGAATGAAGGCCAGTATCTCTTTACATTCATTTAAGACGTTATTTAACTAATTTAAGAACTCTTGTGAGAATACTGGACAAAATGAACATTTTGGCATAATTCTGTGTTATTGTTCGTTCAAGCACGAAAGAGGACTTGATTCTGGTGTGCTGTCTGTGCGTGCGATACTGGTGCACGTCTTTCTGTGTGTCGTGTGTGTGTCACATAGACAGGACATTCACAGACAGCGCGTTCTCTTTCGTCTCGTCGCGCTTAAATGGTTTAAAAGCATTTGCATGAATTAGAGCGTGATCATATAATGTAACGCAAGCCAAAGGATGACAGACAAAACGGATGCTGCGTTAATTATGTTAAATATTTTTAACACGTTAAACTAAAAAAAAAAAAAAAAATCTCATGCATAATTTTGACAGCACTAATGTGTAGCCTAATGTGTGTGTGTGTGTGTGTGTGTGTGTGTATATACATTACACAAACTACTGTTCAAAAGTTTAGGGTCAATACATGTGCGTTGTGTTGTCAAAAGCAAAGAGAACCCCATTATAATCACTTGCGCCATCTACACTGGATAAAGTATACAGATACCCGGTCAGTTTCTGACATACTCCACGCGCTTGAGTCAGCTGACAACATAAAAAATGGAAGTTATGTTTAAAGGCGCACTGTGTACATTTTAGCGACATCTAGCGGTGAGGTTGCGAATTGCAACCTCCCACCACTCACCCCTCTCTTTGAAGCACATAGAGAAGCTACGGTGGCTGACACAGGACAAAGATGTCATCGTCTGAGACAGCAGAGAGTAGCTAGCACTCTGTAGAGCAGTTTGTCCATTTAGGGCTACCGTAGAAACATGATGGCGCAAAATGGCGACTTCACTGTAATGGGACCTACGGTGTATGGAGATAGAAATGGCTCATTCTAAGGTAATAAAAAACATAGTTTCATTACGTAAGGTCTTTATACACCACTGAAAACATAGTTATGTATATTATATTGCATTTCTGTCAATAGATCCTCATAAATACTACACACTGCACCTTTGCAGATTGTTCGCTTTGACGCGTCTTGTTTAAACAGTTTACGACTCTGTTACTACAGGCCTCAGAAGGACATGCAAAAACTTTATTAATATTTTAAGTGAACCTCAAGGAACATATTAAAATAACAGTCACAACCCCTAATTAAAGAAATACATTAAATTGATCAATGGTGACAGTGAGTAAATACATTTTATATTGTTACAAAATGATTATTTTTCACATTAATGCAACATTCTATTCATCAAAGATGTGTCATGGTTTTCACAAAAACAGTAATCACAACTGTTTTAAACATGGATAATAAGAAATGTTTCTTGAGCAGCAAATTTGTACGGTTGTGTATTTTACCCTGCTGTTATCTTACTCTCTTAAAGTTAATCTTTAAAGACACAATTTTGTTGTGATGCCTAAATTTCCATGTAGCATTTTAAATGACTTCTTTTAGTCATTAAATCAGTAACCTTGTAAATTCTGGCAAATCCAAAGATTATTTCCTCAAAAGTGTTCATTGTGTCAACCCAATACCTTGTAAACATGACTTTGTTTTCAGGGAGACTGGCAAAAAAAAACCCTGATTGCATAAAGTCAGCCAATCTGATTAGAGGTTGCCAGTTTGAGAAAGTGCTTTCCAGTTTTATATTTCCCAGGTCAACGAAAGACTGTGGTGGGACGGAAGGGATGGAGACTGAGTAGAAAGGATGGAGAGAGAGAGAGAGAAAGTCTGAGACTTAGAGAATGCAAGATGGTGAAAATAAAGAATATAGAAAAAGAGAGAGGGAGGAAAAAGAAAGCATGAAAGTGAGAGTGTGGGAGCTGTAGAAGAGAAGGAGCCTTTTTTATTTTGGCCTGACGTCTTTATGGAAAGTTGGACATTTCCTCTAGGAGTCTGGTAGGGAGTGCAGTGCATGCAGAGCCGCTTGGCTTGGGTGGGAGCCGTATTGTGAGATCAGATCTGGGTCAAACTGCTCCTAAAGCTGGAACACACTCTACTAATACACATGTAATCTGAGAAAGAGCTCGAAAACTTGCACTTCTAGACCGTGTGTGTGCGCGCATATGCGGCCCTCTTTATGCACTCTGTTGACCTCTAGAAAAGAGGCAAAATAACTGTTGGACATTTCTGGAAGTTTTGTTCACCGTGACATGGCAAGAATCCAATGGTTTCATGTACATTAGTGGTGAGAGAATGAGTGTCCGGTTTGGTTGTGTGAGTGACAGCACTGCTATTACGTTCAGATATAATGGAACGATCAGATGTGGTCTTCTACTCAAAGGGCGTGCGTGTGTAAGAGCATCCACAGGGAATGAGAGAGACACTAGTCCGATACCGCAACATGATCAGATACTTTTTCTTCCTGACACACGAGTCTTGATGCAATTTAAGAACTTTAAACTCTTGAGTATTGTAGGGCTGGTCTGTAGATTGCAGCTAAAAAGAACAAGATCTGTTGCCGTTTCAATGGTTAGCGTGACTGTGGGGTGTATTTGGATCATGGTGAAGTGGAACTATAAAAGAAAGCTGAAGTCAGTGTACATGAGCTGACAGAGTTTGGGTGTGGTTCTAATTCAGATCTCAATGTGCATAAAAGTGCTTTTAAAGATTGAGAGGTTGGGTATAATGCATTGACAGATAACAAATAAATAGGCAGTTTTATTGCACAAAACTATCATAGTCCTAAAAAACAAGATCTGAAGTCAAAGTAATTTTCAACAATTTTTAAAAAGCTGTTTTTTTTTTTTTTTTTTTTTTTTTGCTGTGTTTAGAGATACAACTTTTCAAAGAGGTTTAATTGTTAAGCCAGGAACACACCATGCAAACAGGCTCGGATACTTTTAGCCAAGTGAGTGGTTGAACATAATTAAAGTTAACAAACCCCAGGATGGCATGTGGTGTTATTTGTGGTGTTGAAAACAGTTGCTTAATATTTTTTTGGAAAACATGACACATTTTTTTTTTTTTTTTTTTTTTTTTTTTGATGATGATGAATAGAATGTTCAAAAGAACAGATTTATTTTAAATGGATTTTTTTTTTAAATATTATAATTGCCTTTACTGTCACTTTAAATTCAATGCAGCTATTATTATTATTATAAAATTTTTTTTTTTTTTTTTTTTTTTTCAATGAAATGATTGCACTATTTTAGTTTGATAATGGTTTTTTTTATTTAATATTTTGTATTTTTAGAGGATTTAATGTTACTAAAATATATTTATGCAGTAGTTATAATCCATTTATTCACTTTTTGAGCATGGACCTGAAAATTAAATTTCCAACTGAAACAAATAAATCTTGAATTCTTTGAAGCACTGACTTAAGTTTGGTCTCTTTTTAAAGATGACTTGGCAGATTATTGCTGAAGTGTAAAAAGTTTTAAAAAGTGAATTTAAATTTTACATTTATTATGAATAAATGCACAAAAATACAACTTTTAATTTTTATATGAAATATATGTTTTCCATTTTAGTCTAAAATCAAAGCCATAAATCTAAATAAGCTGTGTTCCAAATTTGAGGTTGATGTATCAAAAAATGAGCTTTTAGTAAGAATTTGTTTGTGCGCAGTACCAAACGTTTCCAATAGATGAAATGCGTCTCCCATTAATTTCCTATGCAGTAATTTTTGACCCCAAACAATACAAGTGACTTTTTTTTTTTTTTTCCCAGGACCATTTAACCTTCTTTAAATCATGTCCATGTGTTCACACTTTTACCAAGTTTCGTACCATTCCAATGAAGTTGTTTCAGTCTGTCTCAGACATTCATCCATCGGTCCAGCACTCCAGCTGTCTCATTGGCTGCCAGCTTGCTAAATTACTGTATAGTCAGACAGCCAATTAATCATTTATTTCTTCAAACACTGACATGGAATCAATCACCTGAATCAATCAAATTTCAGCATTGAATCCGTTAGTTAACTAGGACTAATCATTAGTTAGAGGGTTGTCCAGAGGCATGATGATGCAATGATGATGACATGACGGGTGTGGTTATATCTGAAATCAGGTGTGTGTGTCCACATGTTTTTTTTCAGTATCTTCCCACATGTTTCTTAATCTCAGTTTGTGTGCACTATTGGATATACACATTTCAGCTTGGGCACATTATCATCAATGTTACCATAGTAGTGTTGTAGTCAGCAGTTTTAAGATCAATCTTTCTTAATTGACAGTCCTCTTCCGTAGCCTAATACAATTTTTATGCAATAATAATACAACATGTAGGAACATTTTAGAGATTATAAACTTGTTTTTCTCAGTCTTGCGCACAGACACAGGCCCGCACCGGCGTGCACAATGCAGGACGTGCTCTGTAAACACTGAGAGTCCTCTAATTGGCAAATATTTAAACTCAACAACTTCCTGTCCTCTTGAAGCTTCTTCCTGTGATAGCAGCTGGTTAAAAACAGCAGAAACTCCACTCACTCGCACAGCCAAAACAAAGATGCTTAACCTGACTGCAAGAGACACACATTATTATCAATAAAATAGCTCTTGTATTAGTCCTCGAAACATATTTAACAGATTTTAGGTGAACGTAAACACCCGACACACCTGTTTACAGGATGTATTCTCAGCTTGTATCAGTCATATTTAGAGGAGTAGACTTGAAATATTCAGAAGATACTGAGAAGAGAAGAGAATACACTGACCTCATTATGTTTAGTAAGGCTAACACCGGTCCTTGTCTGATGCAGGGACATTAAAAGTCTGAACAAAAGCTGCTTGGTGGACTAATTAAACCACAATTCGCACTGACCCATATCTTGCCATTATTTCGTAAAGGGCACATTCACTTTATGTGGTAAATTTCTCTGTTTTATAGGGGCAAAAATGCCACTTCAAAGCTAATGAGCGCATGTCTGACCTTCATGTGACGATTGTGTTTTAATGGTACAACAAATTGTAATGTGTAATGCAGTGTGAACATTGTCTGCTCTGGATTCTACATTATGGTGTGGAGGAGAGAAGGAAAGACTAACTCCGGTCTTGCCAGCATATGATTCAGATAAAGTGCAACAGGCTTCATGAGATAAGAGCCTTTTTGTTTGACGTTTGTGACTTTTATGAAGTGGATTCTGAAGAAAAGAAAAGGCTTTATAGTCGGCATATAGCTAAACAATTTACTTACCGACAACTCGTAAATTATTTGGGACATTTTTAAGGAGTTTTGTTAATCTAACATCTGTTATTCCGACTAATTCACATTTATTTAGTGTCTGTCATTTAAAAAAAAGCCATGTGCTGCATATTTATTTGCTTATTTTAGTTTTAGTTTTTATTTAGAATTATTTGCAATTAAGTTTAAAAAAATATATATTTTCTACTTTTAGACAATTTCTCTGAACAGTTTTCTTTGATTCAAAACAGACAACTTTGATGATTGTGTGTGTGTTTTTATGCAAGGTCAAGCGCTTCTCTGGAGTTCCCATAAAACAGTAGGAGCTGGCTTTGTGTAAGTGCGTTTTATAGACATGTAGCTAAATTAGACAGGAATGTGTGTAAGTGCAGGAATATGAGAGTGTTTTGTGTCTGCTGAGGGGTCTGCTTCATCTCCACTAGTAACAAACCTTGTAATATGGCAGAAAATTGATTGGGTTACTTCTTGTAATCTTTGACAGAAGGCTGTTATTATATAAGCTGTGCTGCGTGCTATCAGCATGTGGACACCGCTCCATATGCACCTCTCTTCCATTAGAATCTCTAAATCACTCAAATTATGACAGAACTGACCCTGAGTCCAGCAGTGGTATAGATTCAAAAAACACACATGTGGTTGGAGCCGTGCATGATGCGAGTTTCAATTGCAACCGATCCCTTCCATTGTTAAAAAAGGAAGCAAAAATGTCTTGTCTACTCTGCCATGATTTCTCATAATATTGGAGAACCTACTTTGTACCTGTACAGTAGCTTACTAAAGTATTAGTTAACTACACTACTAATAAAATGTTGCTAACTTTATAGCTACTTAAGGGCTACATTTTAATCAGAGATCTGGCACTAAAGCATTGAGGGTTCTTGATTGAATGAAAGAACACCATTAAACCAAATACTACAAAACAAAAAGACTTTCAATGCATCCTGACTTATATTACAGAATTTAAAGGCACAATTATGTACGATTAAAATATCCAAAAACCACTAGAACAATGTTATGTTTTGTTGACCTGTGTACTTGCATTATCCCAAGCGTTTCCAAGAATGTTTAAATCCAGAGAAATCAGCTGTCTTAACCAGGAGACGGATTGTGTCTGTGCGTCACCTGTCAATGACGGCATATCCGTGTTACCCTTGATTTTCGCAGAAACCATGGAATCACCAAAGACGCTTTAATATAGTATGTATTTAAGACAGGCAAGCAACTGTTTGGATATACATTTATCAACAGAAAACTAATCATTGCTCTACAGAAACATGGTTAGTCTTATTGTTTAAATCGCTTGTTTTCTTGATTTTACCATGTTTTTACCATGCCTCAGAGACCCACTATTTCGTCTAACATAGCATAATCAGAGAGAGCTTTCTCCATCATAAAGTACATTTTAAAATGAATTGCATGTCATATAGCAACAGTCATTTAGTCATCTCATTTTTATTATGATATTCTAATCAATCTAGATTACTGCAAAGTGCAACAAGTCTCTCATGAGCGAACGCACAGAGTAACGTTATAACAACTTTCAACACACTCAAATGTTTTAAGCATGTAAAACAGCACTGCGTTACCCCACATACACAACGAAAAGAGCGGAAGTGGCAACTGCAGCATAAGCAGAATAAAAGCTCAGAGACGGTGTTTGGCGCAGGTCTCTCTCATTAGCATTCGCTCCCAAGGGCTCTTGGCACGTCCTGCTTCATACCACCGCAACGTTAATAAAACTTTAATACATTTGCTCATTCATGAACATGATTTCTGCCTGAGTCCGTCGGATTCCTTTCCATCGGCTGTGGAGGTGAAGAATCAAGACTACAACTTCCACGATTCCACGCTCATTCACGGCGTCACCAAGCTACGCCTTTGATTTTAAATATGCAACCTCTAGTGGCGAAACTTACATACTTTGTCTTTAAGTAAATAATTTGCTATCAAAAGATTAAAAATGCTACGGTTCTAGGAATGGTAAGGAAATATATTATATTATATTATATTATATTATATTATATTATATTATATTATATTATATTATATATTAATTATATTATATATTAATTATATATTATATTATATTATATTATATTATATTATATTATATTATATTATATTATATTATATTATATTATATTATATTATATTATATTATATTATATTATATTATATTATATTATATTATATTATATTATATTAATGTTAATTTATTATATTTCCACTTGATCTTGGTTCGGCCCGGAATTCTCAGCATGGTTGGCTAACCATGCCGAACCGTGCTGGTAGAAGGCATGTAGTGCCGTCGCCACTCAGGATTGGTCACTTGTCTGTTGCCTGACTACCAGTTTCTCTGTAGCTGACTAATCACGCTGATTCCATTCTTTTCCCTTCCATTGTTAAAAAAAGAAGCAAAAATGTCTTGTCTAGATCTGCCATGATTTATTATAATGTTGGAGAACCTACTTTGAACCTGTACAGTAGCTTTCCAAGTCAAACTAAAGTATTATTTAGCAACATTTTATTAGTAGTGTAGTTAACTCCTTTATAGCTACTTAAGGGGCGTGATGTGTTCAGATCATTTAATCAGAGATCTGGCACTAAAGCATTAAGAGTTTATTTTTATTTGAATGAAATAACAAACAACATTTAACTTGATCAGAAGATGAAAAACAAAGTAACAAAAAATATGTTTGTGATTTTTAGTACTAGTTGAGGGGGAAAAGTAGCATGTTATTGGAAAAAAATAAATAACGAAACCTACTCTCACTATATTGAAAAATGTATTTAAGTTAGTGTCGCTACATTTGGAAATTTTTGCTGCTTATTTTGTACTCATCCCTTCAGATTTTTTTTTTTTTTTTTTTTTTTTTTTTAATGAATGAACGTGATTTTAAACAGGAACATACCTTAGCATTTTCTATTTGCAGCCTCAGTGCCTTTTAAGGCGAACTGATTATGTCAGTACCGGGTGACCTCCCTCCGTCAACTCAGGTTTACTTGTGAGGAATTCCAGAAATGCAAAAGGAAAAAATAAGTGGAGAAACCTGCAAGAGCTATTTTTAGAAAATGGCTGCCTGTGATTGAACATTGATATTCCTTGCCTGCTGGAAACTATTAAGTTGGATATTAAGAGTCGGAGCGGTATTTCTGGAGGAGCTTGTAATGCCAGACCTCCACTGACTGTTAACCAGCAGCTTTCACTCAGGGGAGGAGGTGGAGGAGAGAAGAAATGCAGAAGGATGGAGAAAAAGGATGAGATTAGATTTGAAACCTTTCTTGTTCTTTCATTAGATGTGAAAACTTTCTTGTTCTTTCTGATGTTAAAAATGAGAGAATAAGGTGGGAGATATGGTGATGGAATTTGGAAAAGTGTGAAGGGATTGAAAGAAAGGGAGGGAGGGAAAACATGACCCAAAGACAGAAAGAAGAGAAGTAAGAGTCTAGCCGCTGGTGCTTCGGACTCATAACAGAGCCAAAAAAGGAATGAAAGCAAAGCAGCACAGGCAGTTGAGTCCAAGAGCCTTTCACCAGCTGCCAAAGTATTCCTGTAAAAGTGCTCTTTTGATGGATACTCGAACATACGGACTGGGAAAAAAAGGACAAAGGGAAAAAGGATGGTTTTAGAGGCTCATTTATGCCTTTGATGTGGCCCAAATCAATGTTTGTGCAGCCAAAACAAAGTTTCATCATTTAATCTATTATTTTCTTCAATGAATCCTTTTATTTGATGAACTTATGCTCTAGGTTTTAGGTTAAGGCTTGGTGAAGTATTAACAACACAAACTCTGAGGATTTATCAGTTGGATGGAGGGAGGGCTTCCACCTCCATTACAAAAAATGAATAGAAGGAGGGAAAACACAGTGACTCATTAGTCAACATCTGGAAATAATTAGGTTAAATGGGGCTTGGAGTGTGGCTGGCCTACCACACAGATCCCCTTGTGAAATGCACACAAACACACACATTGAAATTACACATTTTGCGATTCTTTACAGAGTGGCTAGCAGAAAAGCATTGAATGCCGCTATGAATGGGCCTGTAGGAGACCAATGATAAAATTTAAATGAAAAGCATCTGGGCTTGGTTATTGGTTCGTTTAAGGTTATCCATTTGTTTAGACTCTCAAAAAGTGTCTAGGAGTTGCCAAATAAAAAGTGGGGGGTGTCTGCAAAAGAACAGAGACAAATTGTGCTTTGAACAAAACATGTCTTCCAAGGACACAAGAATTCAGATGATGGAAAACTGTAGGCAGCAAATATCTAATGTTTGGCAGAGAAAAGGACAGTGTGGACGTCACTCCAGTGTTTTTGTGTATGTGGGTGAACCATGAAATTTGACAGATATAATGCTTAATCATCAACCCACACCCGTATTAGCAAGACACAACGCTGAGATCTCCATTTCTTCCTTTTTCGCTGTTTACATGCTGTTGACCGTATAGTTGAAACTTTACCCAAGATAGCATATCACTCGCTTTTCAGTGGGCTTTAGTTTCCTTCTCAGTAACTCAGCACAAATACACATAGACATGCATAACCACACAACATCTAGGCAACCTTGCTTTATAGTAACGCACGCTACACCGCTTTCTGCAGGCTCTGGAGTTCATTTCCACCCGTGTGATGTGCCATCTATTCTGTGAGGATGATACACTGACCCTGAGAGGGCCTTTTATGGCAACACTCGTTGAATTCTGTGTGTGGCTTTCCATCTCTAATGAATCAGTAAAGAAGTAAACATATGAAGCGCAACATCATAAGAATAATCTTTGCAGTACCAAGTTAAGCTATTAACTGTTTTTGATAGCTGGTTTCTTGCTGGTCCAAGCTGGTAGACTATTTTAGACCAGCAACAAACCAGCTGTCAAACCATCTTCAACCAGCTAATGACTAACTAGAAAATATGGAAGCTTGTTTCCGCCACAGAATAAAAAAATTAAAAGGTGATTGCGACTTTTCATCTCACAATTCTGACTTTTTTTTCAGAATTGCGTGAAATAAACTCACAATTGCTAGTTTATATCTTGCAATTTTGACTTTATATCTTGCAATTTTTCCCCCTCAGAATTGGACTTTATATCTCGCAATTCTGTAACAATTGTCACAATTCTGACTTTATAACTCGCAATTCTGAATATATTTCGCAATTCTGACTTTATAACTCGCAATTACTGGTTAAGTCAGTTTGCGTCTCGCAAAGTAAGAATTCTATGTCACAATTTTGAGGAAAGAAGTCAGAATTGCGAGATATAAACTTGCAATTGCGGGGGAAAAAAACAGAATTGTGAGTTTATATCTCACAATTCTCACTTCTCAGAATTGTGACGTTAAACTCGCAATTCTGACTTTATAACGCAATTGTGAGATGAAAAATTTGCAATTATCTTTTAAACTGTTTCCACAGCTTCCACAGTAAACCAGTGTTTGACGTCTGTTTTTGTGTCATTTGATTTTGACAGGATTGATCTATTGGGTAATCCAGGACCATAACTGTCAGTTTTATAATTGTGTACAGAGTTATATTTAGCCAGGTTTAGTCCCTGCAAACATGCTCTCCAAACATTTATCTTAAGATGTATTGACATTAGTTCCGGTAATGTTTGTCAGGTTGTGCAATTGTACAGTTAGAGGTTCCTATCATCTGACAGACTCTTGTAGTAAAATGTGTATATTTGGTGTAATGCCTAACAATCCTTTTGTTTGTAATTTTTTTTTTTTTCTTGCAGAAACGCAGCACAGCTGAAGCAGCTTCAAGATCAGATCCTTCTAGAGCAACAACAGCTTCCCCCTCCTCAGGAAGACCCACCTCCATCTCCGCCTCTCCCACCTCCTCCCTCCTTCCAGGAGCTGGAGAGTAGCACCATGCAGACAAGCACCTTCAACTATGCCCGACCCAAGCAGTTCATCGCTGCCCAGAGTCCCACAAGCAGCGGTGGACCAATCGGATACAGCACGCAGTCCTCGACCTCCTCTAGTTCCAGTCCGCTATCCCCCACAACGGCCCACAGGCCTTTCAGCCGTGTCACTCTTCCGCCCTTCCAACAGCAGCTGTCCAAAGGAAGCAGCGTGGAGTCTCCCAGCTCACCTTCCTTCCCGCCACCCCCTCCACCTTTTCTCAGCTCCAGCACTCTGTCCTCTCCTTCTGGCTTGCCACAAGACTTCCCTCCACCCCCTCCGCCGCCTCCGCCACCTGTCACATCAAGCCCCACCCGCTCAGACACCTCTTCGCCCTTCACGTCCACTCCCCAATCACCAGCTGGATTTCTGGTATCGGTGCTCCCGGCCACACCTACTCCACCACCAATGAACGCGCTTGGGCTGCCCAAGGGTAACGGCACAGTGTGAGTACCCGCAATCCTCTGTTAAAGTTTGAACGCATCTCAAATGCTTCTAAGGTGTGCAGTCATTCTCTATACTAGACTAAACACTTAAATCAAGAGCTCCTGCAGAACACTATAAAGGGCACATAGTGTGAACACATGGGCTAATAAGTAATTTGGAGTGCAGCTCCTGCTTTGCAGCTGCATGGAAAACCTGTATGCATTCTTACGTGGCATGTTTATGGAGACACAGGGATCAATGGGAGCTGAGGAACCTTGAGGGTCAGGCCTGTGTATTACAGAGGTTTCCTCTCTCATTCTCAATCCTACAGAAATATACAGCACATTGGTTCACGGTTGAGAATGAGTGCTTTTAATGGATAACAAATCCATTTGCTCACCCTCATATGGTTTCAAACCTATATGACCTTCTTTTTTCTGTGCAACACAAGAAGAGGAATTTTTACTAAATGTCCAGGCTTCTTTTTGTTTCTTTCCAAAAGTAGACTGCGACTAGTAACCATTGAGCTCCAAAAAGTTCAATCATTGATTTGTGCGTGTGTTGCGACAGATCACAACAAATTCCTCTTTGTGTTGCACAGAAGAAAGAAGGTCATACAGGTTTGAAACCACATTAGGGTGATTCAAATTGAGAGCAAATTAATTTATCAAAAATGAATATATTTAATCATCTGCAAGCTGATCAAGTACCGAGTCTCTGAGAGTGTTTCCAGAGCTTGATTTAATGTTACCCATGATGTATGATTAGGATCTTCAGTGAAGATGGTCTGATGAAACTTGAGTTTATAGCACTCATCCAGGGTGTGTGAGAGAGTTTTTCTTCAAAGCTGCTGCTCCTGTCCTCAACCTCTTCATCTCTATTTTCTCCATTATCTCCCACTAGTTCATTCCTCTCTCTCTTCCTGGCATTCCAGAGCCAGAGGGGGGAAAGATAAGAGACCGCTGTGGAATTTTAAAACGCATGCTCACAAACCGATAACAAAAATTATTCTTGCTTCCCAGTGCACATGCAAAAATATTTCCCACATTCCTGTCGTCAATGTCAACTTTTACAGTGCAATGTATTATAAAAGCTGCTGTTCTGTCCGATTGTTTTGTGTATGTGCTTTAATTCTGGAAAGTATTTATGGACAGGTTAATATAACACTGTAGCCTCAGTTTCTTGTAATCTGTTGCTTTAAAGTCTTTTTTCAGTATATTCTGATTGTGTTTTAACAGGGCTTTGCCACGCAAGACTACACCCCGTACACCACGCATCATCTCTGATTCGGATATCCAGGGCTCCAAAGACGCTGTCATACAAGACCTGGAGCGGAAACTACGTTTCAAAGAGGAAAGACTCAGCAATGGACAGCAGGTACTATATGTGTGTCAAAGGTCTTATGTTTGGATTACTAAAGAATTACAGTAGATCATTAATAGCACTACCATACTAGCCTTACTAGCATTACCATATTGATTCTAATGTTTATGTACACCACCATTCTAACCAATAACACAAGCAGTCATGTTTGAGTGTATTTGGTATTTAATTAAAAAAACATTTTTAAAGGGTTCGTTCACCACAAAAATGTAAAATGTCATAAATAATTCACCCTTATGTTCTATCGGGCACAAAAAAACAAAAAAGGAATTTAATTTAACACTGTTCTCTTCCAACCGATGAAAATAAATTGGAACCAGTATTTATATACTATTATAGTATTTATTTTTTAATATATATTTTCAGTTATCATTTTAGCTTTTTTCTATTTAGCTTTCATTTAATTATTTCCATTTTAGTAATTTTACTACTTCAACTTAATTCAACTTAGTTTAGTTTAAGTTGTTTTTCATTTATTTATTTATTTTTAGCTTTATTTTCAGCCAGTTTTTATTTGTTAACCATAACAATGTATGCTCCAAAAGTGACAACAATCGATGTCCATAGCTCTTCTTAAATTATCACCAAAAAATGACAATTCTGTCATTTACTCACCCTCATGTCGTTCCAAACCTGTAAGACCTTCGTTCATCTTTGAAACACAAATTAAGATATTTTTGAGGACATTTGAGAGCTCTCTGACCCAACATAGACAGCAATGTAATGAACACTTTCAAGGCCCAGAAAGGTAGTAAAGGCATCGTTAAAATAGTCCATGTGACTCCAGTGGTTCAACCTTAATGTTATGAAGCGACGAGAATACTTTGTTTTAAAACAAAAATAACGACTTTATTCAACAATTTCTTTTCCGTGTCGGTGTCCTACGCTGTTCAGATATTAAACAAAGTGCAGCGCTTCCGGGTTCTACCTCAGAATGCCGGTTCACCATTGGCCGACGCTGTTCACATGAGCACCACGACGCATGTGTGTGTGATGCTGACACAGGAGCTGGCCAATAATAGCCGACGTTCTGAGGTAGAACCTGGAAGCGCTGCACTGTATTTACTATGTGAACAGTGTAGGAATCTGACACAGAAGAGAAGAAATTGTTGAATTATTAGTTTTTTTTTTCCACAAAAAGTATTCTCGTCGCTTCATACCATTAAGGTTGAACCACTGGAGTCACATGTACTATTTTAGGAAGCCTTTACCACCTTTCTGGACCTTGAAAGTGGTAATAATGGACAATTTTCATTTGTGGGTGAACTAACCCTTATATATAAAAAACAAAACAAAAAAACATTTAACTATGGTTTGATGTTAAATCTTCTATAATGTTTCATATAAATGTAACATTAAATATCAAGCTATATGTGCGAGTGTAAACTTAAGTTAATTGGAATTTCTTTTTTTTTTTCAATATACTGTATGTTCACTGTAACCTTTCATTACGTTTCATTGCAAAATATACCTAATAAATGGAGAAAATTACCTTCCACCACCAGTTCCTCCAACTGAAATTGTCACTCACTCACTGTAGAAGCCCTAAAATCAACACACAGCAAAACCCACCACGTGTTCAACGCGACTAATAGCTTTGAATTCACTAGTATAGGAGGCGACCAAATTATCATAATGCTTTTGCTTGTGAGAGTGTTTTCTCACACACTAACCTAGGCTCTGACAGATTAATCCTGCTTGCTTTCAGAGGTTAACCTATGAGGAGAAGATGGCTCGCAGGCTGCTGGGTGCTGACAATGCTGCCACAGTGTTTAACACACAACAGGTGGAGGAGGAGCCAGTTACACAGGTATACACACACATATTCACAACACACAAACCCATCTACACAATGTCCCCACTGTGTCTCGGTAAACAAAGCAGTTGTTCATAATAACTTTTTAAGCATGGGTTATAAACAAAATTCATTCATTACAAATTAAAAAAACACTTAGCGGTTGTATGTTGTTTAGAGCATTGTGGTTTGCCTGTGTGCTTGTCAATGCATCTTAATTCAGCTAATCGCTACAAGCTACTGCATGTGCTTGTACATATGCATTGGGTACTTAGTAAAGCGATGTCATTTTGGCAAGGAGAGTGTGTCGGTGAGGCATTTCGGAGGTGTGTGAGCAGGTACGTTCATAAAAACAGGATTAGCAGCACAACACGAACACATTGAAAGTAATGTGTATGACTATGCACTTTTGTGCAATAGGTATGTATTTGTGCAGGATGTGACATCATCCTCAACCTCCCTGCCTGTTTTCTGATCTCTCTCTCTACAGGAAGGCAGCTCAGCTGACTCAGAGTCTGTCCCTCAAAAGGTTATTCATTCTCATCCTGTCTATTATAAACATCATGCAACGGCCTGTCTGTCCTCCTCCTTATATTTCGCTCTTCTTTGAGTCTGTCTCACCACTGTATCTCCCTTTTGCTTCCTCATGAGACCACCCCGATTGTTTAATTGTCTCACCCCTCTGTGTGTGGCCACCCCCATGTTTTGGCCAGTCACTACTGTATGTGATTGTGTGTTTACTCGATCCACTATGTTTTCTTATGTGTCTGTTTATGGAATATCTGAGTCCTGAGTAAGCGTTGCGGTAATGTCTTTGACTGCGATATGACAGTGATGACTATTGTAGTCTCTGGGAAAATCATCAAATATGGAGATTTACACTGCAATCTTTCTGATCAAATAAGCAGTGTATTCAGTGTTTGAATTACAACTCCTGGGGGGTCCAATATTTGGAAGAAAGTAAGGTTGCATGACCTCAGCATATTGTTCTATAATGAAATATTTTATCCACAGCCTTCATTGTATTTTAGCTGTTGTAAACCGTTTACTGATGAAGATGCATTTTAATTTGTTGGAAACAACAAATATAATGTTTATCACAATTTTGTTTTATTAATCTTTAATTGAATTGTGAAAAGCCACGTAACTTTTAGTTGTAAGTTTTCTTAGTAAAAATACCTATCTATTAAAGGTTTCTTCTCATTTCCCCCCCTAAAAATGAATGGGTAACTAATATGGTAACCAGGATTTGTTTTCCTTTGTTCTAAACCAGGCCCCTAATATACTACGCAATACTGAATATATCAGTGATGGAAATAACTGTCAGCCTGATTTGAGAAATATTAAGGGTAATTCATACACTGTACATTTTTTTTAAAAACCTCTCTTATGCTCTCTTAAGGCTGCATTTATTTGATTTAAAAAAAAATAAAAACCGTAATATTGTGAACTATTATTATGGTTTAAAATATGTTGTCAAATAATATTAGAAATTAGAAAACAAAACAGTAAAAATTTTGTTTGAATAGGTTTTAAAATTTAATTTATTCCTGTGAACCAAGCTGAATTTTCAACTTCAGTGTCACATGATCATTCTAATATGCTGATTTGCTGATCAAGAAAATTTTTTTTATTATTATTATTAATGTTGAAAACCGTTGTGCTGCTTAATATTTTTGTGGAAACTGTGATGCATGTTGTTTTAGTATTCTTTGAATGGAAAGTTTAAAAGAAGAGCAATTATTTTAAATGGAAATCTTTTATAGCATTATACGTCTTTACTGTCACTTTTGTTGAAATTAATGTGACCTTGCTGAATAAAATCATGAATTTCTTTTTTAAAAATTCACATGTATGTGAATACAAAAGTGTAGTGTATGTAAGAGATAATGTAGTCAGCCAGTTATCGAACTCCAAGTATAGTACATTTTCCCTTATTACACAGATGTAGAAGTAGACATGAAATAGAATGTGAGTTTAAATTATTTTCTCTAGGAAGAAACCAAATTTAAGTCATTGTAATTAGTAAATAGTAGTAATAATTTCTAAGGTAACACTTTATTTCAGTATAAAAAAAGTTTCTATAATTAACTGTCAACTAAAAGCCTGTTCACACCAAGGACAATAATTATAAAGATCTAGTTCTAAAAATCGTTCTCAATATTAAATAAAATAGCAATGTTTACACCACAGCTATAACGATAACGGCACAGAAATGAAATCATTGAAATAACTTTTTTTAAGAACGATTTCCAGTTGATGAACAATAAAAACATTGACAGCAAATCAGAATCCTTCCTGCTTAAGCATTTAAAGCGGCAGATAAGCACGCGCTTAGAATAAACGATATTGTCCGCTGGTGTGGACACAAATATAGTTATCTTTTATAGTTATCGTTCTTGGTGTGAATGGTCCTTAACTCTCATTAATTTGCAATTACATGTCAAATAACTTTCATCAGAGTATAAGTAGTCTGTTAAGTTAGGGTTAGTAGAATAAGTTTACTTGCAAATTTACTTCTAGTCAGTAAAATGTCACTTTATTCATCAAAATAAAGTATTAGATATTAAGTCTACTAATACTCTAATGACTGCTAGTTGACATGTAGTTGCAAAGTTACTTATAGTTAATACAATGTATGAAGTGGACAATCAAAATAGTGTTAACATTTCTAAATATCATAAAATAATTCATACAGCTTTTATTTGCTTTTTACAGCGGCCAGTTATGCAGTTTAGCAATAGCGAATTTGGCCACCGAACTGGTCAATTATCATCATCACATATTCCAGTGAGCTGTGTAACAATTTTGAATAATCTGTAAATTTAAGATCTTGAAAAGGAAATAGAAAATGTGAATGTGGGTGCCTAACATCATCATGTGTCATCATGTCATTGCTAACTGATCAGGCACTGGAGACCGCATGCGTCTGCTTCGCACATTTCCTACCCTCGAGTGGAGACACTAAAATGCACATGCTTCTCTTCCTCTGAACTCTGGGAAGTGGATATGCTGTTAATGTTGTGCCATAAATTTGAAGTGTGCTTAGAGCTCAACACACGTCCTTGGGCAAATAGCGGTTGTCTGTGTGTTTGCATAGGAAATATGCGTGTGTGTGTGCTTTTGAGAGGATGTGGCTGAATGTGCATGAGAACAAGATGGAGAGAGTGCGTTCGTTGTCTACATATGTAGTTATGATGGTGTGTGTGTGTGTGTGTGTGTGCGTGTGTTTCTGCAGCTGTGCCTTAAACCTGCAATTACTGTTGTGATGTGTCATCAGCACACACTTTTCTCCAGATGTTCCTTCTGGCTGCAGAGTGGAATAAAAAGAAACAGAAGACAAGAAACAGACCAGATGAAAGAGCAAAAAGAGTGAAATAAGAGTTGGATATGAGACTGAATAGATTATAGGGCACAGTGATGAGAGGATGTGTGCTTGAATGAATAAAATGAGTGATTGAATGAGTTGAGGAGAAGATCATAAATTAAAGTCTTTGTTTGTGACAGGAGTATAAAGTGTCCAGTTTCGAGCAGCGGCTGATCAGCGAGATTGAGTTCCGCCTGGAGCGCTCGCCTGTCGAGGAATCTGACGATGATGTTCAGCATGATCCAGACGCGCCCGGAGAAGTTGCGCCATTCTTCGATCAGAAGCTCAAGCACTACAAGGTCTTCGAGGGCATGCCTGTGACCTTTAGCTGTAAGGTCATCGGAGACCCAAAGCCGAAGGTGAGAGGTCATCACATGTTTACATTTCATGATTCTTATCAAAGTGACTTTCTCAGCAGCTAGATAAGTGTTAAAGCTTATTAAATTGTTGGTTATCAAGATATATCCAATATTTTAGCATATTATTAACGGAGTGTCTATTTAAACTAAAAGTGTAAATAGTCTGTCTTGTTGGCAAAGGCTATTTACATTAACTCCGCCCACCAATGTCGGGTTTTGCCTCAAAAAAATAAAAAGATGCATGCCATTCAACATCTGCAGTGGTATAGGCTGTATGGCTTGTGAAAGTAGTTTTTGAACGTGATCGACACGAGTTCCATTCCGGCTTTTGCTTCTCCCTTTTCTCATCACATATCCGATCGGAAAGGCATTTATTTTCAATAAAAGTGTTTTTAATATTTGAAAAGTGTAAATAAAGTGCCTACTGAGTGTTTAATAATAAAGTGTTTATCGGGTAGGGAGGGCATATTGTCCCAATAAGTCGTCATCCATTTAATAATTTTAATAAACATAATCATTTACACACTGTTGTTGTTATTGCATTCTATTAATGTACAACAATAGTATCTGCCACTATTTATAAGTATAAATAGCATAGGCTATTTGCACTTATTGCAAAGAGCTGCTACTTTTATATAGTGTAAATAGAATGTATCACTATTTTCTTTTAGTGTAAATGGCATATTGCCAAGAAAATGCCGCTGCCGATTATTAATTCAATTTCTGATATACCATTGCAGATTAAAAAGTATAGCGTTCAAAAGTTTGCAGTCAGTTTTTTTTTTTATTCAACAAGGACACATTACTGTCACTTTTGATCAATTTAAAGACATTTATAATGTTACAAAAATAAATCCTTAAAGTATCATGGTTTCCACAAAAATATTATCAATGTTGAAAACAGTTGTGTTGCTTAATAAGAAATGTTTCTTGAGCAGTAAATCAGCTTATTGGAGTGATTTCTGAAGGATCATGTGACTGAAGACTAGGGTAATGATGCCGAAAAATCGGCTTTATTAAAACAGAAAAAAGTTATTTATTTTTGTGATGACATTTTAAAATGTAATTTTAAATTGCAATAATATTTCACAATACTGCATAAATGCAGCCTTGGTAAGCATGAGAGACTTCTTTCAAAGAACATTAAAAAAAATCTTACATTTTCTTACATGATTCTTTTTCATAATAGAACACCTATAATATAATCTTTTTATTATAGTCTATAGCCTTATTGTGTATATTAATTGGTGGTTCACAGTATGGAGGGTTTTTATTTAATTATTTAATAAAAAAATGTATAGTTAATGGTGCTTTTGCAAAGTGGCATGTTCTGTATGTTGTGTTAGGAGTTTGTAGGAGAGGAGACTGAAACGCTCCTTTATCATCTTTGACTAGGCTAGTTTCATCCGAAGCTCTGCTCTGCTTCACTTCTGAGATTCCTGCCATATATGGCTGTCTCGCGTTCATTGTGTGTCTCTTTCTGACTACCATGAGTCCACTGTAATGACTGTGTGATGACAGCAGACTTAGTAACAAGAGCGATGGTGAAGAGAGAAAGAAAGGGACAACGGTACAAGCTTTGGCATGTTACATAATCATGTTTATATCTGTGTGTTTGTAGGTGTACTGGTTTAAGGACGGAAAGCAGATTTCGAAGCGCAGTGAACACTACCGTATCAGCCGTGATCCGGACGGCACATGCTCCCTGCACACTGCTGCTGCCTCACTAGATGATGATGGGAACTACACCATCATGGCAGGCAACCCAGCGGTGAGATATACACTCTTAATATAATACGCAAGACATGATTATATTGGCATAGGTAAACAATGTTGAAAAGATTGATCTTTCATTTTAAAAGTATGTTCGTTGTGCAAAGTTAACTTACCACTGTTAATTCTAGTATACACAAATGTTTTCAGACATTTGGAACTGATTCAAACTGATTCATTTTTTTCACATGCAACACACGAGCATGCATTTCTCCGAAAACTGGATACTAGCCATCCGCTCAAATTGCAAAATGCAATATTTTTGCAATATCTAGTTTTCTTTCCTTACAGTAAAAATAAACTTTTAGTGTTAGTTTTGCTATGGTAAATATGATTTCTGAGTTTGATCTAATTTGATAGCTCTCTCACGTACACTCAAGTGCTAGTCAGCTTGACCAGTGTTTTGTTGGAGACTGATAAAGAAAGAAAATGAGTACAGCCTTTAGAAGGGTCAAGAGTTCACACACACACAGATTCTTGTGCATCTATCTTTGTGAGGACATTCGTTGACACAATGCAATCTCTAGCTTCTTACCCTAACCCTACCCATCACAACTAACTGCCAAACCCTGACCCTAAACCTACCCTTATCCTAATTATAACCTGATCCCTAAAACCAAGTCTTGAACCTCAGACAGGCCTTTTAAAGGGTCTCAGAAAGTGAGGACTGGCTAAAATGTCCTCACTTTACTCTGTCCTCACTCTGCTGGTCTCAAACCAGTCCTAACAAAGATAGTTGATCACGCACACGCGAACGCGTCTGGTTAACTATCTTTGTGGGAACTCTTCATAGTTTTGGTTTTTATAGTGTACAAACTGTATATTCTCTCCCCTTACACTAACCCTACCCCTAAACCTACCCATCACACAACTTTCTGTATGATTTATAAGATTGTTTCCTCATGGGGACCTCAATTTAGGTCCCACTGGTGAAATGAGTCCCCATGAGTCTGTAAATTTCAGGTTAAAGTCCCCACTGGGATAGGAAAAACATGAACACACACTCACATACATGCACAAACATTCCAGCTATTGACCCTAAGAACAAATCAACAGGTACTATAGGTTTCTTTACTTCTCTCTTTATATCTTTCTCTTTTAGGGGAGAGTGAGCTGTACTGGAAGGATGATGGTTCAGGCTGTGAATCAACGTGGGAGAAGTCAGCGCTCCACACCTGGACACATCCGCAGGTATATAAGTAATGCTGTTTCTAAACATACACAGCCAGTGGATTACAGCAGGTCCAGGATCGGGTTTGCTTTATGGGACTTGCACTAATAGAGGGCGTGCCCCATGTAAAGGACACCTGTGTATTTTGGACAATAATGCACGGACAAGTTAAGTCTTTTGTGCAGAATAGAAGATGTAAATCTTTGTCAAAGGGTGGGGTTTCCTCTGGATTAGATATAATATACCTGGCCATTCAGGCCTTTATATATTTTATTGACAGTCAATAGTCTCTGAAGGCAATGCGGTGTGCCAACATATCATTCATTCATAAAAGTAGATATGATTCCCTACACATGAAGGATCAGAGTTGCTCTCCATGGGAAAAAATTGTCTGTTTTTCCTTTTTCTTTCCACAAATATAGTGCACTTTGGTGTTCTGTTACTTCTCCATTTTCCTTTTCCTTCCATTTTTTAAATAAATGCATATAATAAAATCCTATTCATTTGCAATTGTCATTTTGGCGTTCTGTTGAATTACTACATTTATTGTAGTAAAAAACATTAATATGCCACCCTTTTACCTAATCTGATGTAGTTTTAGTATGCCTTTTTTAAATAAAGTGTTCACCTTGATATTTACATTTTGATTATGTAATAAGCGTGTTTATTTAAAATAAAAAAATAAATCCACAATGAATAGGATCAGTAATATAATCAGTTTTTTTTTTTTTTTTTTTTTTTTTTTTCTCTCTTTCTCTTTCTCCCAGACCACGCTCAAGGTCCAGAGACAGTGGCGATGAGAATGAAAACATTCAGGAACGTCACTTCCGCCCTCATTTCCTGCAGGCCCCCGGTGACCTTATTGTGCAAGAGGGTAAACTCTGCCGCATGGACTGCAAGGTGTGTGACTGCACAAACACTGCCACACTCACTTTAACACCATCAATGACCATAGTGACCATAACGCTTATTACTGTACATGGTTACTTCACAAGTAAATAAATGTGGGCGTTTTTAGAGGCTGGAGGAAACATTCTGTGTGTGATTATCTGGGAAAAGTTTTCTCCCTCTGCATTCTGAAAGAAAGAAAAAAGCTTAAAGTTGATGTTTCATCACTTCTAAAATGATGAATAACCTCTCTCTTTCTCCTATATTTGAGTTTTCTTCTTTCTCCCAGATGTTTCCATTGGCTTACCAGCTTAGTCTCTGAAGACTGTGCTCTCTATCCTTCCTTTCCTCCCTCTGTCTCTGCCGCTGTTTTGTCTGTCCCATATTTCTTTGTTTCTCTTCATTTGCACCCTTTCTCATGACAATCCCCGCCCCCCTCTTATCTGGTCTATTTCTTTCTCTCATGGTGTCGTCTGTCTGTAGTATTACATTCTCTTTCTGTACCGCTGCCCATGTCTGGCCGCGAAACTGCATATGTCAGAATAAAGGCTCACTGTGCCATAGAGGGATTCACACGCTATAAAAAGACCCTGATCAGTAATTCACTCATGCACAGATCCCTGAATGTCAATGGTATTTATAGAGATGATTTTTTTTTTTTACTCTGGCTTTGAGGCTTTCTAAACTTTCCAGGCCACAAATGTCCCTAGATGCAGTTCAGGAGGTCTAAAATCAAAGTGCCTTTTTTCCAGTTTTAGTTTTCTGCTTTTTCACTTACACAGCCTGTTCTTTCAATAAAAGTCATGAACACACTGAAGTTGGCTGTAGTGAGATGCATGATGGACATTTGTAAGCATCACGCAGGGAATATGCACACCCAGGGGAACGGCACTTGAGCAGCGTGTTCGCAATTTCATGAGCGTTCTCAGGGACATCACAATAAATGCAGATGGATAAACAAGCATCTCAGTCCACCCCTCTCAGCCCCATGCATGTAAACACAAACACACGCACACACTCATAAACAAACGGGCACATTCACTGGTGGTCTGATGCTGGCACACCTTCAGGTGAGGCAGGTGTTGTGTTTCTCAGGAATGTGAGAGTTGTTGAAAACAGATCCCAGGCATTGTGCACAGACCCATTTCCCATGAGAACCACACACATACAGATGACACAGTCCAGGTGCACAGGGACATACAAGCATTGAT